>JAFIDM010000003.1:38864512-38974764 GCA_023159025.1 Thereuonema tuberculata | reverse complement strand
CAGGTCGTTTGTTTTTCTTTTATTCTTATGTTTACTTGAAAAGAGAATCTGTTAAGAGATTCTGAAACGTACGGCGTATTTGTTTTACATTTATTTGTATTTGTTTCATGTTTATTTTGTTTGTTTTCTTTTAATTATTTGAAGTGCTAATGTAGTTGGCAATCTGTTAAATTCAAAATAGCACTCTTTGTTTATGTTACATTTCTTTTATTTTCGGATGTAATCCCTGTCAAACTCTCATCTCGGTACGCCACTGTTTTTATTAAATTAATTATTAATAGTATATTATTAAAAAATTATAAATAGATTTTATATAGTCAGTAATTACTTATTTGTATAGTTTATAAACTGAGTACGTACATTTTGTGCAGGCTTTTTTTTTTTTGTTACATGTTATTGTATATTGTAGATTTGGTTATTTGTTGTAAATGTCTTAAAGATCTCGAAGATTTTAAGAGAAATTTTACTCAAATTATATTTAAAATATTCCTCTGAAATTTGAGACATATATACATCACCAAACTTTATTAAAGAATTAATTACGTATTGGATGTATAAAATACTATTTCTAATTTCATGAAATACGTTTTTAAAGATCTTTCGAAATGATTCTATTTTATTATAGCTAAATATACAAACAAATTAATCTAAATTGTATCAAATATTACACATTAAAATTCCAAACATTTTTTTTTTTTTTACTACAGACATTTACTTGAGTCAGAAATGATAAGACGGCATTGAAAATATGGTAGATGTTGATTCAAAAGTTCTTATCTCTCGAACAATCAGAGAACGTTGTTGATAAACATCATTATCAACAGATTTCAAAAGAATGTTTTAAAACTGATTAACAACAACTGTACAGAAGTGAAACATCGTAGAAAAATGTTTGGGCACAATTACATTCTCTAGGAAGTGTACATTGATTTACTTTAAATATAATGAACGATAAAAAAGGGGTTAAAAGATAAAGAAAAATGCTGTTCAAATGTACATTGAACTTGTTTTTGTTTTTCATTGAAACATTAAAATTTGTTTTCCTTATTTAATTTTCTTTTCTTTTCTTTTTTTCTTGTTCTTGTTTGTGATCAAATATCTCTTGTGGTGAGCGTTTAGATAATCGAGGATTTGGTTTCCACATTTTGATATAATATTTATTTTCTTTATTTTAATTTTTAAGGGATCACTTTGTTTACGACGACTATAGACTTCTTACTTGATGAAAAAGCAACGCACACGTAATACATTTTTAACATCTGTTAACAGTCTCCAAATAAGTTAAATTAAGCCAATTACAGTTGTATGAATTTTATAATAAATTTAATGTAATCTTTGTAATGCCTCTTAATATGAAAAAAAAAAGATTGTTTCTAATCTAGAATGTTACTTTTAGTCACAACACAACCTGTAGGCCTAATTTCCGTTTGAGCTCAAGATAATTGAAAAACTAAATAATCAGAAACTTTACTAAATGTTTAGGTTTTATATATTTTGGCTGTTTCTGACCCATTTTCTTTCAATTCCAACCTTTACAATATTTCAAAAAGTAGAAGTTCCATCCTAATGAAATTGCATTGCATCTCTTCTTCTTCGTTGTGCTTTGAACTACTGTAAAAGCACTTATATTCGTGAAGCTTTAATTTTCGCGAATTTCGCGAGCCCGTCGTAATCGCGAAAATTTAAGCCTCGCGAATTACTTTTTTTCGGTTGAATTCGGTTCTGTTCATATAAAATTCGCGAAATTTTCAGCTCGCGAAATCACCGATATCTTCATTTTCGCGAAAATTACGGCTCGCGAAAATAAGTGCTTTTACAGTATTTTTCTTTATTTTCCAATTCTTTACATGTCTTCAAATCACATCTTGTTTCTTTGTTCTCTGCGCAGCTTCTCATTCAATAAAAAACGTTTAGTTTCTATGAATCAATCGTCAAACAAACCATCTTGCTAAAGCAGATATTTGTCTAAAAATTTTTTACGAATTAGACAAATTTCTTTTTTAGTTATTTTAAGTTACTTTTACTATATAGAACTAAGTAATATTGTCGATAAACAATAATGCCCACATTTTGGTAATTTTGATGCTTAGATATATAAAATATCTAATATATTTTCTTTATAGTTCTTTATAGTTCACAAACAGAATTTCGGAGAAGCAGATACGCAATAAGCCCGATTATCCGCTTCTCCGATTAATCCTAGGGTCGGTTTAACGTTGTTTCCTGTAATACATATAAATTTCATTTTTCTGTAATTCTCTATGCAAGTGGATTCCTAAAGTGACAGAAGTTATTATAACATACTTTAAATAAAATTGTATCTTAAGTAAACAATATTATAAATATTCAGTTTTGTAATTTACACACTACAAGAAAACTTTTTATATTAAGGTTTTATATTTTTTTTAAAATTTAATCCAATAAGACTTAATTTGGATTAACTATGTTTTTCAATTATTCAAATAGTAGATTCCCTATTTACAACGGATAACTGACATTTTACTGAACCACCTTTTTTAGTTTTTAGTTTTCAGAAAAACATCTGTATAATTCCATTACATTATTCTAAATATTTACCAATTTAATTGTGAATGTAGATATTAGGATGTACATATCATCGTAATATCCTTATTAGCATAAGGAACTTACAGTAAATAATATACAGATAGAAAAAAATTAAGGTCATCGTATTGTCTAGAAAACTATTAAAAGAGATTGTAAATTACTATTTTAAATTTAGGAAAGATTACAAAAATATTATTATCGTCAAAACCAATATTTCCTGATTATATATTTTCTGATTACGGATTACTATTTCCTGATTCCATATATAGTAATTATTACGTATTTTTCCATTTTTTTAATTGGACTAGAGTCCACATTCCAGTTAGTTATTTTTAATAAACCTTTTCATATTTACTTTAGAACTAAAATTTACAATTTAAGACAATATTTTGAAGTTTAATGTTTAAAAAGAAATAATTAATTAAAAAAAATGTCTGTTTCTTTGTTTTTTTACTGAAGTTTGCAAAAAACAAACAAAATGTCTAAAAGATTTTTCTTTTATCCATGAAAGAAAAAAAAATCTTAACTTTGTAAATGGCTTTTTTCTTCTTTTCTTTTAAAGCAATTCGCTTGACTTCACCTGTAAATCTTGGCTTGGACTTCACTGTCTTATCTCCAACGCCAAGGCTTGGCAGCTTCCATCCATCCGTGAAGAAACCGATAGACCCCGTCTACTTTGGCTACCGCTAAAACCGTCGTCTATTTAAAAGACTGGTTTGTTTTTTCTTTTATTATTGTGTTTTCCTGATGGTTGATATCGTTCTTTATTTCTTTTGAAATACGAATGTATTCCTTGGAATTGATGAATAACCTTTTGAGATAAACACTTTATCTTTGGCTTCTGATAATACGTTTGACCAAAGACTGTTTGATAACAACACAAGTCAAAATTGAAAGTTCGTTTAAAGTTATTGTTATTTTATACAAAAACTTCACAGAATTCTTTAAAAATCAAGCAAAGTAACACAAATTTGTTTCTACCTTTCACTTTTAAGTATGAGGAATAAAAATTTTGTTGTAATTACAGACATGATCTGTTATAATAATACATTTATAATATTAAAATCATTAAAACTAAGCAAAACGATTTCAAATTATATCTTAAAATTAAGGAAATTTAATACTTATCAGCACTTTTTTTAATAAATTTTTTATAGTAAATTTTTTTTTTTTTTGCTACTATAATTTAAAAATTTGTTTAATTACAGAAACCTGTTAGCCTATTGTAGTAAGTAACAGGACCTAAGGTTCCTGAATTCAGTATCTATGTCCTCCCTGTAATAACTTTTGAACTGGAACTTGGGATGTATAGTTAAGAACAAGAGATGAGCAGATTTTTCAATGCCAATTGTTTTTTTGGTTTTTTTTTCCTATATGGTTCCTTAACTGTTAAATACGGGAAAAGTACGCAAATTAAAGAACTTTTCCCGTATCTAACAGTTAAAAAAAATAAGAGATAATATACAATTTTATTTTTGCACAAAACAATTTTTTTATTTTCCAAAACAATTTTTTTATTTTCCAAAACAATTTTTTTTTTGTCCAAGAAAACATCTTAGGAGTAGTCGAAGTCAAATTTTAATAATCATTCACCCATTATATAATTAGTAAAACTTTGTAACAATACGTTTTTCTTGAAAGTGTCCATTATACCAGCCTTCTGGTATCCAATTGAAGCAGTAGTCCCAATGAGCTCTGGTATGAGAGATTGTAATATAATATATAATTGTTCAGAAAATATTAATAGTGAATAAACTATACTTATTCATTAATTGTGTTTTTCAATGATTTCCTTTCAATAAAATTTTTATTTATTTATTTTTGAAACTCCCATTTGCCATCGTAAGATGAATTCACTTCCAATTACAATAACAATTCGATTATTCAAGGAGTGGTTTTTTTTTCTGACATCGAACAAACAGATCAACAATAGAGAGATTGATTGCAGGTATCTGTTTTCATAATGTTTATTTCAATCTTACAAACTAAAATATATGGATAAAAGTCACTTTATTTCAGATAGTGGATTTATTTTAGGTTGTGAATTTATTACGTTTTAATCGTTCATTTTAACAACATGTTTCATTAATTTAAAAAAAAACTTACCAAAGACACGATAGACTTAAAAATGAAAAACAAAAAGTCTAGAATAATTTTTTTTTTTTCCTTTTAAGTTTATGAAACAATTTTGTCCGTTGCCACGAAATTAAAAATCCGAATTTGTAATTTTAAAATGAATTTCTTTTTTTATTTTCTTTATTTTAGGAGGCATCCCTTTATTAAAAAAATAAGAATAAAGCGCTAGTATACATTGTACAATCAGTATTTTTTTTTATTTTTTTTTAATATTTCGTGGTTTATATATTTCTAAACGATTTTATCTTAATTTATTTTCAACATCAGTTATACGGATATTCATCCATTATCAGCTTAGAAAAAAAAAATTAAAAGAAAATAAAAATTACTTTAATCTAATCTTATTTTAGTGATTTCTAGCAAAGTAAGTTTCATGGAATTTGTCAGGAGACCAATTAGAACAAAGCTGTGTAAACAAACATAATATACAGTGTCAACTTAGCACATTGCCTTTAAAACATTTTTTTTTGGGGGGGGGGGGGGCCAACGCAAGAAAACTTACTGTAAAATAATCTTATTAAATAATCTTCTTAATAAGAAAAAAATATATATATATTATAAGGTCAGTATTATCTAGCCAACTAAAAATACTTAGCGTTATTCATTCCATTATTAAAAAAATAATAGAAGTTACATCTAATGCTGGATATCTGGCGTCGCATTAAAAAAAAAACATAAAAAAGACAGCTCTCTATTGTAAGGATATTTTGCAAATATTTTGGAATTCTTCTGTCCTTGATCTTTTCTTTATTTTTTAACAGTATTATCCATTTAGCTTAGTTGAATTAATTGAATACAGAACAAATCACCAAGAGGACAACATCTCCTTTGTGTGTTTGGTAGAAATACATAAATAAAAAAGAATTTCGGTGGGAAAATTTAAAACTAATTTACGTTCGGACTGAAATGAAGTAATTAGATGGGTTAAAAAGTAAAACCTCAACGTTATTAATCTAAAAAAAAAAAAGGAATATATATATATTCGTTACTTTTGATAATGCAAGCACAATGCATGCGAGAAAACTTTTATTGCGTCTTTGGGACATGCAGGGCGAATCATTACCATTTTCATTCAATTTTTTCTTCTACAAATTGAAATGAAAAGTAAATTAATTTATAATCTTTGTTTGTGATCACAATTGTATATTAAGGTTTTGAAATCGGTAGACCATTCCAGGATTATTTTTGTATCTTCATTACGCAGGTCATTTCCGACAATTGGGATCGTCGGAGGTATATATTTGGCCAACATTGAGGTCAGGATATGTTTCTTCGACGATTGCAATCCCTTAACCTCTGGTTCGTCATTTGGAAGAGGGTTGGGTAAACCCTAGGGCCCTTTTGGAGGAGAAACAACCCAGAGAGAATCCCCAACATCCATTGGAGATCCAACATCCACATTTCTCCAACGCAAAGCCAAGTACAAGCTTTGCTTGTGCCTGTACAAGCTTCAGCCACAAGCTTTATTTGTAGACTGTACATTATATCAAGAATTCACTGTGTTTTCTGAAATTTTTCATTTTCCTGAGTAATAAATGTATATTTAAATTTCATATTTTAATTTATCACAGACACAAACTTAGGAAAGAAAGAAATGCTTGATTTTAATAGAATAACCCGAAGTCAAAAAAACTTTTAAAAAGGAGAAAACATTTTGATTGATTTTTATTATTTAATGGTAGATTTTAGCTTGTAACTAATTGTTGAACATTAATTAAAAATAATCGTAATTTAAAATAGATATTTTTCTATGTTCTTAGTATACGTGATCTTGTAGACTTGAAATATATTGACGACTAATTAAAAAAAAAATATATAAAATTTTAGTGAAAATCTGTTACAGGAACCTTAGGATAAAATTAAAAACAGAATAAAATTAATTTTATTAAACCTTTAAAAATAAAAATAATAAATTATTAATCTTTTTAATTAATTAGCTTCAATACTATTAATTAAACGACAAAAAAAAAGGTTTTTTTGAGAAGACGATAATTTCTATCTAAATATTAAGAAAAATAATAAAACCAGACGATAATCTTAGATTTTTCCCTCTCAATAAAACGGAAATTACTGCATTAATTGCTTAAATCTTTCAGACAATAGTTGATTAAAAAAAATAATAAGTAAACATGATTTGTAATGTTGTTGTTTTCTCTCACTGAAAGCAAATAAAGAAATGATTTTATAATTTAATTAGGATAATAAATGCCGCTAAGTTAAAATTTATGTATAGTTAGGATAATATTTCATCAGTTTCAAGGTCGAATTATATTTCCACAGTTCTTAAGCCTAATTCAGAAGAAAAAGAGACAACACTGTGTTTTACGAGTTACTAAATCATTTTAAAAGGTCTTTTTTTACCTGATCAAACAGCCATCCAAGTCAGTATTACTTATAGTACAAGATAACATATGTATTTTTAGAGTAATTGCATATTTATAGGTTTTCTAAATACATTGGAAATGTTAGAGTACATCTGCGACGTCACTACATAGTTCTAATATAAAACCTTGCAGTAACACCTGCAGCCCAGTGAATATTAAGTCTTCCTATGAGAAATTAATGAACTTGGCTACATTTCTGATAATAATTAAGTTTTTTTTATTTATTATTGATATAAAAATCTTTTTACAGTTAATGAGATGTAAGGATTGGTTATATTTTGAGTTTTTACAGTTCATGTTCTACCCAAAAACCTAGGGACAGTCATATATCTTCAGAAATTGCGATGCTCGTAATAACGCAGCGAATTATAACTTTTCAATTATTACTATGCCAATTCCAAATGCTATCCAAATGCTTCTTAAGAGCTTTGGGAATGGCACCAATTACAAAAAGGGATGGTCGTACACTTCTTTTCCCATAGTCTTTGTATTTCAATTTCTAGATTTATATATTTTTTTTTCATTCCTTTTCTTCTATTCGACTACTTTCGAGTATTGCCACATCTATAAATTTCACTTGCTTCTCTTCAATCACTGTTATGTCAGATGTGTTATATTCTATTTTATTGTCTATATGAATTTTAAAGTCACATAAGATTTGTTTTTTACACATATTGACAAGTGTAAAAAGAAAAATGAGCAAGACTGTGGTTAGAGATGTATGGTTGTGTCCATAAATTTCCTAACTATGTATATTGTGTTGAGTACCATTATTATTATTATTATTATTATTATTATTATTATTATTATTATTATTATTATTATTAAATAATAGGTTGGTTTTGTTTGAATTGTAGTTTATTTTCTTTGTTTTAATTGTTATTTTTCACGTTTAGAGAGTGTATGTTGATTTGTTATTTTAAATTGTATTTGATATTTATTTTCCCATTTGGAAGGAGAAAGGTAGTTTTCTTTTCTGTTTTGTACATCTTGAGAAAGATTCTTGCAGGGCCGGCGCTAGGAGGTGGCGAATGGGGCGACCCCCCAAGGCCCCGCGCTTGTGGGGGCCCCGCGCCTGATTAGAAGAAAGAGGTTTATGGATCGTCCTCCTTTAGGGAGGACAGTCCTCCTTTTTGAAGCTCTGTCCTCCCTTGAGAAGTGTCCTAAATGTCCAACCTTTTGTAAATTCTGTCCTCCTTTTTGATGTTTGAAGAGTAATATGTCCTCCATTTTTATATGTGAAGTTTAAAACCTTATTTTTTTTGGTTGAACAGATGAGTTTACAGGGGTGTTTTTTTTTTTTTTTTTTCCCCGCAAATTTCATCTTGCCTGAGGCCCCGCACCCTCCTAGCGCCGGCTCTGATTCTTGGAAAAAGCATCGAAATATTGGTTAAGTTATGGTTTGGTGTTCTTGTTTGCATTGAAATCCTACTTACTTTAATGATAAATTTCGGCAAGTATCAAATAAAAAAATAAGTTCAGAATTCACTCGAAGCAAAATATTTCAGATTTAGATTTTTTTTCCTACTATATCAGTCTGTTAATGATGTGGTTTGATCTCTAACTTCTGAATTTTGAAAGACTATATTTCTTTCTAACTGGAGATGAAGTTGTAATGTCAATAAATCACACATCCGTCTTCATTATAAAACAAGAACAAGAGATATCTTTCACGACAACCTACAAGGTTTTATTTATAATATATATACCGTATATAAACATTTTTATATTGCAACAAATTGATTAGAAATAAAACTTCCAGCTGAGGTGCTAAAAGTTTACTGGATGCAAAAAAAAAAAAAAAAAATAATAAAAAGATAAATGTGAATTTATCGTTTTGAAGCTTCTTCGTTTTAATTCTTTTTGGAATGAATATAAACTTCATTTCTCTGTCGATAGTTATTTACATATAAACCTTTTAAAATACCTAACCTTTAAAATCGCTGTGTTTATACTTATGAATGAAGCCATTACTGTAGTTCATGTTGGACCGTGTAGATTTCACGCTTTGTATCAAAGCTTGAAAATAAAATTACACATCTGTTCTTCTAAACTTTTAGCAATTTCTGAGGATTTCCTTTAGCTATTAATTTTAATTTACAAATTAATTTAAAAGGGCTGTAAACATCTTAGAATTAGAATTTAGAGAATTTTATCGCAATCTTAAACCATCATTAGCACCCACACTTGAATTATGACTCCCCTCTTTTATCTGCTTGATAATTTTACTTTCTTCTGCCTTTGCTGATTGCGAGGGTGAAGTGTTCGCAATTGCAGATATTAAGTGACATCTTTCTTTCTTAAAAACGAAAATGTTTCTTTTTTTTTTTAATCTGTTTCTTAATTTTGAAATATTGAAAAATTTCTTTCGATAAAGATAATTTTTCAATATATAATACAACATTAAACTGTTCAATGCCTAATTTTGACAAGCAAGAATCTTTAACAATTTCTGAAGTTGCAAAAAACAGTTCAAAAGACTTTTACTTAGAGCATTTTTAAAGAAATATTATATAATATTATATATATATATATATAAGTTTAAAAATTCCTTAACAGCTTACGTTAAATAATTGGATTGAGTTTTGTTTTGAATTCTCTGCGTGACTTTAAGCCTTTGATTGCATTATATAATGGTTTTGATGTTTCGTTTTCAAAAATGGATTTTCTTTTATTTTGAAGCTGATTTTCCCCTTTTGATTCTTGAGTTCACTTGCAGTGTTATTGATTTTTGTTAGATCTCCAAACTGCTTACATTTTATCTAATCTTCATAAATTTAAAGTATTGCCAATATAATCTACAGGCAAATCTAATAAATAGAGAGCTAAGTGTAAGTATTAGCCTGTATTAGTTGTATGGTTTCTCCATTTTCTTTATAGAGAACTTCTGCTAACCAGAAGCAATACCAGCAATTAACTGAAGCATCGCTTCCATATTTTGGACAATTCATCAACTACGCCTCAATACTGTCTTTGATTTGGATTCCTTCCTTTCTCTGTCTCACTTATTTTTTTCCTCGTCAATTCCTACTTTAACTGTTCAGTGAAACAGGAATTTTGTAAGACTGCCTCTTGATAGGACATGTAAAGTATTTCAACGATTGTAATAATTCAAATAAGGATACAATTGTGCAAATTCAAGTTTTTCATCGGGTGGCATTTGTTACAGCAATATTCAACATATTTTTCAATTACTGAATTGTCCATAACTTGATTATTTCTGTAATAACTTTTGACCTTTACAGAAATCAGAACTACTCAATATTTATGATTATAATCAAAGCTTATTAAGATATATAAATATGTTATTTAG
Source organism: Thereuonema tuberculata (assembly GCA_023159025.1). Taxonomy (NCBI): domain Eukaryota; kingdom Metazoa; phylum Arthropoda; class Chilopoda; order Scutigeromorpha; family Scutigeridae; genus Thereuonema; species Thereuonema tuberculata. The sequence goes on along the minus strand of JAFIDM010000003.1, from coordinate 38,964,366 downwards.
GATTTCCGTGCAAGTTTCTGTTTTAAAAACAAAGATACAAAAATAAAAAGTAAAATTAAAAAGCTTTTTTGGATTTAAAAACATCTCAAATAATAACTTCATGGAAAGCCTGTTTAACTTTTAGAAATACAGTCGGACCTCTATTTAACGAACCTCTATTTTGCGAATTTCTCTATTTTGCGAACTTTTCTTTGGAACCAAGAACATTTTGTTAATTTCTTCGTAAAATAACCTCCAAATAATGAAATGCATTTTCTATTTAATGAACTTTTTCGAGGATACCAGCTGAGGGAAAAAGAAGAAATTAACGATGATGTGCTGATTGATGATTATCTTTCATTTGATTTTGAAGTTGAGACCTCGGAAACACTAACTGAATCGGATATTTTGGACAGTGTGGAAAATAAAAACAATACAGCTATGAATTGCTATGAAGATGAAGATGATGAAAATGGAAATGATCATGATGCAGAAATCAAAAAACCTTCGTATGATGAAATGCTAAAATCATTTGAAGCAATCCGACGCGGATTACAATTTGAAGAAAATACGCCTGAAGGGGTTTTTGATGCATTGCAAAGATGCGAAATCTATTATGAGCGAAAACGCTTTTTCAAAAAAAAAAAAAACACAGACAAAATTAACAGACTTTATTAGTAAAATTTAAGTAGGCATGTGGTAATATATGCTTTATGTCATTAAAATTATTATTTTTTAATAATATTTATTGTTTATGTATTTTAAATCTGTTTTATGTAGTTTAAAGTAATTTTAAAAGGTGAATCTCTATTTAACGAATTTTCCATATAACGAACTTTTTGTCGGGATTTAGCGACTTCGTTAAATAGAGGTCCGACTGTATAACAAAAATCTACAAGATTTTTATAAGAAAGGTTTTTTATAAGAAAAATCCCAAGTAAAATTCTATTCTTAGCTTTTATGTAAATTTTATCGAAAAATCTAAAATGTAAATTTTTAACCATTTATTTATTTTTGCCTACTATAGATATATTTTTGTTGTATTTTTAGAAGCAGGAAAGACAGCCGCACAGCCTCTTCCATCCAGGTACCGTATTAACCTTTTTTTTTTTCTTTTTTACGATGTTTATTTCAACGTGAATTATTATTGTTTCATATAGATGTCTAGTATTTGATGTTTCGAGAAAGTGGACTCCAAGCTCACTTAAAAGCTTCTTGCTAATTAACGTTCAGGGAAAGAACAAGATAATAATTAAAAGTTTTCGTTTTAGATATAAAATTCCTTAGGTCCTGAAGTGCTTTAACTACTAGTCCTATTTCAGAAACAAAAGAACATAGTAATCCAGCCATAAATTATGCAGCCTAATTATTGTCAGTGATTCTGGTTCTTTGCAAATTTGTTTGGAAAAGTTCAAAAAACATTATCCATGTACATTTCTTTAATTCTCTTGAATTCGACGAGACAACTCGTTAAATTCGTTGACGTGCTTTAATAAAAGAAATCATCTCTCCTTCCAATTCTTTGGTGTCGACACAACTTTTTCCAAAGAGATCGCAAGGAACAAGTGAGCTAAACTTGTTTTTCTTTCTCCCCATGTGATTCCCCAGAAATTTATCACCTGGTTCCGTAATAAATTCGGTCTGCAGTTCTCGTAGTGTAACGGTCAGTGTTTGCACTTTTCTGATTGCTTATATTACTCACTGCTAACAGTACGCAAAAGGGAGAACAGAGGAAGAAGAAGACACTGACCTGACCTTGGACTGGTGCCCGGTCACTGAATATATTGCCCCATTCCCAAGCATATGGAACGAAAAGGACCTTTTGTCAAGGGCTTGGACTTAAAAATGGAAGAAAATCAGAAGAAAGAATCATCCCACCAATTTAATTTTTTTATCCATGCAGAAGAACTCGACCTTCAGTGCTTTTTAACTTTAAGGATGAGATGCTCTTAAAAGTTATTATTATATTAAAAATTACAAACTTTCGAAAGTATTTTGTTCACAGTTACTCTGCAATTTTAACCGAATTTTCAAGCTTATTATCATATTTTGTTATAAACGAAGTAATCTAGATATTTTTAAATAAACATTGATCCAGCTGTATTTATTAATGAATAACCATACCCCAACCTTTTACCCTCAAAACAATTATGCCACTAGCAAATATTAGCATCAGAAAAGCAATAAGGTGGTTTCTTTTATTTTTGTTCAACCAAACATATTTTTCTGTTAAATTTTAGATTTACTTCTTCAAGTTGTTTATCGATTGTAGCAATGATATTTCATTTCAAGAAAAAGGTATATATATATTTTTTTCATGTACGACTAAATAAAGAAAGAAATACTGATGGCCTTATTAATTTTATTTAAAGCTTTCAATCTTAGGAAACGTTTTTGTGTGCTTATACATTCATTAAATAAAAAACTACATATTAACTGTAAATTCAATTCCTAAAATCAGTTAATGCAACCCAGAATATAATTTCTGGCTTTCCTTTCAATTAAGATGCTATTAACAATTTCTGGATATTGCTTAGTTATTTTTGAAAGATTTCGATACGTACATTATGAGTTAAGATTTCTTCTTCTTCTTTCTTCGAATTTGGCCGACTATGGACCACGTGAAATAACTCATGATTATTTTTCTACTTTCTTTCTTCTCTTCCAGTATTGAGTTAAGATTTCATTCTTATTTTTTTTTTCTTTCAATCATCTTTCAAGATGAATTCTAGGTAAGATTAACAACATTTCCTTAGAGATTTTTTCATCTTACCTTAACATTTTTAGCATACAAGAGAAGATTTTTATTTTACCAAATCTCTTAAAAAGATTTAACTACTAAGACAGAATATGTAAATATTTTGCATTACTGAATGTAATTTTACTGTGTGGAAATTCCATGCATTATTTAGAGAAGCCCAATAGTTGACATTTGGTTTTTAAAGAATTGATAAAAATATCAATTGGTACTTTATTTATTTTCCTTGATGTATTTAGTTGAAGCATGGAGAGTTAGATAAACTGAAAACGAAACCCATTATTAAACATTACATTATTAACATCTGGCATTGCCAGTCTCTTGGCAGTTCACTTGCAATTAAAAGATTTACGCCATTATTTGGAATCTTCGAAGCACTTTTTGTTTAATCCCGGACGAACAAAACTTATAATCTTTAGCATTTTGTTCTTTTAGAGCTGCATCTAGAATACCTCTAGAACTATTTTGAAATGGAACTTAATCGATTTCCTGTGTTCCACCAATTCGTCTTTTATTTTTCTGCTTTTTTTATTATTTCCCAGGGATTTTTGTACGACAGTCGATTGTCATATATTGCTATTCTTTGCCATAAACTTGAGTTTCTTTGAAATTTATTGTTCAAGTTTCCAAAAAAAAAAATATGTATTTTTTATTCTTATTACTTGTCGATAAAAGCAAACATTTTCAACGGTGGGCAAAATACACTGTCTTCTTCTTCCCCTCCAATTTTGGATATGAGTGACGTGTGGTAAATAGCTGTACAGAGCATCCACTCTCCACCGCTTATAGGACATGCTACAGCACTTAGCCCCTTTGCGAACGGAAAATGCAATGAGAACGGGGTTTGATTTATGGAATGCTCCCATCCTAATATCGGAGGCGGCGATTGGACATCTGCATTCGCCCCATTGCGGTTTTCAATTGTGGTGCTCCTAAAGCCTTTGAGGTGCATCAAAAAGCCATCGGTTGGCATTCCTTACGTCTTGACCCTCCTCCGCAATAAGGGCGAGGATAAGCTCGATCGAGCGGGTGTTGTCTTGTCGCATCCCTTCAGCCATTGATATTGTGGGGAGGCGGTGAGGGGTTTATCGCGCGCATCAAGTGCTCTGGCCCCGAGCTCACGTTCCCTGCGAGTCGCTATCACCTCGCAAGCGGGAAATTAAATGCTCATCCGACTGGACGTTTCCACGGCTGAGCACGTATTGCGAAAGGACTAAAGGAGAGACCGAATCCAAATGGTCTCGAACCCCATAAAAGCCCTCGTGATCTTCATTCTTTGTACGTCCAAACGGATTCAGCAGCACAGACCACATTCCCCACAACTCCCAGCGAGATAGGGCTCTTGCAAAACCGCCATTAAGATGTGTTTCATGAAATATTAAACTTTCCAATGCCGATATTAAGTTAGCTTTAGGTTAGATCGACTGAAGTTATATTTTAAAATGTCCAACGTGTTTTTTTTTAAAAATAAAGAAGAAAAGGAAGATATAGCTGCCATGCCAATTTATTCATTGGTCAAATAGATACAAAAAAAAATATGAATTTTTCCTTTTAACAAAGAAAATCTATCTCTAAAATTTCAGCTATCTAAGATATAACAGTTTTTTTTGAGTTACCAAAGGTATCTTGAGTATGGATGAACAGACATACAGACATGTATATTTCTCCTTAAAAAGCATTCTAAACGGACCAAATCCATGTAATTTATGTTAACTTCTAACTGGAAAATCTCCTATACTATTGATAAAGTTAATAACTTATATTCTAATTTCATATCAAATTTATTTTCTATTTTAAAAAAGAATCCACTAAAAAATAATTCTAATTTTTTTTTTTATACAAACTTTTTCAAATAATTAATCTGTTTTTTGTTTTTTTTAAATAATCAAAAAAAAAGTAATTTTAAATTTTATTCATTTATTTTTTGATGAAATTTAAAACTAAATCAATCAATTCACGATTTTCATTCAGAAATTTTTAAGGCTTCATCTTCATGTCATACCTAGTTGAAACGAAACATTACAAATATTGTGCACAAAATTTTTCCTGTCTTTATTTTATGTGATTTTTTTACAGTTATTTACAAATTGTTATTTACACAAGGGAAAGGAAAAGGCTTTAACTTCATATTTTCAAACACTGAATGAACATGAACTTCCGCCGCCTCTAAAAGAAAAAAGGTATTTATTCATGTAAATTTCATTTGAACAAAATTTCATTTTTATTATCACAGAAATACAACCACACACTGGTGAGAGATGAGAAGGTGAAGGAGAATGAATAATAGATAATAATAATATTAATAATAATAAAATTAAGAAATGTCAGGGAGAACCGTAGGCCAGTAATAATTCAAACTACCACAGACACACTAGTATTATGAAGTATTGTTACTGTAACAAGAAAAAAACTGTCCACTCACGTTTTTTTTCTGCATTTTCAAAAGAAAAAAAAAATTGTCCCAAAGTTTGTATCTTTTAATCTTTATATACATATAAAAACAATCTTTGATTTCCTATTCTTCTTGAATTTTAAAACCAGTTCTAGGTTTTTGAAAGAAGTCTCTGGAACGAGAAGAAACGATTAAGTCTGTTTAAAGTTTCTAAGTATTTATTTACTCAACTGAATATCTAATTCTTATTTTCTAGTGAAGTTTACAGTTAATAGTGTCCAAAACTTCAAAGTTCTGAGATATTCTATTGTTTAGGCCTACTGCATATCTTTTTACCATTTTCTGGAATACCATTGTCTGCAGGAGATTACAACAGTAGCTAAGGCACTTCGATTTCTCTTAGAGAGCCAATATATCGAAGCAGATTCTTTAGAGATCGGTGTTATAGTCTGTGGCTTTTTTTAATAGTTTCTATGAGATTGGGAGGCGATGTTTGAAGCAAAGTTGAACACAACTGTTGTTGAAAGAGTTTGATGTTGGGTTTGAAGTTCAAGTCGGCAGCGACTGGAAACTGAGGCGTCCTGTCAGATCTATCTTCCTTTTGCGTGGAGATTATGACTTTATTGGCCGACAACTTCGGTGGAACCAACCAATAGGGCAGTACAGCGTAGGTCCCATCAGGCTCAACTAAAGAATGAAGTAAAAAACTTACAATTAGAAAACAATTAAAATTACAATTAAAATGAAAACAAAATAAGTGAATACATTTGGAAAAACGAAGTAAGCCAAGATCGAACTAACTAAAGAACAGAAGTTAATGTTGACATTTCGAATGAAATGAATGATGCGTTTCACTGAAAATTTGACTGAAATATCTATTATTCAGTAAGAACAACATAATTCATGAATTAGGTGGCAAAGTTTTAATTAGAAATAACAAGACAAAAACTCCATTGTACTGGCAAGTTCAAACTTTAATTCACTGAAAAGTTTCAGCCAATTTGTTTCTGATATATATGTAACATATATAAAAGTATAAGACATATATGACGGATACTTCTGTAAAAGAAAAAGAAAACGGCCAACAAGTAATAAAAAAACTTCATAACTTATGAAGTTATTTTATACAAACTATACAAATATATTAGTCTCTTGTTTTAGCTTCAACAAGCTTGTAAGGCAATTTTGCCACTGCATAACTACATAAAGATATTATATATCTTTAACTAGATATTATAAATCTTTCAAGTATTAGAAAAACAAGTGGTATTTTTTTTTTAGTTAGAACTTAAGAAACAAAAACAAAATAGGAAAAAACAAAACAAATACTAAGAATTTATTTACAAAGGAATTACATATTATATTTAATAAATAGATAAGAAACAGTAAAAAAACAAATAGCTTCTAATTCCTTTTTTTTTTTACAAATTAAATGGAAAAATATTGTGATTTCCATTAGTTTTCCACTACTTTTTGCCACTTATGAACGTTTGATGAAAATTAAATCTCATTTTGTTAATTCTATCTAAGCCTAAAACTACCGATATTATATCTATTGAAATCTATTATATCTATTCACTATCTTTTACAATTTTTCAATTCGGGGAAATTCCAAGAAAATTTACGTTTATATAGTTTGCACGGTTAGATCTAAAAACATTTACATTGGAAATTTTTTGCTAAATAATAATAATAATAAAACACCAAGTAAAAAATTGAAGTTGGTCAGAAACTTTTATTAATACATTAGAAAAAAGATATCTTAATTGAATACAAGAAGGATATCTTACCTTCGAGGATGAGCTCTACGTCTAGGTTTAGACTTCCCAAGAGGGACAGAAACTGACAATGCCGCCTTCACGTCATCCAGCCACCATATCATTCGTAGAACCAGTGCTAAGAAAAAAAAAAAAAGGAAAATAAATAAACTAAAATCGTCCTGAAGAGTTTCAATTTTCTATTTATTTTTTGAAAATTTTCTTTTAAAGATATTAATATAGGCCTATCGTGTAACTCATTTACACATTCTAAATAATGGATATCTATTACAAGTGTAAAACATGTTAACTAAAAATAGAAGACTATAGGAACGTTTTTTGAGATTTTTTTGAATAGTATTCAAAGTATCTAGTATCCTTGTATGTTAGTAAGTACATATCGTTTATAAACCCTTTATTTTAATATATAAGTCATTTACTAAATATACGTAAATAAAACCACTTTAAAAATTGGATTAAAACCAAAACCTACACTTGATTACAAAATACTAAGTTTCTAAATGATCTGAAAGTTAACGTCATTTTAGAGTCTAATTTAAACTAATTTCGAAATTATTTCCCCATTACTAAAATTTTTTAATTCAACTTAAACATTTTGAAATAAATAAATATCCAGGTTTGTTTTTTTTTTCGAAAAATAATAAATTCACAGTAAAATCAACCTTAATAGATTTAGAAGAATACACTTATTAGGAAAAAAATATAGTAAATTTTTAAAATTACAAAATAACGAATTGAAAAATCATTGTGGTTCCCTTATTCCCATATCTTATATACTTTCTTAATTATATATTTTTTAAGAAAGTATAAAATAAAAAATATGTTTATATGTTTCAGATGAATCTTTCTCATCTATCTTGTTTAAATAGACTTGGAAGTTATCATTTAATTTTGACATTTCAAAAGAGAATCTCGAAATATCATATATTTTTATACAAAAATTCACTTTTTTTTTATTTGTTTTTAACCAAACGTATTCGCCTAAATCTATTAAGCTTTATTTTTAGTATGACACACGTTAAACTTGTAAAAGTCTACAATTCTGTAACAAATTGCTAGATAATGAATATTTACAAAAATATCTTTAGAAGTTCAAAACGTATTCAGAACATGAGCAGTTTTTTCATGTAAATGTTTTTTAAGTCACTTACTGCGATGTTTTTTAATCTTTGAGATCTTTATGATATACATAACACTTATTGTCATCTAGTGTAAGACTTTTCCTCAACCTCAGATGAATATGTTCCATCAACGAAACCCCCCCGGAGTGTCGTAAATCAGTTTTTGTTATATTGGAAGACCCAATGATTTACTTGCAATTACTGGTTCTGAAGAAGACGCCTTCCTGTCAGGAAATCCTGTTCTTTATGTGAACTAGTGTTCCTGATAAGCTGGTGGCTGTTTATTGGGCTAAGGGATGATCGGGAGGCTTAATCCAGGGAGTATTATCAACTAACCTTTTGTAGACGGGCTTGAATGCTGTAGCCGAGGACTCGGTGTTGTACAGGTTGCTAGGACCCAGGGGCTGGTTGCCGGGCACGTTCAGAGACGTCTCCCGCCTGTCGCCTAGGAAACAACCAATAAGAAATTGAAGAAATGCGACGGCTGAAACCTCAAACTCTACAACCCTCCACCCCCCCACTTTTATTAATTTTTTTTCTTAAGGAAAAACATGAAAAATAAAGGAAAGTTAAATAGCATTGAGATAATTTTCCTGCCCTAATTAAAAAAAGGCTTAAAAGATTAAGATTATTTTAGATTTAAAAATAATTTTAATTTTTCTAGTTGACTCAAAACAAAAACAGAAAACAAACAAACAAACAAGTTAATCATACAAAGCTATATCAGAACAAAAAAACCCGGTAATATTCAAGGTGAACTCAAGCATGTTAATAAAAAGTTCCTAATTTAATTGCACTTTTTTAAATAATAAATTTAGTTAAAATATACAAACTTAAATAATATTACAATTTTAATAATACTAGACAAAGTATTTTTTTATTTTGCTAATAATTTATTATTAATATTATTATTATTATTGTTAAACTTTGTAAGTCGTAAAATTTCAAGGATTTGATTTTTAGAATTAAAAAGTTTTGTTAACTTTTTTTTTTTTTTTTTAGCTTTTATTATTTGTAAATTCAAATAATAGTATGATAAATAAAATATTAATTAAAGTGAATAATATTAAATCGATTTTTTTTTTTTATTATTCTTTAATTCGCTTTGACGTTATAAGAATACTAACGTGGTAAACTCTGATATTGAATTTTGAAAAAAATATTGTTGTCTGTTTAATCTTTTATGATCATTGTAAAATAAAAGATGAAAGTTGGTTTTTTTTTTTTTTTTTTTTTAGGAAGTTTGTGTTTACATCCAAAAAGGTGGAAGTATTAACAATAAAATTGCATAATAAAATCTCCCTTCAATGCTAAATCCAACATTACAAAAAGATTAACAAACATTGGTAAAAAAAACAGCTTTTAAAAACTCCGAGGGCTATACTAGAGTTTCATTTATTAAGCAAATTCAGTTTTTGGTTAAATAACAAATAAAAGAGTTTTTAATAGAGAATATTTAATATTTTATTAAAAGAATATTTAACATAAAAGGCTTTTCCTTTCGTCGATCGCACAGCTCTCAAACCAACACTTTATGATAATCTCTCAAATTTAAAATTTAGAAATATTAAAACTGAAATATATAATTTTATATTACAGGAAATATTGTATGGCAGATTATATTCGAGATAATTTGAATACTTTCGCTATTCTGAGAACTTATTTAAGACAAAATATTGATAATTGGCAGAACTCTTCAACTCTTCAAAAATTAGACTAAGAATAATATTTCTTAATATTCCGTAAACTGAAGGCTCAAGAATTACAAGTGGGTTATCCGCTATTTCTTAATTTTTCTGGAGAACAAAAAAAAAGGTAAGTTTTACAATAAAATTCTATATAACCTATGTAGAAGCTTTGTTTAACCAGACGGCTTAATGTTTTATTAATGGGATTTGTAAACACAGATTTGAAATTTCAGCATTAAAATACGTAAAACAAATCAACATGTCATTTTCTGTAATACGGTTGACAGCCCACTTGCAATTCTCATCTTAATAATTGAGACAGTGGTTCTGTTATCAGAATTTCAAACCATTATCTATCACCTATCGGATTTTTAAGACAATTTATAATCAGCAAAAAAAAAAAATGAAATTCTGAATCTTTTTTAGGGAAAAGCCATCGTATTTCAATATAAAATAATGTTAATTTTTATATATTACAAAAACCAAGGGTTTTACTATCATTGTAATGCGTAGAAGACAATTGTAGCACTGCTTTTCAACTTAAAATTCTTCAACGGGTCAGCAAATCGATTATATGCATATATTACGACTTATTTTAATATTTCGTATTTTGTTAGATATATTTTAATCAATTTCTTCTTTGTGGACTTGGATTTTCCTTGTTTATTTGAATATATATTAATATTCTTAATATTAGTTTCCAATATTTGGAATGTTAATTACAATGGGTTTTTTTGTTTACAACTTGTACTTTTCTAAAACGATTTCTTCTGGACGATAATTACGGAATATTCTTTAGTAATACTTCTTTCCTTCTTCATTTCTTAAGAAAAAAAAGTAATAGTTTTACTTAAAAAAAAATTAAATAGAGAAGTGTGAATTTGAATAATATCGTTCAGAATTGAACATTACGTTAATTTGAATTCCTTTAAAAAAAAGACTTCATTCTTATTCGGGCCTCTGTTTTTTGTTTTTTTTCGACAATGTGCCTATCCCACACTGGCCACCCACCCACATACACACCCTACTGTTACCGGTAATTACCGAATAAACCCGTCGCAAGGGGCAGGGCCGGCGCCGGGCCTCTCCGAACCCGATTTTTATCTGCTTCTTTCAGGATGACAGACGCGCATTTCGGAAACGCCCCCCCTCTTGAGTCTCCCTTTTCTCCGGCAAATTTATGGGCACGTTAAATGAGTTTACAGTGCGAGCGAATGGGATAATTTTCATTAATTGAGGATAGGCGAAAAACGGCGGAGCCGCGTCGCGATATTCGATCGGCCGCCATCACTTTATTAGGCAGCTTTTCCCATCGTAAAAAGAACTGAAAAACCCAATAAGGTTCCAACGTGGAAAAAAAAAGGGAAAATATTCCGAAAATGCCCATTCATCCTTCGAAGCTATTTCAATGACGCTTGAATTAAATTGATCATAAAAATCTAACCATTACTGGTTAGTTTGTTTTTTTTACCTGGCAGTGACAAAGGAAATAAGAAAGTACTAAGCAGTAGTTTTTAATTAAACTACTTAAAAAACAAAACAAACTCGGGTCTAGGCACTTCGAAGTCTATACAGAGTATGCTTACATATTGTGAACTGCACAACTTATGTACACGCAATCTTTTACACACTTTGTATGGCAGTTAAAGAATTTTTATGTGCGTTTTCTTCATAGGCCATATTTAGTTTGTATTGGTGTTGTAAATGGTTTACATATATGCGTTTTATTCAACAGGTCACAATGTTATTGTATGCATATTTTAATTGATAGGATTTTAGGTATTTTACAAAATAGTCCAAAATATAACAGTTATAGTCTCTTAATTAATTTTGTACCAAACTTTGTTTCAACATTATAGTGAGTTATTCAGTTAAGATTAAATATTAGATTCACATGAAGTATTTGTGAATTAATGTTAGGCTTATTTATTTATTTATTTTTATTGCAATAATTAAAACTGTTAACAAGCTAATTTTCAGTTATTTTTTGTTTTCTTTTCTTTTTTTAAATAATAAATAAATGAATAACAATTGTTTTACAAGTAACTGAATTATGAAGTTAATGAAGGTAAATGTCATAAAGTTAGATTTAAGTTACAAATAATCAAAAATTATTTTAAAATATAGAATATAATTTAATATATAATGATAATTAATTAAAAAGAAAAACAGGTATTTGGCAGTCATTAAGACTGTAGACTAAAATTTAATTTTAATTGTTGTTAAGTTCAAAAATAATTTAATAATTTACGCAAAACATTTATGTAATAAACTTATTAAATTTTGGAAAGCTCTTAATTCTAATTAATATATAATTAAAACTAATTTAAAGTTATTTTCTTTTTCTTTTTTAAAAAAAGCTCATATTTTGTTTAACTTGAAACAAAATAAATGATTTATTTATTAATTTATTTATGCATTTATCCCGGATTTTTTGATTTTGACAAATAACTTTTACGTTTTATTCTAAGTAATCCATATTTAATTCATCCATGTCTTAATAGTTATTATTATTTTTTTTTTTTTTTACAAATTGTAAATATTACAACTTTACATTTTTTGCCGATGGTTGGCAAAAGATATCGTTGTGTTGATCGACACTGGATCCTGCCTTTTTTTTTTTTGTATTTATCTTTGAAATAAGCGATCTCAAGATCGTGCAAAACAAAAGCAAGCATAAAAATAAATAAACTAATAAATAAAAGTTCAGTTACTAATTTTAGATCGTTACTACAGGAAAATTTACATCATGTCTTCTTTATTTTCTTAGTTTCTAAATTTGATTCCTGATGTTTTAGAATATAAAGTGGATAAATTTATTTAGGTCAAATTCATTGATTAATCATTTCCTTTCTAGAAATTAAATTTCAAATTTCTTTATAATTTATTTCTAAACTTTTAACTAAATTTCCATTGTTCCAATGGAAGATGAAAGTAACATGTTAAACAAATTATAAAGGCCAAAATTTTTGGCCAAGGTTTACTGTAAACTGTAGAAACTGCAATTAAAGAAAACTATACAGGACAGTTTAAGGGCAGAAAGACCTAGGAAGTCAGTAAAGGATATATTTCACAGTTATTATTAAATAAACATGAAATGTATTCTTAATCAAACTGAAAAACATGATAGTTATGGATTACAGCAAGTGTCTGATTTGAAGTAAACCTTAATGTCTTTATTTATTACAAATTTCGATATTATCTGCATTTATAAATCATTTTGCTTTACGTAAATGTCGGCTAATAAAAAAATAAATAAGTAAAAAGGAGTATAGTGCATTTACATCTGTAAGTGTTTGTATCTAAATTGCCACGTGCCAATATGTAAGATTTTTTATTAAAGTTCAAATCAAGAATACTTAAAAGCACAAGTGATTATTACGCGGTATTATTTCGGGCAGATTAAAGTTATTTACTCATTTCGAGGTACAGTAAGTTTTCATCAGTTTTTTTCTTTTCTAATTCTAAACTATTTTTTTTAAATGGCTTAAATCGATTATTTAGATTATTTTATAAAAATATTTATAAAACAATTAAAGAGAAAGTGTTTAAGAAAAAAGAAATTTTTTTTTTTTATTAAAATAATTTTGTGTAATTGTGTAACATTTATATGATTTTCTACTTTAGATTTGAGGGAACAATTGAATAAAAATCGTAGTAATTTTGCATTCTTTAAATAAATAAACCTCATTATAAGAAAATTTGGTAGCATTTCAGTATAAATTGGCTACTTTTTATAAACTGATTATTACTAGTAACAGTTAACACTAAACTGGTGCTTATAAAAAGCGTAGGTTAGACTTAAGTTTCAAGAGCCAAAATGAGAAGCTTAAATTTAAGCAATTATTGACAAGTTTTTTCCACAAGTTATCGCTAGCATCATAGTGATGTGTTTAAAGTAAAAAAAATACTTCATATAGTTTCACTGTTATAGAAATATTTATCCGTTGTTTTATGATGAAACTATTCATTCTTACATAAGAGATATATCATACGTCATACTGTTGAAGAATCTAGAGAACTATAAAGAACTATTGAAAAAGTATTTCAGTAATTTTAGATTTTTTTCCAATAAGGAAAGTGAAAAATTATTTAAAAGAAAAGCAATGGGCAAGTCTTTTACTTTTTGTTGCAGATTTAAAAAGATATGATTGTACAAGTGATTTGTGTCATTTCATTCAAGTTTACGAGATTTAATGAGTTATATTTTTTCATATGCCTTCACTTCTCTGTGAGTCAGGGCCATAACAGCTAATATTACAACAGTTTCATTTTAATTTATTTATGCTGTTTTAAATGAATTAGTAATCGTTGAAAAACTTCTTTTAATAATGTTACTATTAACCATTTTTTTTATCTTTAAATAAAGTTTTGTGAGTATTTTGCTTAAATCCGTCGCAGATTTTGGAAAAATAGCTGACTTTTGTATGCTGTTTTTCAAAATTTATCACTAAAAGAAACTATAGTGACTAGCTTTTTTTGATTATTATCTTTTTTTTTTAACTTATTTCTTTCTGTCTATGCATGACAAAAATGCCTTCATATCTTAAAAATTTCAGGGTAAAATTCTTTTAAATGAAAGTAATGTTAGAAATTTTTGACGATTAAGTTCCACAAATGAGGAACCACTGACTTGACAATAGCTGGAATCATTAACATGAAAATGACATAAAGAATCTTAATCAAGTCTTAAAAAAATTAAAAATTAAAAATTTTAAAAAGTTAAAAAAAAAATACTTAGATGGTAAAATAGATTATTTATAAGAGAGCTAACTGCATTTTATCTTTGATAATTTTTTTAGTAGACATAAAAAAAAAAGTATAGTTAATACAGAAAGTTCGAAAAGTATAGTTAATACAGAAAGTTCGAATTTTGTTGTATTGCACATTTCAAGAGAATGTTTAATAGCGAATCTTTTAATAAAAAAAGCTCAATATAATAGGCGGGAAAAGTTATGATAAAAGCTTGAGTAAAATGGAGGCAGTTGACAGTTTTGCAGCAACTATCAATAAAAAGAGTAGGCGGGACATAGATAACAAGAAACCAAACGGAGGAATAGACAAATAACCATATATAAAAAAAGAAAAAAATACACAATAGGTGACTCGTTTACTGAGGTCACATGACACTAGTCTACCATTAGCATAATATGACGGGAGGGTCTTTTACCTTGTAAGGCGTGGAGGCGGGCACTGACCGTCGTTAACAAGGAACGCTGCTGCGACGTGACGGTCGTGGATGACGGGTAGGTCGTGCCGGACTGATGGGACAGTGATGACACCAGACAATCGGGTACGGCGTAGGGGGACACCCCGCTCGGCAGTTTCATGTTGGGTGGTGTCTGGGGTGGTGTATCCGTGTGCGGCTCGGAGTAGTGCGCCGCCACCGACCGCCCGCCCAGGGAAAGTCCGCCGTAGTGGGTCGGGGGCATCGGGGCTCGGGGTTCCGATTGCAGCTGATGCGAGCCGTACGGCGGAGCGTGGAACGCCGCCAGGCTGGGCACCCACGTCTGAGGCGAAGGCCCCGGGTCGGCGGGGTGAACGGCGGGCGGCGGGGGTGGAGGCGTCTTGCACGTGGCCGTATCGGCAATCGACCAGATCTTCGGTTTGGCGGCAACCGCGGTTCCACCCGGTAGATATCCGCTGCTGCTCATAGCGGGTGGGGGAGAGGACGACAGCCGTCGGGCGCATGACGGTGGAGTGGGCGATCCATGCCTTAGAAGTTTGGCACAGGACGGTTCGGACTTCCCGGAAGAAGCTAGCTCTGAATCAGATTCAACGTAAGCTGCAAAAATAATCAAAGAAAACAATGAAGTAAATAAAAAAAATGAAATAAGTTTCAAAAGCATTCAAATACAACGACACTTAAATAATTAAGAATTTAAGCTGATGACTTAAGTCAAACTAAAGTGTTTCTGAAATACTTTCACATAATGAACAATAAAAGTATACAGTAACGTAAAATAAAAAGAGCAGAATATTATTCATTATAGATTGAGTTAATTATTTAGTCTATAGATTGCGGGATATTATTTTATAGTAAAAATATTTAATTGATTTTTTTACAGTGAAAAGTTTGTGATTTTTGTATTAATAAGTTTGGCAATAGTTTTTACGAGTTAGCAGTAATATTAATATTTAATAATTAATAAATTAATATTATATCTTAATTTACTTGATTTTAAATTAGTAAATAGAAATTTTAACAAATACTAAAACTTTGTGTCTATCAAGTTTTAAAATTTAAAATCAATTCTATAAATATAAACAAATAAAAACAACAGAAATTATAAAAATTATCAAAAAACATGTTAAGTTAAAATATTCCATCTCTTTTAGATAAGTTTTCGAAAAGCACAAATGATTTATTCATATGTGAAACTAAACCACAGATCGGTTTCAGTTTTTACAAATGTTCATGCAAAAAACAAAAAAAAAACCAACTCATCAATTGCCGTTCACTGCATAAGAAGACACACAACAAAAACAACTTTAGAAACTTAATAAAATAATAATAATTATTAAGAAACAAATTTATAATGATTACGCAGGGATACTGTGTAGAAAAATTGTTCTCAATATTATTAGTGACTTACAGATTTTTGGACGCTAATTCAGAAATGTTTCTCGTTTTTCTCTATCTTATTTACAAAAGCCGATTTCTTATAACGAAGTTTTCAAGCAAAAAAAAACAAAACAAAAAAATATCTAAGTAGCAACAAAACTCAGTGACAGTTAATGTAAGTAAATGAATTGTTGTGTTTTGTTGATAAATTTACAAAAATATCAAATATAGATTTATCAAAATAAATTCCATGACTAAAAAAACAATAAACATAACTTGAGTATATTTTATTATCAATAATATTTTGATACTATATATAAAATATACTCAAGTTATGATTATTGCTTTTTTGCTACGTAATGTGGCATGATAGGAACACTTGAAATATATTTTTTTAATTGTGTTTGTTAATAGTAATAAAACTAATCTTTCAAAGTTAACAGTTTTTAATGAGTTTACTTTTTGCAGACACGTGTTAACAATAAAGCTATTAACAATTATTACCTACAACTTCAATAATAGTAGGCGTAATTAATAAGCTATGTTATAATTATACCTCTGTCAAATAGGCTTCAGTATATGTAGTGAATCACATAAGAAATTGATGTATAGTCTTGCATTGTGATGTAATCGTCCATGTAGATATTAGTTTATATAGATAAATCAGCATGTTAAGGAATAGACATGCTATAATTACTATAATGTTAATATCAACGTTACTCTAACGATCGTTTGTTTTTGTGTGTTTAAATAGTCTACAGTATTTAATTTTAATTAATCTATTTCCATAGGCTGTTCTAATTTCAAATTTAAATTGGTTATCATAAATTCGTTGGGGCATCGAAAACGAAGCGTTGAGGCTCGGGAAGGAAAGTTTGAAACAAAGCAGCTGGTGTTTTTATTATTTTTCTTAATAAAACACAGACAGCTGCTCAGCTAAATACAAAAAGGGAAATGTTACTGTTATTACGACACTCAGCAATAAATCTTAGCTGTAGGAAATGGTTTTTACGACATTTACACAAAAATCTTGGTCTCACGACAAAGTTGAAGCCGTTATTTATTTCTTGGTCCAGCTTCGCAAATATTTATACAGAATAAAACGATTTTCTCTTGTAAATCGGCTGGATTGAATTTGTCTTTTTTTTAAATTAAAAATATACGTTTTAGTAACACTAGCATAATTCATTAAAAGTGTAAAAAAAATAATTAAATCATTAAACTAAACTTAATTAATTATTATATTTTTCTTTTAATACAATGCACTTCTTTGAACCAATTTTCAAACAAATTTTTCTTAGTTTATACATTTTAGACCATAATTAATCAATCAAATTAGCATTAAACCATTATTATTTTTGTTATTTATGTATGGAATAAAAGAAACGTTTACATAAAGATTGTAAAAAAAAGAAAGAAAATAATGTTGCTATTCCATTCCATTGAGTTTGCAAATATCTAAAATAGAGAAATAAATAAAAAAAAAATCACTTATTTTCCAAGATATTAAAGCTCTTTAATTTGTAATCCATTTCAATGTTTTTTTAGACTCTTGTTACATGAATGACAATGGTCTTACGGTACTTAAAAGGAATATAACTACAGTAGATTGAGATTGCTGATTGATTAAATGTTATTACAAAGAAATGCTGTTGAAACTGAAGCTTTACGAATAAGAGCAAAAGTTTAGACTGTTCTTGAGATTCCAACATAGAAGTTCCCACACTGAAAAAACTTGGGATTTCTATCAGTGGAATTGGATTCAAGACGAAATGAAAGCATTCACTTGCTCCCATTCTTCCGTTTTTTACTTGTTTCGGCGTCAAAAAATGAGTTTTACTAAGTTACCTTCAGTTAATGACACCTGTGACAAATTACAAGTTCGTCTCTGTAATCAAAAGTAGAAGATTCATCTACGAAGTAAACATTTCTCATTATTTTAAAGCAACTTACAAGTGGGAAAATTTAGCGTGTGTGGAACAAATATTAAGGTAAGCTTAAGAAATATTTGTTGTGTGTTTTTATTTCTTTTCACACCTTAACAACTTAAGTGTTTAAAAAATTCTTAAAACTTTCTCTGTAAATTTCTTTACTTTATAAAGCCACGGAAAAAAAGTACAACAACTTTTAATTACTTTTTTGTTTCTTGTAAGGAGTTATTGTTCAAGTTAAAAATTTAAACATTTCTTCTGCGGTTCGGTCCAAAGATACATTTGTAATTTACGATTTAAAGAATGTTTTCTCAAAACAATATTTTTTCAAACAAATAATCAAAAACAATTAATCAAAAAATATTTAAATTAAATACGATATTTACTTATTAATTATTTTTATATTATTCGTTTCCAATTAAAGAAAACCTACAATCTTTTTATGAAAATTTAAATAACATAAATAGAAAATTATTACAAATTATTTTTTTTCCTCAGGATTGATTTGTGATCTGTAAGAAAACTGTAAGACATTTATAAAAATTAAAAATTCGTTTTTGTTTTTACCTGCTCACGGAAGAGAAAACATTGCAAATTTTATTATATAATTAGTGTTTGTAATTACACTTTAAAATTAATCTTAGAATTTTTATTTTGTTGCTTGATTATAGTTTTACATTGAATTAAGAATATTCTCCATCCAAATGCAAAATGTTGTTAATATAAGTAACGAACCATTTATCTTAGAGGGTTGAAATTTTAAAGACAGATCCAGCTTAACTTCCCTATTAATTACGGTACCAACTGGTCCCTCATGTAAGGAACGCATTTCTAAGGTATTTGCTGTAACTGTAGACTTCAGAATTTTTTTTTCCAGCTTTCTATTTTTTATTCTTCTTCTCATCTTTTGCTTGTATTTTCCTTTTTAATTTAATTCACTTTTTCTCATTTCTTCATTCTCGTTTATCCTTCTCTAAAGCAGAGAACAGAGAAGAGGGCAAAACAAAAAAACAACCAACACCTTAATTAGAATCTACTGTATTTTGTGTCTACGTGTAACACCTTGTAAGTTGAATTTCATGTTTAAATCTACAGGCAATATGGCATAGTTGAACTTTCTGGAATTTTCCTTCAAATGAGTAATTGTGTTTGTAGCAGCCACCTCTTCCAATTTGTTCAAATGACTGCGCAAGATTTCCCATGTCCTAGGGTTTGTCCGGTAAGAAAGCATTACTTGAATGTGTTTATGACAAATGACAACATTCCAATAGTGTGACAAAAGGGTGGTCTATTGCTTTGCAATGTCGAAGACACCAAAAACATCTTAAAATTACTCTTTATTCGCCATTGAAAGAGAATTCTACTCACAAAAGTGTACAATTTGATAAGAAATCAAAAGTCTCAACATTATAACAAAATAAAACTCATATTTCTAATCACAAATCAATCCCGAGAGAAAAAAAATAATTTGTAATAATTTTCTATTTTTATTATTTAAATTTTCATAAAAAGATTATAGGTTTTCATAAGAAGTAAATTGAAGTAAAATTTGCAATGTTGATGTAAATAATATAAATAAACCCTGTATGAAATGTCAAGAACAAAAAAAAACAATTAACAATATTAACTAGGTCGTCGAAACATTTCAGAAATATAAATTTATTTAGCGGTTTGCCTATGTTAACTTAATGGAAATGCTGTTTAGAAAAACCAGATATAAACTACATAGGAACTGTTTGGTTACAAGGTTCATGATATTGGTATTATTTATATATTTTTTAGATAAGCTCAGAAATATTCATTGAAATTCCTTTGACACTTAAAGAGATATTAAAAAATACAATAAATTTTTGAATGAAACATTTAAAGCAAAATAAATAACAAATTTAAGAATTGGTTTTGTATTTTAGGCTAACTGAATCGTGTACGTAGTAAGTTTTGTTTAGTAAGTTGCCTAAATTCGAAGAAGCAGCAACTCCCAAAGGAATTGTCTTGAAAATAATACCTTAATTATTTGTATCATCTTTAATAAGCAATTTTGAAATTTTTCTTCCAATTTTGTTTTAAAATGTGTTATACTGAAATGAATGTAAGAGTTTTTGTGCGTTTCGCGCGCCTATTTTTATCAATAAGAATATAGGATTGTGTCTTATTTTACGAATAATAAAAAAAAAAGGATAATAGAAACAAAATACTTAAATAACTCCGTAAATGACTTCAAAATATTAATATCAATAATTTTATATCACAATAAAAAATTACAAGTAATTGACGTTATAAATTTTACCCGCGCTATAATTCTACAGGCGTAAGTTATTCTATAACTCGGTTTTGCGTTCTCGATGTCGTATATTTCTAAACATAAATTCTGAAATATACACATAAAAGAAAAATAATCCCAATTAAAATTCACGTTTCAATCCAGTTATGGTTTAAAAAAGAAAAAAAATGAGTAATTTAATCTAATTTAAGAAAATGAACTTCATTTACTTTTAATTAATTTAAAATTTATTACAGGGAAAGATGGGCCTACGAAGAGAAACATAAAAAAATTCAATTTATTTTTTTCTCTAGCAAATATATGTCTGTTTAACCATTTTTAATAATAACTAAGAAAATAAGCATAAATTTTAATTATAGGTTTCGGCTAACTAGTTATTAGTTCCCGTACTTATTTTCGTTCACAGTAGAACACCTGGTAAAGATTTCGGGAACTATATAATTACAGTCTACTATGGGTTTGCTTTCTTATTTTA
The DNA here is from genome assembly GCA_023159025.1 of Thereuonema tuberculata. Classification (NCBI taxonomy): domain Eukaryota; kingdom Metazoa; phylum Arthropoda; class Chilopoda; order Scutigeromorpha; family Scutigeridae; genus Thereuonema; species Thereuonema tuberculata. The sequence goes on along the minus strand of JAFIDM010000003.1, from coordinate 38,943,398 downwards.
TAAAAAGAATATATTGCCATTATGTTCATTATTATTTTCGTAAACGCTTCATTTCAATTCCGTATTTAATTTTCATTGCACTCACGAGTATTGTAAGATGTAATATTGCTTAATACTGTAAATTATACGTCACTTGGTTCTACAGGTAGATGAAAAACGTAACTATTCTCGCATTCTAAAACGCAATAAAGAATAGAATAAATAAAGTCAAACTACCTCTAGCAAAAATAATGCTGAATTAATAGAGTATCAAACAACTATTTTAAACGAATTACGGTATACTGTTAATATTTGATTTTCAACTTAACCTTAAAAGTACTGCTACTTTTAAAACCTTTCCTCAGATTTTTAGAAAAATAATGCTATTACAAATTTATAGCTTATAATGTTCAGCTATTATTTTTCTAGCAGTTTTAGTTTTCGCAACTTAAAAAAAAAAAAATCATAAATTTTCCATAAATTACAGTATATTTTTTGAAATTTTTTTTGTTTTAATTTATTCTTGGCGGTTCATTATTCTAATACAATCATTTAAAGATGACAGGTTTTACAAAGCAATAAAAAGTAATAAATTTTTAGTAACTTTTTTTTTTGTAATCTTTTAGTAACTTTTTACATTTTTACGTAGCGTGTCATTAAGTTTTAGATTATACAGTAAATTACAATTTCTTATATAATTCACGTGTATTACAAATTATTATTATTATTTTTCTTTGATGCCTCCCTTAAAAGCTTTATTAAGGTCAATTTTGTTTGAAGATATGCATGGAGGTAGAGAGGATATAGTTTACGTAGGCCTAATTCTACTATATGGTCTGTATCGTTGATTGTTGATTGTTATTTCTTGCTAAAAGTGACACATATTTTTTAAGTGACAAAGACTAACGGTCCTACTCCATATATAGAACTGATTCTGCAATTGGACGATGAGGACCCAGCGGGAAACAGTTGTCACAAGCAGCTTGTTTTGTAATCTGTATACGAACGAAAGAAGACACCAACATGAACTCACTTAATACATCTTACTTGAACAGCATTCGAAATAAGGGATTGAGTCACTACAAGAGTTTCACTGAAGACGAAAAACATCTTATCCCTCTTAAGTCAGGAAATTTTATGTCTGATAGTTCTTCACAGTTTAATCATTTCATTACAATAAACAATAATACTAATCAAAAAGAAAGAATAAATAGAAAGTGATGTGTTCAATATGTCAGTGTATTTTTATGTACCGAGAACATTGAAGATAGAAATATATGTGTATTCTTAGAAGTAAGAATTTACTAGAAAAACATATTTGAAGAATATAAATTTCAGGCGTATTAATAGCAATGAAAATGCAGTAACAATCACAGACTTAAAATAGTAGCATTTAACTTATCTTTTAATAAATTAATAATAATAATAAAAAGTCACAACAAATTAGCTATTAGTAAACTAGGCTTAATATGACGAGTCTATTTTTCAAATCACTGTTAGATCTTTAAATTTTATTAAGATCTAACAGTGTTTTTAAAATGTTAGATTAAAATGTTTAGATTTTAATGTTAGATTAAAATGTTAGATCTAACAGTGTTTTGTTATGTTTTTAAAATGATAACTAATATAATGAAATCTATTAAATCTAAGTAATAGATCTGTTAAACATAAAGTTAACTAATTGTAAAATGATTGCAGGTTTGTAATTTTACAGTTATAATGTTAATCCTAAGTTTTAGATTAATATTTGAATATAATGCAGTTTACAGAATATGAAACTTAATTATTAGAATACCTAAGATAATAGTTATAATGTAGGCCTAACAGCATCAGCCGGCAGAGGTTGTAGCTTCCATACCTGAGAAAGTTGGAGGGGTTTATAGTTGATGACTTCATGTAAAATTCAGAGTTGTGGTCTGTATTTTACAATTTGTTTATTACCCAGAGGGTACAAGAATGTCTACGAAGTACAAGAATCTTCTCGAAGTCAAAGAATAATTAAAGTTACAAAAACAACAACAGAAACTTAACAAATTAGATATATTTGTCTACTACATTCTTTTAAGTAAACTGAACATGGGAAAAAAAGTGGGACTTCCAAAAATTAAACAACAAATAAAAAAAAATAAATGCTGAAATTATTCAAATAAATTATTAAATAGCATTAATCTCAGTCTTAAAGGCATTTAATAGGTGCATCAAAATGTAGAAAAATAAATACATCAATGGAATAATAGCAATAAACATGAAACTTTGATTACTGATCAATCACATTGAATTAAGTTATTATTTTTTAAGTTGACAACAACAGAGAAACAAGAAACAAATGGTAGGTTTATTAGAATGAGCTGAAAGTGCCAGGAAGACAGGTTCTTGTTCAAGAAAGCAGAAATTCATCAAATAAGATTAAGTTACTGCAAAGAGTAGAACAGGGAAAAAAGTAACAGAACATCCCGGATATAAGATGAATTCAATTCCTACAAATCGTTGCAAACCCTCAATGAGACATGTCAAGCTTAATCCGCGGAACAAAGATCTCCATATTTATGAGACTCTAATACCCATTATCATGTTAAATTATGTAGTAAACTATAGATATTGGGAGTTAGATTTCCTGTTTTTCTTTCTGTATTCCGCGATTGATCCACCTTTAAGTTTAGAGGCTCGTTAAGAGAAATGGACCCCACGATTGTGCTAAGGGCCAGTTTAGTAATGTGATCCGCAATACGAGTCTAAGTTTTCCTCAACATGAAATGTCACTTGAATTACACATGTCTGCAAACTGCCTGAAACTAACGGCCATCTGTGCTGGCTTTTTTTTTTGGTCCTCCTCATTTGCCAAAACAACGGAGTTGAAAACATAAAGGAATTAAGGGAGGAAAAAAAAAAACAACAAACGAAACAAGTACCTTCCATCGACTTCTTGTAAACACAATGGTTAATCTCAGAAAAAAGAACTGTGGTACTAGTTAGAAAGAGAAATCAAAACCAAGAATAAGATTAGTTCTCAAAGCGGACGGTTTTTTTTAGCTTTGTAAACTCAATACATGCTTGTGTTTGTATCCTGTCTTAATAACTTCTCAACCTGTGAATGGATCTTCTTGAAACTTGCAGCACATGTTTACAGACGATCCAACTTTGGTTTAAAAAAAAAAAAATCGTTTTGGTATTCATGCATAAATTTGCGCTTTAAAGTGAATGTGGAAATTTTTGTCACTTTCGCTAAGCTTTATAACTGAAACAGTGTACTGATGAATAAAAATGCATTTCAATCCGTTTAATAATCTATTGTTATTTGGGCGTGCCAATGTTTTGTTTGAGATATTATTGTTCTTCACACTTTCAAAAACATGTTATCTATTTAAAAAATTCCGGCATTTCAGAAAGTATAGTTACAGAAGTATGATTAAAATTATTTGAAATTTAAATTTGTATTTGCGGATTTCATTGTTTTCCACAAATATAAAATAAGAGGATACTGTTTGTATTAAATAGATATTATAATTTACAAATAGACTGTCCTTGATATTGCTTCAGTAGTAGAAACTAAGTAAGAGTTTATGTGAGAAAAAAAATAACAGTTTAACAAAAATAGGCTTTAAGATCCTTCTAGAAGTTGTTTTGATTGCTACAAGAAACTACAAAAGAGAAATTCCCTTGGAAAATTATTAATTTTTATTAATAAGAAACTATGATCTCTGTAGGCTTTTTATTTTATTATATCACAAGAGCCTTAAGAGAGAAGGCTCTCCTGCTCGCTTTATTCGATAAAAAAAATCATAATTCCTCATATCTCTCAAAAAGATCAATTCACTATTTTATTAATAATTCTGTTTTTACTTTTCCTAAATATTGCATTTTTTTTTAAACCAAAAGCTGTTTTATTTCTACAAACAGATGTTTATATACTATTTATATTTCTACAGATCTATTAATTCTGCAAACGAGTTTTAGAATTGTTAGGAAAGAAAGTTGTTTTTATAATTTGGATTATTTTTATATTAAGCATTTAAATGATTTTGAACAAATGTTATTGAACAAAAAACAAAAAATATTTAGATTAGAAATATATCTTATTCTGTATTTGCTTTTGATTTAAATATTGTTTATATAAAAAAATAATCATTTGTTCCACTAACGATGCTACGCTACTTGTAAACTTCGCTAATAAACAATAGAATGGAATAATACTATTAATGTCGTGTAATTCCAATGATTCATGAGATTAGACGACCAAACAATTACTATAAATTTCAATTATTTAAGGAAATAATTAATAATTTTTCAAAACAAAATTGTCTTTTTTTATTTCCTTAAGACAAATATAATGAAAGCTTTTACGAAAATTCTGTCTTAAAATAAGAAGTATTTAAAATCAGAAGCAAAGGAATGAGGAAAGGAACGTGTTATTTAGGCCTACTACTCTTTTTTCTTCCTTTCTTTGCTTTCTTATTCTTTCGGTTGAATGTATAAAAATGTATTCTTAGCGGTGTAGAATACTTGAATACTCTTGTCGACACAAGTGTGGCGAGTGGATAGAGGTCTATAAACAGTGCACGTTGTCTTTAATAGGTCTTTAGTGAGGTTTTCAGAGGCTCATAAAACCGTAGGTCTCCTATGGTGTCACCAAAGCTTTTGGCCGTGGATTTTTGTCGCGGGCTGCCTTAGCTAATGTATGCGCACGTCCCTCTAAGTTGGGCTGTGGGACCTATTTTTCCCCTCTTTCTGCGAAATATGTATACATTATATAGAAACCTGTTACAATGACATGGAAAGGGGGGAAGGGCTACTAGCATTCAGGTCTTGGGAGAAAGAGGACGTAGAAAACGAAGAACTGGGATGAATATTTCATGACTATGTATGAGACTTGGCTCAAGCCACATTTGGCTATGCACAGACACCACTCATTTCAAAAACAGGAGGTGTTTTACTTCAGACTAGAAAATATTGTCTAAGGCTACATAGCAACTACACTATTCTACTGTAACCAATGTATACTAAATTTCGAGTAATTCCTAACACAAATTAAGAAACCCGAACAACATTCTAAATTATTTTTTTTTTTTGTGTAATTCTTATATTTTTTCTCAGGATGTATTTATAATACGAACTTGAGATTTACGATAATAATATTCTAGTTGGGATAATTTATTTGTCTGTCAACCATCTATATCTTTGTTTGTGTACTTTCACCTGCTGTATCACAGAACGCAACAGGAATTTGTTTGAATAAATAAACAGGTAAACTTAAGTGAAATTTCCTAGTTTTACGAAAATCCTAAATTTACAAAAAAGTTTAGAACAGTTCGGCAACAACGACTTGAATTTTAAGACTAAAGATTTTTTTTAATCTCAATTCATTAATTAAAATTAATTGGAAAATAAGAAAAGTTTTTTTGATATTTCCTGACTAGTAGCTATTCAGAGGAATATTAAAACATTTAAATGAATTTTTTTCTTTTTTTTTTTGAAACAAAAAAAGGCGGGGTTTTTTTTTTGTTTTTTTTTTGTCTTTAATCTTTACAAATTTGCCTTTACTTAATTGTTAAAAATTATTTTTATACATAAAAAAATAAGTTATAAATTTCTTTTAACTATATAAAAAAATAGCTTTTTTTGGTGGTGGGGGAATTCTTAATGTACTTATAAATAAATTTATTTATTTATTTATTTATTTTGAAAGTTCTTTACAGCTGTTTTAATCGTTCGCCAATAAGATATATCAAACTTGCAGAATAACTCATTATTTATAAATATAGATATTAATTTTAGGAATTATAAAATAAATCATAAATAGAGCTTACGTCCTGCCCTAATTTTCAATAAATGGCATTAAAACTTACTTTTTAAAAATTCCTGAAATTTTAAACGTATTTCAATACATAATAGCATAAATACAAAATCTGTACCATAACAAAATGTAATCAATATTCTGATCGGCAAATACATGTGTGTGTATTCACTTTTTTTTAAAGGCTAAATGTTTCTTTGAAGAAGGCTACTTGTCCGCCCACCTCATCACTGTTCGATCTACAATTGCTTGGCGCCAAAATTTTCTATAAACAACGCGAAACCAAATGCCAATTTGCGTGACCGTTCTTTCAACAGGGGCCCAAGAATTATTTATTTCAGTAGCATAAGGGCAGACACTCACGTTAAAAGCACGGAAACCTCCAACTTCATACCATTTATTTGCTTGTCATTGGTTGGTCATTAGATGTTTGATTCATCACTCTTTATTGTCTGATTCAAGATTTAAACTCATTTTCCGACAGTAAATCATTCAATTTGAATAAACTGGAAAACCCTATTTTACAAGTAATTATTTCTAGAAAGTTATTTTAAAACAAATTATGTATCTATAACAAGCATTACTTCATTAAATGTAGAAGAAAAATAAAATAAATATTCTAATTATTATTCATTATTAATCTATGTTCCTGGAAAAGTGAGGGTTAAAAAAAACATCAGTCGATTTGTGTCACCCATCTCTTCAATAACGGTTGGATTGTTGAAAGAGTTTTGAAACGTGGCGAGCCTATTTATGGATAAGAGACGATCTAATCTTTGGATATGAAGTTTTTGTTCGAGTGGTTTCTTGCTGAGAAATTAGAACGTAGAGGTTAAGATAATGCGTAACATGCATATTCCGAAAATCAGGCTTACTAATCCTTTTAATTTGTACAAGGGCTTTGTGCCGAAAATTCGGATTTAATTAACTTTTTCGGAAAATTGGAAAAATTTGTATTATTGGTATTCATTAAAAAAATCTCTTCAAACTTAAAAATAAATGAAAACTTTTCAATTTGTATTAACTTCATGATTTTAAAAAGCAAAAAAAAAAATCACGCAACAAATTAAAGAAAGCAGACTTTAAGTTCTTTCAGGACTTCTTTTTTTTTTTTTTCTAACATGAAAATTAGGTTTAACTATTAAAACCTCTCTCGTGACGAATTTGATTAGTTTTTAATCCTTTGTTTGATAAATACACATTAGCTCTTCGCTGCTCTCGGTTTTTATATGTAATGTATAAAATTACCAAATATAAGCCAATTTATATTTGGTTTTGGATTTTCGCTGAAGATGTTTCGCTGATTTTATATATATGGAAAGGCACAAGCGAAACATCCGTTATTTTGGTTTTTAAAAATAATTCGTCATGAAATCTTATGGATTCAGAACAGGGTTTAAGGATTGCTAAATTCAACTTTAAATTGTTCTTATTTATGTCCTTATAATGCCCTTATTATGTCCTTATATTTAATGTAATGCAGTAAAATATAATTGTAGTTGTAGTCCTGAATTGCTGTTTTTCAATCCGTTTGAATTTTTCGTATATTCAAATTGTCTTTTTTGGAAAATAAATCAAATGTAAGAAATATTTCAGTGCCCTTTTTACATAAATAGCTTTTAAATTAACCCCAATCAGTACAGAAATTATGTTGTGGTTGTGAAATACATCTCGTTCACAGTTACAGAAAGCCAATTTCAAAGTGATTTAATTATTAAACTCACGACCAGATTCTTCCATTTTTATTTTTGTTTTGTTAGCAAGAACCTCTCCTATCAGAATCTAAGCTAATTTCGCAATATAACAAATAAGTATAAAAAATAGGCTTATTTCCCTTTGCAAGGAAATAAGCCTATTCTGTTGCTTCTTCCCAGTCAAATACTATTTCTTTCTTCTTCTTTTAGAAGTCATATTACCTGTGTTTTAGGCAATGGTAAATTATAGTAATTACCTTCAACATTTTGACGTATTAAGTAACTAAATACCTATTTAATTAAAAGTATTAATAAAAATCGTAAGACCGCTACATTAACTTATAGAGAATTTTGTATAATACTGTACTGTACTTATGATTGTTCTGTTAGTAACTGCAATGAAGTTAATCAGCGGAACGCTTATCTTGTATGATGCGATTGGACCTTACATTCTGAACTAATCTGGCACATGATGCAAGACACTACCACAGTTCAGATTTCTATATTAAACATTGACTAATGTTTACCAAACCCTTCAGTAACACTATTAAAACAGACCTTCGTTGGTTTTGCCTGTCCTTTTATGGAATCTCGAAGATTTGCTCTGCTAACAGGCAAGCACCGTTTGACGGTTTGATAATAATTTAGATCTAAGATATTAAACCAATATTTGCGTTGTCCTGGTTACAGAATATGGTAATTTCGATTCAAAATCAACCAATCGTAGTCTTAAAAATGATCCAATCAGAATTGACAACAGTATTTGTGTTTGTTTCAAACGCAAATGTCTGCAGAATCTTTTGCTGTAGAATTGAACTATGTTAAAGAAAATATTCAATTCGTGTGATTAATGCAGACTTGCTCAAAAAACAGAATGTCTAATTTAAGATAAAACATACCCTTGTTTTAAGAGCTATTAATAAACTGGTGTAAAATCTGTCCCAAAACCGAAAAACAAAAACAAAAAACAAGTTGAATATAATCGAAATTGATCTAGTTTTACAACCCTTCAGTAGAACCTCATTAAATAATGCAATTTTATTTTTCTGCATTGAAGAAAACGAATGCAGCATTAAATACAAGTATGTCTTGGCGATTGAAATGCTATGTAGAACAGAAACGTGCCCAGGAATTGGGATAGAAGGGGGATTAGGATAGTCTAATCGTTCAACCAAAAAAAAAAAAAAGTTGTGTCCTTTTCACGTGTGGACAACAAAATGATGGCTTTCCAATCAAAAATAAAAAAGATCCAAAATACTAGATTTTTTTTCTATTTTAGGATGCAATGGGTAAGGGTCTGCAATCGTGTCAAACCTCTCACCTCTGATGTAGACTATATATACAAATCAGCTGTAATATTACTTCAGGGACGAAGCCAAGATTTTCTTAAGAGGGGGGGGGGGTCCATTACATTAAATTTTTATAAATGACTTTGCTTTCTATAAATGAAATTTTAAAAGAAAAATGATCTTAGTACTAAATTCTTTTGCGAGAGTAGGCTCTTTGAATTCCATCATTTACATATACACATTTAACTTACTTTAATTTTTTTACCCACCCCCTGGCTTCGCGCCTGACTACTTCATTACTAAACAGATCTAGGTTTATTTTCGTCAAGTATTAAATTTAAGTAGAGAGTTTAATTTTTAATTTCACTCGCCAGATGGTGCCATCCTACTTATTAATTTATATTCAACGGATTCTTTTAAAAACTATTTAAAAGTATACTAGCCCCCCCCCCCCCCCAACTCTCCCTGGTAAGTATGTGATAATCCACATAGAATCGATTTCAAACGGTTCTGGCAAAACGGGATATTTTATTCTTTTTTGAATGAACTCATTATTTGATAGCACGCGAACAAATAGAATAGAAGTAGGATTGGATATTGGGGACCAGTAGTAGTCCAATAGTTAGCGTTCCTGACGGCGAGGACGAAGGTCCACGGTTCGAATCCCATGCAAAGCGATAAAAAAAAATAACAAAAAAAGAAAATTTTATAATCTGACTTTCTCAGCAAGGGAAACTAATAATTAACAATTGCGCCAGACAGACAGGGAAATAAAAGATTTTAGTAATACGGTATAGATTAAAAGAAAAGAAGCAAACGGAACAATTATAATTTCTATTTCAGAATACTTGCATTACTCTTACTGTTTGTAATGAGTAGATATTATAATTGGAAAATAAATTTAGGCATTGCGTTTTTGTCGTTTTTCCGGACTTAAATAAATAAATTTTAAGAATTAACAATTTATAACAAAGGTAGATTCTAAGTTTTTCCTTGTGAAAATTTTAGCAGGCTTTAATTTACCCAACTATATTAATTCATCTTTAAAAACTACATCAAGAATTAAAAAAAGAAAAATGAATGTGTACTTCTTAGTAGGTGTTCTAATTCTTGTGACCCCCCAACATCTGAACCTCTCTGACTGGTTTGTTTACACAGAGAGCAATGCAATATGATACATATATTACCACTTGGCACTGCAATACGACCACCTCTTGATAATTATTACGAGCTGTACATGCCCAAACCACTGATACCGTAATTCCTACACGTCCGAAAGGTCACAATCTAGTTTGAAAGGCTTATCAATTTCAAAATTGACTTCAAGATTGGCTGTTAAGTTTACACGAATAACAAGATTGCCAAGTAAACAGGAAGCAGTGTTATTGAAATCATATTTCCCCTACATGTCGTCGAATTAAAAATAAAGATGGAATTTAATTCCAAGGCAAATAACTGCTGGGATTTCAAGATTAAATAATGCTTATGAATTACAGTTACCTGGGGTTTTTTATTATTAATGGGAGGGGCTAAAAAAAGCTAGTTAAAGAGAAGGTAAAATAATTTGCTATAGAACTATATAAAACCTTAAAAAAAAGTAGTTTACTTCAAAAAAAAAAAATTATGAAATATATTTTATAAATTATACAATATTCATAGCGAATATGTTTAAGTTTTAAACTAGTAATTTTCTAGATTATTTATTAATTTATTTCAAAATACTCTGGTGTTAATAGTAAGATTTTAAACAATGATTTCACTTTTTGTCTATATACAATCTTACAATGAAAGATTGAAAATCACAATAATTTCAAATGTATAATTGTATGAATGAGTGCACTTTTTTTATGTCTATGTTAAAAGAGTTCATATGGATCCTAGAAGAATGGAGTGAGGGGAAAGTTGGGCCGTTTCACCAAAGATGCCCAAGTTTTTATTTATTTATTTATTTATTTATTCTATGACTGTCAGAATACGTTGAGGTGCGAACTCTCTACCTCCCATTCACCTTCCTAAAGCCCTTTATGTATTTAAATACATTAATACTATTGGAGCTGTTATTTGAAAAACTATTTCATATATCCATTTCTAACAAAATAAAGTAATTTTCAATTAACCTAGGTTTTTTTTTTTAACTTTATAAAAGAACAAATATTATAATCAATTCTACATTTTCTTTATCTTTTAAGTCTCCAAAAATCTGTGCCATTTTTCTTCTTTTTAATTCCTAAGTGATTTCCTAAATAAAAAAAAAAGGACTAGTTGACTCCAAATTAATTTCGATGTTCTGTTGTTTTTTTTCTCTTTATCTTAATGTGGGTCAGGTCCGAATATGATATCAGTTGTGAGGCGTGATTTAATAGCTAAGAAATCATAATATCACACATGTCACTTGTGGTTTCTGGGTTTTTACGACTGTCTTCTCCAAATGAAATTCGATCTGTGGCAATTTCCAAAGTAATTCTTCGAAAGAATAAAAACCAGTAAATAAGACAGAGAAAGAGACACGACGATAAAAGCCGTTCCAATGATAACAACATGGAGCAGACCAAACAATTCCCTATTGGGTTTAATCAGTATTAAAGAATTGGGAATAATTTCTTTAAAATCTTTCATTTAAAGGAATTATTTCATTTAGTAATTACCAATTACTTTCTTTAATAATATAACACAATTTCTTTAACAATTTAAACTTGTTAAATCTAATAGGCAATACTTAATGTAAACAGACATTAAATTTTGCTTACTAAAATTGTTATGTAATTAAGCATAATTAATTACATTTATATTAATAAATGTAATTTGTAATATATCTATTTAAACACCATTTAAACACCAGTTCTATCTTACTTGTTTTAAACAACTATTTACAATTATGCAAATTTTCATAGTCTTTAATTATCTAGATATTTTAAAAAATATTTATAGAACATATATTTAAATATAAACTGTTGGGTTAATTAAAATAAGTTTCATTTTGTTACATTAAAGTTAAAAAATAAAACTTTTATATAATTTCTTTTAATAAATATTTAATAAATTAGTATCTAGGGTAGTTTTTAATATTTTTAAAAATGTATTTTTATTAAGAATTTTTTCCTTTTTTAATTAATTATTTTTTTCGTATTGTTAAGACTTACAGTAACATATTATAACAAACAATAGTGTATTTAGATATCTAGTTACTATATTATAGATAAAATTTATAACCTCATTCAAGTTCTACTTAAAAATTTATAAAATAATTTATATAAAAAATTCATAAAAAATTATATTTGACACTTTAATATATAATCTTTTGCTTGAAATTTTTGTATAACTGAATCCAAAATTTTATTGTTGGAAAAGCTTTTAGTTACGATACATTTGCTCGCCCTATGGAAAATATAAAAATTATTTTCTTCATAGCTTTGTTTCTGAGTGCACAATTTATACTATGGAGGGAGGAATCTCCTATATTAAGAAATCATGTTTACAAAAATACAGGATTCTGTTAAAATTTTCTATTTGCTGCTTTTCCACATCTCCTTCTTCGTTCTGCCCCGTAAATGTCTCAGGATATCAGTCTGATATGATTTATAGTAATTTTATTTCTCTTTCGCTTCTGAAGATTGACACATACTAATTACTAATTAACAGTAGCGTAACTAGAAGGGGGGGGGGGGCACTGGGGTAGTAGCCTCAGGCCGTCAAATGAAGATCCATTGTTTTTTAGTTGGAAAATAAGATTCTTTTATCTTGGGACTGCACACTTTGGAAACAAAATAAAAAAACAAAAAAAAAACAAAAACAACAAACTTTCTATGTCGTTGTTAAGATAATAAACACTTTGGAAATATTTTGCAGTAAGAAAAATTATAGATAATCTACAAATATTTTTTTGCTTTTCTGGACTACATGGTAAGAAAATTTAATGAAGACTAGGAACACCCCCCAAAAAAAAAAGTTAGTTAATAGTCGGTTCTCCTATTTCTATTATAGATTTTGTAATAATAATAATAATAATTTTTATTGTTTCAGTAATAAAATACAATAAAGTCATGTTAAAAGTCACGTTAAAAATTTACTAAAATTCCTAGCAATCTGTGCTTAATTTAGATAAATAAGGATTAAACTTAATATTGAAATTATAAAAAAAAATTAAGTATTAATCAAATAATGATGGCTCCTAGCAATTGAAGTGAGAATTATAAAATTGATATAGTAATATATAACCCAAGATATTAACATATGCATATATATTGAGTTAATAAATACAAAACAGACTGTTTAATAAATGATTGATATAAACAGTACATGTGTAATAATTACAAAATTGATAAGTTTAGAAGAAAAAACAAAATTAGAAACAAATGAATAAAATGAAAAAAGCAAAGTAACCAAAAATTTATTTATTTTAAATGAAGGGATTTTTATTTAAAATTAGCCATTTCATCAAATAATTTTTTACTAAGAAAATGTTATGAAGTTATTAATATTGTTTATTCCTATTCATTAATAATTCTTAAATATGTATAAGGTGTATTCAAATTATTGGGTGGTTTTTTTTTGTTATTTTTTTAATATTTAAGATTATAACCTTATTGTTAAGAATTACTGTAAACAAATAATAATAATAATAATAATAAAAATAAAAACTTTAGCTCAATAAATTTTTTAAAAAGAATAAAATATTAGTCTTTATTAAGTACGGTATATTTTGAATTAAATATACAATCAAATAAAAAAACATTTTCCCCCTTTTTTTTATTCAATTAAAGGAAAGTTTTAAAAGGAACATCCGTGATAATTTAACACTAATAAATTTTTCAATTTGAAAGCAAAATTTGATGTATCACAATGCTGAAACAGTGAACTAGGAGGAGCTGAATAGAATGGTCATAAATCAAAACGACTGACAATAAGAAGACAAGGCTACATAACAATGGCTGTGAAAAAAAAAAAAAAAAACCAGCTCCCAAAAGAGAACAACAAAATCCAGTCATTAAAAATGTGAACACTGGCTGAATGCTGGAAATTACGATCGATAAAAATTAGACAAGAATAAATTATTCATCAAATGCCATCAACGGTACAAAATATATATAATCGAAATTCGAACAAGGCTTAAACAAACTCTGCATGATCAAGCAAGTTATATTTGCTTAATCTGAGAGCATTGAAAAAAAAAATATTCTATCGTGACCAAATTATACAAGAGTGCGTGACTGTGAACAAGACGCTTCAAAAAGCACCCATCGAAATTAAGTTAAATATAAAAATTGCTGTTTGTATAAGGTCTCTGTAAGAGAAACATCTCATAATTGGCATTTTAGACATTTGGTGGGCGACATCAGATCAAAATTCTACAAATTCTCGTGTTTTTGAATTCTAAACATGACTTCGTAAAGTTCGATGTATGAGTCTTCGTTCACTACTGGTGATTAAATTAAATTTTTTTTTTTTTAAACTGTTAGCTTTAATTTTCAAACGCTGACCTTTTCCCTCGTTACCCGTCAGATGTCAGCCCTTACAATTTCGTTACAATTAGCCTACAGTTTTTATTCTATTTCCGTTATTTTATATTTCTTTATTTCTCAGCAATTTTTTTCGACAAAAAAACGACAATTTATATAAAGCAAGTAGTTGTCTAATTTTTAAAACTTTAATTTTTATTCGATTGACATACTTTTGTTTAGACATTTAGACCTATATATCTGAGTCAACAGGAGAATTGCACTGACGCTTTGAATACGATAAATTACAAATAAATATAAGAATTTGTAATTATGGATTTTAAGATCAATATGCGTTAGACAGGATAAAACTAAGTAAGAACCTAAGTTTATTAATTACCATGTTGAGATAACATGTAAATTTTTTAAACAATTCATAAATTTTGTATTAACCTTAATTTTATAGGGAAAGTTCAGAGATTTATCTACAATACATCTTTTGACAAAGTTAACTAAATGAAATAAAGAAAATTATTGAGCAAATCAAATATAAAGCCTGGAAACAAAGAATACACTGTTATTTCGTGATAAATGATGTTATATTTTTAACTATTTAGTTAACTATTTAACGCTTGGTTAATTGGACTACATTATACAATGCCGCTCTTCGTATAGTTAAAACTTTTGATACATTGAGAGAAGGCGTAGTTGATAGGTCAACTATTAAGCATTGTAGTTGCATGCATTTTTATATTATTATTGTTATTTAAGGCAGTTTTTTTTAATATTCAAGTCAACTTTATTTACTCCAAAATCAATTAGGGCGATTCCAATCGATATTTTGAAACCCAATATTATTGTATTTTTATCTTTCTAAAATTATCAAAACATTTTTTTTTTTTTTTTTACTATTACATTTCAATAAAATCAACGATTAATGTTATTTCTTTAAAACTTTATTTAATGAATTCAAATATATAAGTTATCATTAAGAAATTAAATCCTGAATACCTTCTTTACAAGAAAATTTAACACTTGAAAAATATTTTATTAAGGACAATTTCTCAAAAATATTTTATCTTCATATCATTTTTAGGAACAGAATCGTTTTTTAGAATAGCAAGTAACTAAAACAGTATTAAATATAAAGAAGTTTTGTTAAAATCGACCAACGGTGTTCTAACATATCAGAAACTTCAACCATCGACCGCCTCTTGCATAAATTTCTATGTATCTCTGGGCCATAATTTGTTTTGTATTTTTTAAGCACTTGTAGAACTTAGTACCAATGGCATATTAGAATAACATCTGATCAGTGAATGCTTTTAATTTACAAATCTGTGAATACACTTCAAGAAAGATTACACTAAATTAGGTAAAAGTAATAGTAGAAATAATACAGCAAGGAATATGAATCAAGTATATCTTGTTTTGAAAGAACATTGTACAGTAAAACCCCGCTAATCCGGCATCCGATAATCCGGCACATTCAATAATCCGGCATCGGTCTAAAGGTTTTTTTTACACTGAATAAGCCTTCCGGGCGCGTTCGGCAGAGTTCGCGGGCAATCGGCTGAGGTCGGACGTACTCGGCAGTGTACTGTATGTACTGTATTAAAATATAATACTTCATAAAAATATATTTTGTTGTTTTGTTTTTAACATTTTCCATCACTATCGAAATCAGAGAAATCACAATAAAACACGGAAAAATGGCCCGATACCTATTAATAGCCCTTTTGACTCTATTTTAGCGGTATTTCCGCTATCCTCGCAATAACGGCTATTTTTAGACGGCGCTCAGTAATCCGGCACTACCGAAGTCCCGAACGTGCCGGATTAGCGAGTGTCTACAGTATTGATAAAAGATTCGTTACCACATCTCAATAAATCAATTTGTAACAGTACAGCAAGAATCATTGTCTCTTTTTATGCTGTAACTTACATGTCTAAATGTAGCCCTAACTTTTTTAGAGTTTGTTGAAGTGTCTTTGACTATTATTGAAATTATAATAAAAGGTAAGGGTTTGATATACAGTATTACTTTTATTGTAATCACCAAATTTATTGAAATTCTATAGTTAGATCCTTTCCTGCATATTTTTTCTGAGTTTTCGAACTAAAGCTGTGGATACAGTAAGTTAATAATAATAATAAATCAGAAAAAATTTTGCTCGTAAGCTGTACATTTATTACTCTTTGAGAATTTCCCTTTTTGTCAGCTTTAAAAAAGGAAATATTGAAAAGTTAGAAATTACAACTTTATCTAGTGTCACCCTATAATTTTCTTGCCTTTGCTTATGTGCAGAGACACACACAAAAAAAAGCGTGCGAACGTGTTTTTTAGCTGAATACATGTTAGGTTAATTAGCCCTAATAACGAACGAGCAGCTACAGAAAAGAGGGTATTGATGGGGAGTGGACTTGTCCTTTTACATGGGTCTCTCAATGACGTGACAGGAGTCGCGCACGAAACACAAGACAAATTTTATATACAACTAATAATTGAACATCCACTTTCTCACTGGGTTCGTGTGGGCAAAATGAGACGTTCAAACTAAAAATTGTCCATCGATTAGAAGCAATGGAAATGACTTCCTTTAGATCGTTTGTACAGCTGTCAGGGATATCAAAACAACAGTGACACAAGACATAACAAACGACAGCTTCTTCCTTGTTCCAGATTCAGTTTCAGACAAGCAGTGAGTTATAACTCGACTTTCTGCGAAAAGAAAATAGATCAGAAAAATAACATTTTTTGTTTGTTTGTTTGTTTTAATTGTAAATAACTCCTATTGTAAAAAATATTGAAATACTGCACAATTTTACTTTACCGTAGCTTTTTCAATGCTATTTTTAAGATCTGAATCAAGTTTTTGAGCAAATAAATAAATAAATAAAAAAAGTACTCCCCTTCCCCCATCAAATTTTGATATTACGAGCCAATATCATACATTTGTTTTATATTTAGAAAATAAGGTAGTACATAGTGACTTTGCTAGACTAAAAAATTTTATTCAAGCGAATGAACTTATTAATATTAATTTTGAATTTTTTTAAGCAGTTGTATTTTGTATTTTTTAATAAGGATTTTTTTTGAACGAATTGTTTGTTGTTATCTAGACGAAGTTAATAGATCATCTCGAAGTATTTTCCATGAGTTCCAATAAAAATTTTTAGATTCAGAATTTTGCTGCCGTACTTGTAATCGTTGTGTTATCTTTGTGCAGTAATGTTTAACTTATTATTATCATAAAACTGGAAGGATATCGGGAAAACGCAAGACAATTTACAACTGAATTTCGTACAGGCGTTTGCACTTATTCGACAGATTAGGGATCAGAGCACTAATGCAGAACAAAAATTGTCGAAATGCGGAACCCAGTCTTTTGTTTTTAGCTCGCAAATGTATTTTGGCCGTCGTAAAACGTAAAATAACGCACTAACTATCCCTTGGAAGGCATGTGAAAGCTAAATAACGTGCTACGTATAATCAAAGCGTAGTACAACTTCTAAAGGCCTACACAGACGAAAAGATGGCGAGTCGATTGAGAGAAAAAGCAACGCGTGGTTTCAGAAGCGCGTGGAAGATCGTGGAAACACGACGAAATAGGTCTAAAACGCGGATCATGTGACGAATATATGGGTTCTGGATATAATTGAAGAGTCAAAGAGCTGAGGACTCCTGTGTTCATTTCAGTCAGGTAAACTGATATTTTCCACTTCAATACTGTTGATAATTTGTTAAATAGCCAGTATATTTCGTATTTAATTATGACGAAAGCAAACTTTATTTCACATTTCTTTAAAGCATTGTTATTCCAAAGCTGTAAATCGTAACATCAAAAACTTTAAGTAAAATTTCACAAAGACCAACATAATTTCCCAAATCGTAATTAGGAAAACTACGTTATATTCGTGATAGAAATTTCAACAGTGTATTAAAGATAACAGCATCAATTAAACTTTTAAAAAAACTACACGATTTACGTACTTTGCTTTATTTTTATTAGCCCTATTCAGATAAAGGAACCGTATAGTTACTAAAAATAAATCGGAAGTATAGTGGTTTTTTACTAAAAATACTTTAATAGTTATTTCATGTTTCAAATTGCAATATTCATAATTTCGTTAAATTGGAATGTATTTCGTATCTCCTTTTATGTTTTTCTTCATAAAAATGCTATCAAATACGAATTTGTTAATTACAAAAAAAAATCTGGATTTTTGCTGTCTGGACGAGGCTATGCAGATGATAAATTGTTCGCTATTATGTAATACTATAAAATTGAAGTTCCTAAACTTACAAAATGGACAAAAATAGACCTAGAGGGAAATGAAAACATGATATAACTATTTTTCTTTACTGTATAATTTTGAGGAACAGATCAGGCCTTTCAGTATTGAAACAAATGCACTTATCAAGAGAAAATTGTCAAGTGCAGCCCCAGTCTTTTCGATTTGCTGGAAGAAGCTTCAGCATTACATTATGTTGTGAACTCGGAAAACGTGGAATTAAGCCTAAGTTTAATAATATCAGGAAAGTAATCTAGTTATCTGTTAAATCAACGTAACAATGATTATTATTTTTATTAAGGCAACCTACTAGAAAGAAAGCATTGCTATATATAAATGTCAATGTTAATTTATGGAATCTAAAACGAACTTGCAAAAGATATTAATTTATAATGGATTAACATATTTCTGCCAATTGAATAATTATGTTTTTTAAATCATGTGACCAGCATTTCTCAAATACTCTTCACAGTTTTATCACTGGTATTCCAGTCTAGCTGAGACGAAACGCTTCACGTACTTAAGCTGTGTCCAGATGTTTTCTATATGCGAATGTCAAGTTGACTCCACAGTATCGCAACTGGAATACACTGCTCTTTCTCGGATATACCAGGGTTCGAAGGTCAGCCACCCCACAGTCGCATGTCACGACCCTCTGCTAATCTGAAACGATGTATTCAAGACAGCAGCCTTCTGGAAGAAATATAGATATTCAGAGATTACGTCGTGTGTCTATAGAATTGAACGCTCTCCAATTAAGAAACTGTCTTACAGAATAAAATTGAAATTTATGTAGGTTTTTTTTCCAGAAGCCTAATTGTCCGTTAATAAGCCTTTACTTGCACTAAATGCTGGTAATATTTGAAGAAAACATTACGAAAAGCAACGAAATGAAACAAAACAACTTAAGAGTTAAGAATAATTAATTCATTAACAGGTAAAAAAAAAAAATAGTTAACGTGTCACGGTTTTCGTATTAATCGCCTCATTACTGAATATTGAGGAAATTAATTGAAATTAAGATTTAATAGCCCGCAGGATTTCGTCTAATGATATTAGTAAGTCAGGGTTTTTTTCTTTCCTAATAATTCTTTGTGACATTTACATGGACTGATGTTTTTCATTAGAAGTTGTTTATTCCGTTTAAATTGATTTAAAAAACAAATTAAACACCACTATTAGACTTAATATTGAATTTTTTAGTGATAGTTTGCTTTTTTTTGTAATCAGATATTTCGTTTTCACGAATTAATAAATATTGTTGTAAATTCCCTATTATAATTCTTTTCTTAAGAAAAGGAGGACTTATATCTTGATTATATAGAGAAGATAGCAGGTTTATATATATATATTCCTCAAAAACTACTAAATTTCACTAATAAATTTTAACAAAATAGTATTTTAATACTTTTTGTAAAGTTTTTTAGTAATATTTAGTAGTTTTGAGTAATGGTAGCTTATCAGTCTACTAAAAAAATAATCACTTTATTTATTTTTTATTTATTTATTTATTTATTGTGTTGAAACTTAAGTTCTGTTTTACATACTTAAATTTAAGGAAAAGACTTCAGTAAATTACAATATTATTAAATATAATGTAGTACAATAAATTACAGAAAATTTAAATAATTGGTAAATTATTTAAAAAAATGTTTGTTTCTGTATAGGAATATATGACTTATTTGTTGTTTTCAGATCATTGAAAACTTCAGTGTTTATACATTGTTATTAGACCATATTGTTATTTTATTTTGCGAAATTCATAACTTGAAAAAGCAGAACGATGGCTTCTGTGAAATTAAGTACCGCTTGTAGTTGTATAAAATTTGAAAATGACTTTAAAGAAGAAATATATTTAATATATGATGAAGAGATTTTTTAATAGTAAAGTAAATAAAATTAAAATATAATATTCTGTCCGATAAGTTAATATTGACATTTTTTTTTTTACTTTTTGCTAAGACCAAGCTTCGTTGTTTGTTTGTTTGTATCTTGGTGTCAAAAACCATATAACGTGAAGATACTAAAGTTAGGCGTAAGTCACTTTGGATGATTTGGAAGTCTAAGTTCAAATCGTTCTGTAAGTGTTAAAAATATAACTAAAAATCTGAAAATTTGAAATATGACAGTTTAAATAGGAATGAATCATATTCTCCTATTCTTGATTTTTATATGATAACTGAATTAATTACATTTAAGCTCAAAACTTGCTAATTTTTCGAAAGAATTTCAGTTCTACTAAATTATTTTAGCTTCAAAAAGATCCCATTTCTTATTCTATGATATATATTCTTATTCTATAAAGTTATAATCTAGTAACTGAATTCAATTCTTTACTTTCCCAATAGTTGAATTTAAAAAAAAATAAATAAATAAAAAAAAAAAACCCATAAATCGAAATAGGCAGTAATATTTCTTTAATTCCATTTATCCTTGATTTTTATTCTGCCTATGCGAAATTTTTTAGCATCATTCACAATATTTCATTATTAATATAACGCCCTATTCTGTAGCGTCTCCATTCTTAAACCTAACAGTGCTCTGAGACTGGTTACAAGTGTTTTTTTCAAGCTGTTTTGGCGCCATTAGGTTCTTCAATATCTTTCTTTATTTTAATATCGATTTTCAGACGATCTTTGGTAAGGGAGATCTTATGATCATCAAAGATGATTCCAAAACCGAAAATTGGACGATAGATACGCGTGTCTATCAGACATTTTTTTTTCCTGGCTTCCGAGTATGTGGGTGTCGCAATAGGTTGTTCTTGTCGTGCCAATTGTTTTCGTTGATTTCCCCGACTGACTGGAGATTTGCCAAAAAGTCGATTGGAGTAAAGGGAATGTATTATTTATGTCTCATGCAGAGAACAACTCTCGCAGCGGGAATTTTTAACCAATACACGTTTCTTTTTTTCCGTTTTCCCTGTTCGTTTTTATTATTCGTGTAACTTGTATCTCCACAGGCGCTTATTCATCCATATAAACAGGGAATCTCTTGATTTCGATTGATTTTACATTGACGTTAGTGGTTCTCTACGGCAAATAAAGCAAAATTGCAACTTGTGTATAAGCTGTATCAAATCGATAAAATGCTTAGACTACGAAAATGTTGTAAATAATTTCAGAAATCATCTATATATTTAGCGAAAAGGTTCTCTACAAAAGAAGTGATTAATTTCATAAGAACTTTGAAAGCGTTAGAAGAAAATTAACTTAGGGATAAATAACCACAGGGAGTTTTAACATCTTTCGAACTACTTCAGCTGATGAGAGGTGATACCTCGAAACTGTACTATCTAAAAAAAAAAATAAAAGCTAAGAATAAAAGAATAAAAAAAAAAAATAATAACTATGATAAAGTAACTTCCAGGCGAACACATATAAATACAGTTTCCTATATTAAAAGCATCCCTTTTTTTTTCTTTTGTTTTAATTTACAAGACGTTTCTTGTTGTAAACTCCTTTGTCAAGTTATGGAACCCGAAACGTTATAATTTTTTTAAAGAATTTTATATTATTAATATAGGAACTTCTATTCGAGTATGAAATTATTTTATGATAATCTTCATCGCTTGAATTAAAAAAAAATTATAAAAAGAAAAAAAAAAACTTCATTCTAGATCAGTGATTCCCAAAGTGGGCGATACCGCCCCCTAGGGGGCGCTGGAACGATCCCGGGGGGCGGTACTAGCAGAAGTTGTAGGACTTAGGTAAAAATATAGATACATAAAAGATCACAAATTTGTCTCTCCATCTTTCTTTTGGTTAAAGAAGGTAGATCTCCGGGGGAGGGGGTCTGAGTAATTTTTTTTCCTGAAAAGGGGGCGGTAGATCAAATAAGTTTGGGAACCTATGTTCTAGATAATGATATTATTAGTTTTCTAAAAATTTTGATTTGGTTAACTCAGCGTTGAAAACTGCTTTTGAATATTTTTGTTTGGTGCTGTATACAAAGTACTGAAAAGGCTAAATACAAGTTAAACAACGTTCCAAAAAAAGGAACTAAAATTGACTAATAAACAATATTTAATAAACTGGAAAAAAATTAAAACAACTAAAACTGTAGTAGCACAAAGCTTATTCTTCAGTGTAAATTCGTTATCATCTTTGTATATTACATATCATTACAACTTATCCTTAAAATTGTAGATTAGAATTTATAATTACGCTATACGTTAAAAAAATGTTAACATAGGACATATCTGTATGTAATAAACTCAGTGAACTACAGACTAATTCTAATATATTCTATTACTATAATTGGTGTTATTTATTGACACATACCAAATGTAAAAGTAAAATTATTTGTAAAATAAAGAATCTCAGATCCTAAATACTAGTGAAAGACACTAAAAAAAAAATCACTACAAAATGACGTAAGCCCTTTGAGTAACACGTCACAGATTTAGTGAAAGATACTTTGAAAAAGAATTTAAATTTGAATGAGTATGTTGATAAGAAACACCAGGAGGAATTTTTAATTCAGTAATAAGTTAATGTAAACTAACTGTATAGAATTTGTAGAGTAATGGCTGTAATGTGGATGATTATTCGGTACTGATGATATCGCGATAAACTGTTTTTTTCTTTATTCTCAACTGGATTGTGTTTACATGGACATTATTTAAGGTTTGTCAAAACATGTGTTCAACTCGTGCTGTTAGAAATACATCAAGGACGACATTCACTAAACAGATTTTTTTTTCCTTGATTTTAATCAGCCATATTTCTTTTTACATTTGTACTTTCCGTATCTCACAGTGCAATTACGTAAGAGTTTGACAATCAGTCGTTAGGCTTAAATAGGTCATTGGAAATTCTTGGTATCACTGTTAGGAAAAAACAATGAAAATAAGCTTTCATTGACTGCAGATAAATAAACAATATCCTTTCGTATTTCAACAGTTACTTAGCGCTAATTAGAATAGTGAAATTACGGTATTGGAATGATTTATTATTAGGAAGCATAAGTAGGTTGACTTACGCACTGAATCCTGTATTTAAGCTATTGTTTTAAAAGAGGTGCAATTAAAAAAAAAAAAGTTATTGCCTTATAATTTGAATTAATTAATCTTAATTATTGCTTCTACAAAGTATCCTGAGACGTTGGGTAATTACCTGGCAATCAAACTCATTTCAATTCTGATTTTTGAACTACCAACAGCGATCTACTTAAAACGGACGAAATTGCAGCAGGTTATGTCGATGAAAAAGAAAACAATTTTTCAATTCTGACTGAAACCTTTACTAAAGAGATGCGTGTTATAAACATACTTTCTAATATCAAAAGGAAATGAAAAGTCTTAAGTCATAACCATGACTTATTATGATTTCAAAAATGTAGCTATATTTCAAAATTTTAATGTAAATAGCGGTCTTATTAATTGCATCGCGCCAACGTAAAGTTAAAAAAAAAATACACACAAAAAATATTTTTTGCTTCTGTGTGGAATATTTCACAAAAATTATTCATTTTTTTTTTAACTTCCAGATCCTAATTTTTTTTTGAGTTTATTACAGCAATAACATAGCAATGAAATGTCGAATTGACGAAAACTGATAATTTATCTATAAGATATATATGTAACGTATATGTACTTACAATGTAAATCGTTTCGTACATATACGAAATAAGAGATGTAATGTAAATAAAGAGACGATCTTCCAAGAAGAATTAAAATGTCAAGAATTTTCTTACACCTGTTTTTTTTTTTTACAGACGATGAATCTGTTAAGGAAACAAATGCCAACATTTACCTAAATTAAATCTTGTTTAAGACTAGCGATTTGGCACCTAAGTCTTCCAGCTGCACATACTTCACTCACTTTTCATTCTTTTTTCCCCCTTTCTTCTTTCTTTTTTATCTTGTTTCATGTTTGCTTTTTTTTTTCTAATGTATGCTTTTGTCCTTTTTTTTTTTGCTTTTATCGAATAGAGTGAAAATGGAATCTTTGAACAATGGATTCCATTTCGTTGATGTTCATATCTTCTGCTGTGTTGTAAGAGAATGTGTAACGTAGTTGTGTAAAATGTTATTGGATATTTGTACAAATCGTTGAATAAGATAATCGAAGGAAATATCCTATTATATACTCTGCTAATTAAAAAATATATACGACAAAAAAATACATAGGTTTTAATGAATATAGGGTGTAAAATAATTTTCTCAAACAAGCAAATCAAGATGTAAGAATCAAATATCTATAGAGGCGTAGTTAAAGATTATTTTGAGTTCTTCCATGGTTTTCTATTTTTCTCGTTTTAATTTATATTTATTATACATTTATATATTATATATTAATTTTATTTATTATATTTATTACTTTATAGTAAAACAAATAAAGGATTATTATGAGATTATAACTTTTAAGGGATTAAAATAATGTGAGGAAATTATAGATGAGTTAGATAAAAATCACAAAGCCGCATCCCCAAAACCCCTAAAGAAATCTCATTATTTGCACACTATTTTTCGATATTATTCTAAATTCGGATTATTCAATATTATTTATTAACTTTAAAAAATAAGCTTCGATTAACGTAATCCTAATTTAATACCTTAATTGTATTTATTTTAGTTTAGTTTTTTACCTTTTGTTGTCATGCAGTACTGCTAAATTTATTTTATGCCATTGAGAAATATCAAATTCAAGATACCTTTCAATGTTACCTCTTTAACTTTCGGTCTAGGGAATGACAACCTTATTTTTAAGCCTACATACGAATGTGGAGCAAGGCTTAGAATCATTCATATACAACATATAGGTTTCCTATATCTAGCGATCAAAAATGCCACTTCAGGGTCCAAGTTAAAAAAAAAAACACCGGATCTTATTTTCCAACCAAAAATAAAATAAATAATGTGAATTTTAACAAATGATATAATGTGAATTTTTCTTTACAGTAAAAAATAAAAAAAGTTTAAGTGGGACTCTAATTTGCCACCCACACTGCTATTTCCTCCACCTCGGAAAATACATGCGTACCAAGGATAATGCAATGGAAGGGGTATTGATGGTCGTTCAACTGAAAAAAAAAAGTCGTATCCTTTCCCGGATTGGGGAGAGGGGTTACAGACGAACCGACGAACTTTCCAAAAAAACAGGTCCAAAATCCTAGATTTCTTCCATCTTCGGATGAAATGGAGTGAGGGGTCGAGGTTCTAAACTACCCAGCCTTCCCTCGGTAAGACAGTGTCGCAAAGGTAATATCCAGGTAAGTACTTTCATAAACATTATAATAACATAATAATACAATTATATTATCAAAACACCCCACATAATAATTACTTAACTGTCACATTCCAGTTAAAAATTACATAATAAGTACTTTCTGTTTGGAAATAAAAAGTTTTCAAAGTTATCCAAGGACACACATAATGGAAAAAAAAAATATAAAATATCCGTACATACAATCCTTAGATATTGACAATCCTTAGATTTTTTTTTTTTTTTTACTTTAAAAAATTTAATTAAGAAATATATCATTATTTTATTCTAACTTATAATACTATTTTCAAAGATACACTGCATTTTTGTTATTTTTTAAATGTAAACTATTGTATATATGAAAAAGGTAAGGAAAAAAACACTGAAATATATAAAAAATATATTGAAAAAAATAAAGATTAAAGAAAGAAATTTAACAAAGAAAAATTCAAATTAAATTAAGTTTTCCATGAAAAATAATTTTTGGGGTTCTTTTTGGGCTCTTAAAAAAGGTCCCTGTTAGTCCTGGCACAAAGGCCAATTGAACAGATGCAGTGCATTATTGTGTCTGTCTATGCGTAGTTGTCATTAAACTTTGTCAACAAACGTCAGTTAACGACTTATCGTCCATGAATATCGGGACTGAGGAAAAGGCGATGCATGTAAAGAACTCAATAGCGGAACATGTTAACATGAAAACCCGAAACGAGCAAACGTTTCCGTGATGAGTTTTTTTTTTTCGCTCCCCTATTCGTATCACCGTCCCTCTTCATAGGGGAGGTTTCCATAACGAAACGATCAATATCCGCTGATGGATCTAAGAAGTTATTCACGCATTTTATCCTGGTTAAGATCAGTTTGGTATCGGATTTCGCCAGGAGGCCAAAAGGATAAACCTCTACATAAATATTTAGTTATAGTAACAGACCTCAGTCGATGATGCTACGCCAACATGCACGAAGCAACCAGATCAGCTGATATAGTAATCAATGAACTATATGACTGCATTAAAAAAAAAAAAAAACCTGCTTGAATAGGTATTCGAGAAATAAAACAATAGTTTAATATAATTTTATTTTCTTTCATTTTTTTTTAATATTCATCAGGACTTTTTTTTTATTTAATTTTAAAAAATTCCTTTGCTTTTTATTTCTTTTATTGGTCGAGATCCCTCTCTTCCTTATTAGCGAATTTGTAGACATACTGTATATCCGCTGTTATAGAAAGTTTGATAGATCTATTTACTAATTTAAAATATTTTTTTAAATTTAAAACTAAAATTTATTAGTAATAAATAAGCCTACTTCAGTTCATTACATCTATTTTTTTTTCATTTTTTTTCCTAATTACAAAAAAAAAAATAGCCGAATTTAGAGACAAAGGATTCGAAGTTTCATCAATAATTTGGTGAATTTGCTTGTAATTCCATTTTTCCACCAGAACGCATCATTGCCGTCATATTGTCGATCATCAACCCCCTATCTAGGAGCTCGTCATCCTTATTTGCATGATGTTCTTTCGGATTATTGAACTGGAAAAATAAAATTGGATCGAAGAAAGCCCTAAAAATTTAAATTTTGCAAACTTCGATTTTTTTTTTCCTCCCTGATTTACTGTATCCAGAGTTCTTTCATAATTTGAAGATTTAAGTATAAAAACCGTATGGTTTTGCGATCTATATCATATAGACTGCATCTGAAATTTTATTATATTGTAATTATATTATATAAAAGCGTTATTCTGTCTGTCAGTGTCATAAGACTTTCAGTTTTTCCAATTTTGTGATCAAACCTAAGAGATAGATTGGTCATGTAAATGGATAAAATATAGAGCTTTTTAAGAAAAACACAATGCTACAAAAATCTTTCGAAAAAAGTTTTTGGTTTCCAAGATGGCGCCTTTTAAAGGGTCAAATTTTGACTTTTACTCAATTTAAACGAAAAGTATAAAAGTTGGAAGAGAACAGCGTATTGAGAAAATGTTGGTATTTGAAGGTTCTATCGAACGGTATATCAGTCATTCCCAAACGTTTCTGCGTTTGGAAGATACATGCAAAAATGAAGTGTTTTTGCGGCAACCTCCCGTGTGAGTGCCAACGCACAATACACCTGAGTTAAGCGGAGAAGCCCACAACGAGCTGGGAAGTAGTGTATTCTCCGATCTCCATATTAATTTGCTAAATAAATAGAGATTTTTTTTTTTTTAATGCTATACATGCAAGGGTTCCGGAGCGAAGCAACGGTACCAGTCTAGTATAAAATAAACAATTTAAATCCGTACCAAGTTGACAGGCACAAGTGAACACTGTAATTAGTTATTATAATAGCAATATAAATCGTGAAAATAATATGGATTTTCAAGAAATAATAATAAAAACAACCTCATAATAAACGTGATACAAACAATTAATGTGCCAGCTTTGCGCTCGGCCACAAATGAATCAAACATCGTATTAAGAAAATATATATGTTTATTAAAGGCTGATTCTAACAATGATCATCAACAAACACACATCTTTATTTTATAAAAGAGAAGATATAAATCTTATAATGCATTCTGTATCGTTGGAGGTAACTAATGTAAGATGCCATCTTAACGACTGTAATAAAAGCTTTAATCAGGAAAAAACCTGTTGATAGGATCGTAATGACACTCACAGGACCTGAATTCCAATTAAATAGGAATAAAAGCAACAAGTTCCCGAAAAAACTCGAAGCCTACTTGCCGTAACATCGCCTACATTTCCTGCATTGATCTTTCAAACACTTTCAAAAATTGGTTTGAAGACAAACTTTCAAATAAAAAAATCATTATTTTAAAAGCTCAACCGATTTACCGAGCTTTAGTTTCGTGTCTAAAGTTTTGAGATTAGATCTCTACGATTCCATATCGCCGCCATATTTAATTATCGAATTAAAAACAAAAAAACATCGAATGAGAAATCTTTTGACAAAATACGTAAGTCTCAAGAAGACGGGTTCATTGGTTTAAAAGGCTTTTATACACAGATAACACACAAACATATGATGAGTTTATAAGCGTTTGTTTCAAATACGAAATTGAAAAAAAAAATTAAATTTGCACATATATAAAAATATATTTAACTTATTATTTTGATCTTAATTTTATCCCGGACTCTACTGAAATGAATCAAAAACTAAAAAAAAAAAACAATAAAACTCCGCCCTTATTCTATCCTTCTTAGAATTCAATAAGCTTCGAGAGATGTACTTTTTTGTCTAGCGATGTTTTTTAGTGTTGACAGGAATTTCATAAATTACAGATAAATGATACATCCAATTACATAATTCCGATAAATGTACGTATCCTGTGTAATTACAATAAACAGTCAGTCGAGCGTTGTTCCTGTAGCCTCAGAATGGAAATAACAGTAATTAATAAGTATTTTAATCACGGGACAGAATTTGTCAGATTTATTGAGAATATTTTATTTTACTTCTATCAATACTTTACTTTTAGATTGGTATCTGATGATTTTTCTTTTAATTTTTGAATTTTTTGCTCAGTTCAAATTTTACTTTAAAATTACCGTATTTATCGGCGTATAACAAGCACTCTAATTTTAAGAAAGTTTTGAGAAAAAAAACTTAAAATTTAAAATAACAGTAGTATACGCGTGTAACACGCAGATAGAATTTCAGCCATAACTTTTAGGAAAAAAAGTGCATTTTAAACGCCGATAAATACGATAATTTTTCTTTTTTATAACTAGGCCATCCCCCTGTCTTCCTCTGGTAACTATGAGATAATCCAAGAAGAATCGATTCCAAGCGGTTATGGCAAAAAGGGATATTTTATTCCTTTTTTGAATGGACTCATTATTTGATAGCGCGCGAGCAAATAGAATAAAAGTAGGATAGGATATTGGAGGACCAGCAGTAGTCCAATGGTTAGCGTTCCTGACTGCGAGGACGAAGGTCCTCGGTTCGAATCAAATGCAAGGCGAAAAAAAAAAAGAAAACTTTATAATCCGACTTTCTCAGCAAGAGAAACTAATAATTAACAATTGCACCGGACAGACAGACAGAGAAATAAAAGATTTTAGTAATATAGATTAAGAATAACGTCACCATCACTTATGCCTGATTAAAAGAGATCAAATAGGATAGTGAAATATTCAGTAATATGTATGCTATCTTTTTCTTTGAGACAATAAACTCCATTGCATGTTTATCTATTTATTAAGTAAGTACAGTATAAAGTTCTAACTTTTCTGATTTAAAAAAGAAATATTGAAATTATTTTAAAAGAAAATGTCTCCACAAAAATAAGATATCACAGAATTAGATGCATAATAACACAAGCGAACACAGGAATTTATATGGGGAAGGGTTATGATGGTCTGAGCACTTTCGCTAAACAAAAAAAAAAACAAAACTCATATCATTTACCGTATGGGAGAGGGGGGGGGGGGAAAAAAATACAAACAGAATGATAGCTTTCCAACCAAAAAAGATCAAAAAGGTTTCATTTATTTTAATTTTTGGGTGGGGGGGGGGGGGGGTACAACCCTCTCTTTCCCCCTTGTTCCACCAAAAATAATCTATTTCTTTTTTAGTTCTGTCAAAACTGGAGTGTTTGCAGGTGACTGATTGTAATTGAAGAGTGTTAAGTACCCTGAAACAGTAGGCTACACTGGTATTTCAGTTATTAATACTGATTGATAACCTTTTTTTTTCATAAAATCGAGAATTTATTTTAATTACGAAGAAAAGGATTCGAAAATTACGGTTCTCCATAAGTATTACTGTATTACAATAGAAAATCTCACATTCAAATAACAGGAAGCTCGTATTGTTGAACATATATATTCATCATTTTTTTCCTCGAAACTAAAACAAAAAAAAATATATTCTACTATACCTGTTTTTCATTTTCAAGTAATTTAAATGTATTTCTGCACTCACGATCTTCAGTGAAATTTCTTAAATCCGAAGTCGTGTATTACAATTCCTAAATAGCAGAGGTCATTGAAAAACTTTTCGTAGATCAACCCTTGGACAGCTTTTGGCAAAAATATTCAGTTCAGACACGCAATCCACAAACGCGCCTCAAAGGAACGACAGAAAACTGATACCTGAGCTGATGACAATGTAACTTACAGCTGCTCCGTCAGAAAACATGTCAAAAAAGACCATCAAAATTGCTTTACTACATTTCATCAATTTTAATATCAAATAAACTATCTGTTATATAATATGAATTATCTATTCGGAAACTTAAATATCGGAATGACAAGCTTAAATAAAATAACAGTTATTTTTTAAGATAATAATTAAAATTATAATAATATTAATCGTTAACTACTCAGTCAATCTATAATACGTAATATAAAATTAGAAATCATTAAGAAAAAAAAATTAGACATTTAAAAACTTTAGAGGGGAAATGGCTCGTTTGCAAACTTTTTAATCTTTTTATTTCTTTGTAAATAAATCCTTTAAGCCAAATAATAAGCAGTATTTACTAGTTTCCCAAAGCTAACTACAACTAAAAATGGCTGCGCAGTTGTAACAACAATGGCGTTTTGTGTGCCTTCAGCTATTACGGGAACGTAGCCTTGTCTGATAGGATCTGTTAATATCCTGAAGTGTATTTATAATTATCTTGCAAGGTCTAATATCGCGTAGCAACTGCGAGGTTGCAAAGGGTTACTGAGTGTAATAAAAGGACATGTTTACACCCATGTAAATCCAGTTGTCTTGTCTGGCGATCGGCTTGTGTCGAAGTGATTTGCTGGACTACACGGCTCTCCCATTACCTTCTTCCGGTGATGGCCATTCCTTTTTCTCGAATCGAACAGAGGCTGCAACCATTTGACAATGAGGTTTTTTTTCCCCCTTCTTTCTAATTCCCTTCTACCATAGAACCCCTATCCCTCTCTCCAAAAAAGAAAAGGTAAACACAGGAGACTACTGTGAAAACTTAGAATCCAAACATAATTTTACTCTGGATAACATCGAAAACTGAAATTAGTAAGAGAATTTAATAAAAAAAAATGAATGCTGTAAACAAGGTCATTGCCGTAAATTTCTCTCTTTTTCCGTAACTTTCTAATGATTTATTGCCTAATAAAAAGTCATAATTTTAGAGCAGGGGAAATGTTATAGAAAATCTTGCATAACATTTCTAAAACCAGGATACAAATTATAATGTCGAGAAACGATTGCATTTGTTCCTATTAAATTATTTAATAAACTATTTAATTACTAACGAATTTATAAGAAGTAAATTGGTTCCAAATATTCATCAGTAATTTGGTTTGTACACGTGTGATTTATATTTTTTGTAGCTTTATGAAAATCAGTATTTGCTGGAAGCGTAATAAGGAAGAAGAATCATGCAGCACCATTACTGATTCGACACTAATGAAAACTTCCCAGTTCGCAACAACTGACAAGTAGGGCCATCATTCTCCCGATCTAGGTTCTTAGTAAAAAAACTTCATCATTATAGCTTACTGTGTCTAAAAACCAAACTTTACTGACCTTTGACATCGTCGATATTGGGCTTCCGGTCTTCTACTTCCGGTTCGTCGCGACAGTCACTGCTTTTGCCAATCTCTGGACCGTCGTCCAGATCACTGGCGTCACCGTCATCATCGCCACACTTGTTCTTGGGTTCCCAAGTCATCTTATTCTCTTTCTTAAGACGACGACGTGCGTTGGCGAACCAAGTGGACACTTGAGTGAGAGTCATTTTGGTAATAATGGCCAGCATGATCTTTTCCCCTTTGGTGGGATACGGGTTCTTTTTGTGCTCGTTCAGCCATGCTTTCAGTGTAGCAGTCGTCTCCCGCGTTGCGTTTTTGCGCCTGGCATTCAAATCGTAGCCTCCATATCTGAAAGAAATTAAACCAAAATTACTGATTAAAAATTAGAAAACAATCCCATATTGGTATTTACATAAAAAAAAGAAGATAATGCTTAGATATATTCATTAAAATCCTTTTTTATTCCACGTTTCGTATACAGTATGAACAAATTTAACAGATTAAAAAATCACAGTAATTAAAAAAATATATACAGTAGAGTCCCGATTATCCGAGTTAATGTGGACCAAGACTAACTCGGATAACCGAAAAACTCGGTTAAACCGAAAATTGTAAATAAAATAAATCGTCTAGGTTTAAATGTATATTTTAACAAATACAAAAGTTACACAGATACACCGCATACAATTCATATTGAAAGAGTTCTTCTACTTAAAAAAGTCGTTAATGTTTTTTTTGTTTTACGTTATTTTAGCGTTTTTCTGCAGCAATGTTTCGGCATTTTTTTAAGGATAACCCAGGATTGTTGGTGTCGAAACCATCCCCCGATTTCAGTAAGGGGTCACACGAATAGACGAACGAAGATTAATTTGCGAAAAAAAAAAATCCTAGAAATATTTGATAGCTCGGTTAAAGCGGAAACTCGGATAATCGGGGCTCGGATAATCGGGGTTTTATTGTATCAGTAAATAACTTTCGATCATTTTACGATACATTTGGCATTTGCTTTCATTGCGTCCTTTCTAAGTTAAAATTCTTTTAAGCTAAATTAAAGTGGCTTATCTGCTACAACCACTCTTAAAAAGCATAAAAAACTATGTTCTATTTGAATATTATGTAAGCAAAATTACATTGTTTATTGACTTAAAAGCTTCCACAATATCTTCAAAACTTTTTCCGTGTGGTACTTTTACACGTTACACTTCAAAACTTATCGCTGTGTTCTTATATGTTTGTTCTTGATGTCTTTGTCCCGATGAGTGAATAAATGAATGACTACTTGTCCTGAATTCCAAGTAGAAAATTACAGTATTGAGTGCGCAGTAATACGCCTTAATTATAGTGACGTATTTCTATCTGTAAGTTGGCCGTTGGCTTTAGCACTATACTTTCTCGGTGTCACGGCATGTTTCTTTCGTGTAATATTCTCATTAGGATCCCATAATCTTGTTGTTCTCGAGTATAAGGACAGACCCTGCCTATTGTTGGGAAGAGTGAAAATCCCCGTGTGAGAAAGGCAATCATCAGTTTACCGCCTTCAGAGGCAAAAAATACAAAGTGGTTTCTAACGACTTAGGCAGGGACAAGAAGAATGAATTAGAAGAACCTGCTTTCTTTCTTAAGTTTCAGAATCAAGTATTCCAAATATAAACTAAAATTAACGAATCAGTTATCAGAGCAGACTGAAATACTGTAACTTTATCATTTCTCACCAACTAGCAGTTGATAAGTCGAATATTCTAGAGAGAACTCGTAAATGTCATTCAAAAGGCCTTTCTCATCTGAAGAACAATGAGAAGAGAATGATTTGTAGCTTCAAGCTTGCTTTACTTTTGCTGATTTATATTCGTCTTTTGATAAAACACACGCCTTTCAAGCTGCCTTCTTCTTGAGCAGTCTTTTTTTTAATACATAATTGGCAAAGAAGGTCTAAATTTACGATGGGATATACTAAAAAAAGAAAGTATTCTGGTAACATATTCTAGGAATAAGCTTATTACTCTCTAGAAGTAATTCCCATGAAACATCATATGGTAAGAATACTGTCTTTAGAAATATATAGATATATATTCATGGCTAATGACGGGATATGGTGCAAGTAATTACTATAAGAATCGCAAAGAACAATGGTCTTTCTATGTAAGAACAATCATTGGACGATTACGATAAAAAATAAAAGATTAATTGTTGTAGAATGGTGGGGGTTCATCATCTAATCAAATAATTATAGGGTTGTTAGAAAGTGCAATCCTTAAACAAAATACCTCGAACGAGATATTGAAAACAATGCGACCACACAACCTCTGTGATTTTTTCTCGTGATAACAGAAGGGATTATGGAATTTCGTCTGAGAATAACATTAATTGAAAAATATGCATTGTATAAAAAAAAGACCAATTGCTGAGAAAAGCTATAGAAATTTAAACAAACATGTAAATTTAAAAACGTATGAAATAAGGTTTGATATTAGTTAATCGTTACGATATTGTTGTTAAAGAAACATAGATTTCGAAGCAAAAAATATTGAGTAAAATTCTTGCGATTTTGGATGCAGGATTTTTTTTCTTTGATTCTTGGATTTTAAAAGGATCAATAGAAATTGGATTAAAAGCCTTAAAAAAAGAAAAAAGCAATTTGAGATGGGAAGGGTAATAAAGATTCAAAAACAGAGATAAGATAGTCCTAAAAGACTTGGGAACCTTAGACATTGATATTAATTGCAAAGTCGATAACGTCAAACGGAATACAATTACTTTTTTCTTTTTCTTTTTTTTTAAATAAAAAGAAAAAAAAAAGTTAAAAGAAGGAGCCTGTCGTTGACAGATGCTACGATTAAGTAAGGGAGCGTCTAAGATTTCTCTAGGCTTTGGTGTAAGGAAATGAGATAATTACAGAGGTTGGAATTTTCTTTTTTATTTACTTTTTTTGCAAATAAGATCTTTATTAATCAAAGCTAACCAAATTTAAATAATGAGAAATATCGAAACGAAATTTATATAAAAAGTTCGTAAATATAATAAATTGTTATTAAAAAATTGTGTCTCCTTCATTAGAGTAATTGATGTGGATAAGAAGCGAATATAAAGAATATAATATAAAGAAGCGAATTTTTATTTAAAATTAAATTCTTCACGGATTTTTTTTATAAAGATGTTTAAGAAATCGATATATTTTTATATTTTTTTAATTAAAAAAAAAAAGTTTTTTTTTGTTTATTTTTTTTTATAACAAAATTTCATTACCCTTAATTTTCAACATTTTTTTTTATTTCTGTAAACCTATTAGTTTGTATACCAGTAGTAATAATATTATTAATATCTATAACAATAATTCTGATCATATACTATAAATCAAATTGTCAACCTGTTTTAATAAAAAATGACAAAGAAAAGAAAAAAAAAATATTAAAAGGTAATTGTTATGAGTTGTAGAATTTTAGGCTTTTATAAATTGTAATTTATTACGTATTATTGATATAAAAATTACTGCAAGGACAATTTACATGTTAAAGAAGTCCTTTTACCTGTTTAGAAACAGTTATCGTATATAAAAGAATTCTGATTGGAAATCATACAAATTTTTATAGAAATATACAATCTGCAAATACCTAAATGCAAAATAAAATCCTAATTTGTACTTTAAATATTTTAACTATAAATTTTTTTTAAAAATAAAAGTATTTTTTTATATATATTTTCAATATTAAATAACGTTAAATAAAAAAATATAAAATAAACAAATAAATACAACTAAAGCTTTTTTGAAATTTTTCAGTATGTCCAAATTTATTCAGTAAATTTGAATTCTAAACTTAAAAAAAGTTAAGTTTAAGAATAAATTTACCAGTCCTTATGAAGGAAAAAAGCATAATTTAAGATAGGTCTAAATTAATATTTGTTTTCCTTTAACAAAAAAAAAAAGTTTCTCCTGTATAGTTTAGAAGCAGTTTCTAACATAAGTTAGAAGCGTCTCGAAAGGAGATATAAAATTGTAAATAAAAAATATTAGTTTTTAATTTTATTAGTACAGCAATGGTGTGTAGTGAATACAGATGGCAATTTGTCTGACAGGGCACCTGGAAACAGACCCAGCAGGGCGTCTTTGCAGGCAGAGGGGGATATTTTTTCAACGTTATATTAATTTATCACAATTTATGTTCATTGCCTGCATTCAATCCGATCCGTCAGCAGCCCAACAAACTCCAACCACGAATAACAAAAGCCTACTTCACCAAACGAAGGTAAAGCAAACTTTTTAACACGCCTTCGAGTTGTCAACGTGGATTTCAACAAAAGCCAAAACAGACTACACAGTTATTAGAATACTCGAGCTTCAAAAGAGCCAATTGCCATTAATATTGATGAACTCCAAGTGGCCTTTTTTTTTTTTTTTTTCCCCGTCTTCGAGTCAGGACAGAAGAATATGGCAGCTGCAAAACCAATCGTCAATTTACAATGTAAATTACTGCTTTTTTTTTTTTGGTGAATAAATTGTTTGTAAATATTTTTAAAAGATGATATGTTCTTATCTGATTTGTTTTTCATTACGTTAACTTAGCAGATGCAGCATACTAACTTATTTCTAAGTCTTATTTCTCAGTTTTCAATGTTTGAAAGATGTAAGCCTGTTCAGCTTCAGATTTCTATAAGCCGTTGTTGAGTTGCTAACAATGAAATAGTTGTAAGATTCTGTCATTAGAGGATTGTAATACAGAATTTTTAGTATCATTAATCTTTGTTACTGAAACCTAATAGCAAGATAGTACATATCACTGTCATTGTTTTTTACATTACAAATCAGAAAGCTATCTTGAAATCATTTAATACTGGAATGTAGGTCAACAGATGGTACTCCATAAAATTCGTTCACTTTACCTTTCCTCTTTATTTCGTTTTTCTTTTCTGAATGAGAGTAACGTCTTTGAACATTAGCTACTTCATTTAAAACAATGTTTCCAAGGGGGAAAAAAATCTGGATCATTAACAAAATAAGATTCTTATTTTTCACATATACATCATTTTTATGATGGAAATTTTGACAAAAATTTATGGAAATTTTGACAAGAATATGAATCAATAATTGATTATATATATTGACTATATTATAAATGATTGGTGAGATTTAATTAAGACGTTAATTAAGATATTCAAAAAAATATACTTTTTATTATAAATTTATTACAAATTCTGACTATTACGAATTTATGGGAAACTTTTAACTTCAAAAATGGAAAGATGAAAAACAAATGGCTAATCAGTCAGCGTTGTGTCATTTCGGACAAAATGTCCGAAACATGTTTCAGCTAAGTTCTTACTAAAAACTCTGCATTTATTTGCATTAAGCGTATTAGATTCATCTGTATTCGCATTCTATTTTATACATGAAAGTAATTCAAGTGGCTTTTCGAGTAGATATTATTTTTTATTTGGACTGTTTCTTAGGCGATTTTGTAACGTAGATTCTTGCAATCTGTTTTAATTGATTCTCCAAAAGCTGTCTATCTTGTGATCTCGCCAAGAACATCTGCGAAATCTGGTTTCCTGTCTGTCTCTCTAATGTAATTGCGTAGTTCGTTGATTTCAAAATATAACGGATGATTAAATGTGAAAATAAATCATCTTAAATAATTTTCAGAATATCTGAGGCCTAAGATCATAAGATCTACCACGTTATTGACATTATTGACATTAAGTAGTACAGCGGATGGTGAAGGTTCCATGATTTAGAGTTACTACGCGATCCTTTACTATTTTGCTGATTTTTATGACGTGTAGCCTGCCTTCTAAATCATATAGATTTTAAGTTTTAAGAGTCTTACGTGATTTCTTGCCCTACGAAAACTTGCCCCCCTGGACGCCATTTTGATTTTATACAATTTAGAGCCAAAAAATGAGAAAAATGTGGTCATTAAGTAGAATGTATTATCTCAGAACAAGCCTTTAACTGTATTACATTATGTCGATTTTTATTATATTATCTTTTCCAGCAATGGAAATAAGTTTATATTCTTCCTTCATTGAAATTGTATCAATTACATCAAAAATTGAAAAAAATAAAATAAAAAATAAACTTTATTTTAAAAGCATATATAAGCTCATTTCCTTTTGAAACTATGAGCCACAAGTGCCTATAACAGCAGCTATAAAAGTTATATATTTTTAATTAATAAACAATATACCAGTAGGTCTCTGACGCGCTGGTGTTTCTTTGACGTTTATTAACTATTCAGAATAAAGATATTTGTTAATTAAATAAATAAAATGTTAAGGCTTTTAAAAATTAATGAAATAATATAACTTCAAGAGGCGAAATGAGAAACACACAATCAAAGACGTTTCTGGATACGTACAAATGCTTTGGCTAAAAATCGGAGCTTCTGTGATCTAAAAATCAGCTCTAATAAATTAATTTACCTTATGAAGTAAGTGTTGTGTCTTTCTCACTTTACCTATCGTGACTTGTAAAGCAAAGTAAATCTTTACAGCTGAAGAAGTAGTTTAAAATCTCAACATGTTATCTTACCCGTAAGCAGCTAATGTTGGGTCGTAGGAGTAGTATCCAGCAGTCTGTGTCAAACCCTGCAAACTCGCAACTTCTGACGAGTTTTCTTTAAATCCATACGGATTTCCCTGTGAATAAAAGAAAAGACACCATTAAAATTAAAATTAAAAAGTTTCACTAGTTCAAAAGCATTCAATGAAATAAAGCAATGTTACTTATTTAGAACAATCTAGTTTACTCAGCTAACGAAGACGTAACTAAAAAACTAAAAATTCAAACTTTTAATTAATAATTTAACTTCAGTTAAATAAGAGTTGAATATGAATTTTATATTTATATCTTTTCATTACTGTATTTTATTTCAGATTTAATGAAGAACAATAAAAAGACTTCTTTTTGACCTGCTCAAAACTTCTCTAAAATAATGATTG
The DNA here is from genome assembly GCA_023159025.1 of Thereuonema tuberculata. NCBI lineage: Eukaryota > Metazoa > Arthropoda > Chilopoda > Scutigeromorpha > Scutigeridae > Thereuonema > Thereuonema tuberculata. Next base: position 38,904,259 of record JAFIDM010000003.1, on the reverse strand, counting down.
TATTTTGAAATGCTCATTAATAATCTGCAGGTTATTTTTTGATACATTTATTTTTATTTTACAAAATTCTAAAAATAGTTATTATTTTTATTATTTTAAGTATGTAAAAATGTATTTAATTTTTACGTTATTTAAAAGAAAATACTTATGAAATTAAAGTTTTACTTGTAAGCTTTCTTTTTTGTTTTCTAAAATAAAGATTCTATTTCATATTATTGATTAGTTTTTCTAAAAGAAAGTTACTCCATTTTTCATTCAATATAAAAATTGAAATTCAATATTTCAAAGTTTTTTTTTCCCTTTAAATGTTTGATTGTTTCCCATTTTTTATTTTCTTTTCATTAACATACACATTTCTTGAATTGTAACAGTACCATGTACTCTCATCATCATCATTTTAACATTTAAGAAATGTAAATCAGTACCATTTACCATTAACCAAAAAAACTTAAAAGTGCTTCCCTAGTTTTACTGAATTAAATTCACTTTGTAAATTTGGACAATGCTTAGATAATTTCGCTGACCGAATTTTGTCATTTGGGAAACCGAAATTCTAAGGTATCTTCTAAGAATTCCTTTTTCTTTTTTTTTTCCCATTTTAAATAAGCCAATGTTTGTTTCTGCTCCGTTTTCTCTTTTCCCAAATCCTCTTTTACTAGATTTCCTAAAGATCAATAAATTTCGTTGAAGACATTGCAATTTTAGTCTCTTTTTTTTTTTTTCGCTCTCCTTTTAGAATAAATTGCGTAGATTCCGACAAAGTCTATCAAGCGCTCGACGCTCTAATGTAGATGAAGCCATTTTGCATATTACGGCAGAGACCGATTGGCCAAAGACAAGTCCCAGAAACAAGTACCTCGTTTTCCTCTTTTCTAGGGTTGTGGAAGGAGGAGGAGGGATAGGAGTTTTAAGATGAATGGAAGTAATTTCATGAATTCTCCGAGTTTTTATCCCATCTCGAATAGTGGAACGATGGTATCAATTAATTTTGTGAATCGCTTTATTTGAAATTTCCTTTGGCAATATATTGGAAGCGATTGCGCCGGGCTGTTTTCGGCGACCGTTATTTCTCCGAATGCAAGTCATTTTCTAAATTCCTATCTTTATATTCTCATAATAGAATTGAGGGCTGCAAAAGCCATGATGAATTCCAGGAGAGACCTAACTCACTCGGGTAAGGCCATCGTTTCCTCCTTGGTCTGTGGTCTCGTTACTTGAGGACAGTCATTACTGGAAGTCAGTCTATATTCATTTATAGCTTGTTCAGTGCTTTTAACATTTATTTCGTTCAAAACCTATTGTGTTAATGCAAGGGAATCGGTAAGAGTGAAATGACAAATCTAAGAGCCAGAGCCCAAACATGGCGGCATGATCGAAACTCACCCGAATTGCGTTATCTCCCCTTACACAGATAAAAATTCGGATGCTGGGGTAGGTAAAAGATGATAATAGATTCCTCTCTCTCTTTCTCTTACAGTTTTCATTCAAATAGTCCATAGAGAGGTTGGGTGAGAGAGGAATGGAGAAGAAATAATTCCACTCTCCTCGCCTTCATTTTCTTTAAATTACTCGAAAAGCCCTGTAATCGTAAATGTCAGGACCACAGGCTGGTGTTTTACGCCCTACATTTCAGTAATAGTGGTGAATGGAGTTGTAGGCCTATTCCATCATTTATTGTCCATTAAAGCTTACATGCGTGAAACCACAACGTTAGGCCCTGCCCGGCCTCGTTTTTCATAATTTAACGTTATGATTTCTTTTCGAAGTGCAACAGGGAAGCCAAGGAAGCTTCACTCCCTCCCGGATGCCGAGTGTTGGCGCTGTGACCCCAGAGAGACAAATGCCGCGCATGCTCTTGATTAATGGATTCAGGGCCCCCAGATAAGGGATGCAAAAGATGAGGCATTAATAAGCTTAATGAGCTCGTAGGATGTTCAGATAATCACTAAGTAAGTCTCGCTAGCAGCGGGATCAGCGATTATGAATTAATAATCTTTCACTGTTGGCTAAATACTATGTAAATAGAATAATGGGATTTCCCGAACAGGACTTTGGTGGACCTTATGGTAACATTGATTATAAGATCAACTGACAATGATCTACAAACTAATAATCAAGAATAACTTTAACAGAAAACAAAGAGTAGAATGTATAAGGTACACAATAATAAACTCAATTATTTTTATAATGTTTATCCATGCTAAATTTATAAAAATTATAATAGTTAAAATTAATCTTCTAAGAGATGTATCAATACTACTAAACATAGGTAAATAATTTTTAAAACTGTATTTAGTACAATTTTTTTAGAAGAGTGAATTTAAATGTTTTTTTGGATTATCATGTTATTTATTTATTTATTACTTTTTAAGCAACTGGTATTTATTATAAATGATCTGGAACTAGTCGGTATTCTTTACCAGATATTCATAAATCGTTAACTAAAAGAATTCTGGGTCTAAGACAAAGCAAGACGGCCCTTAAAGAATTAGGCTAGAATAACTTATTTTTAATTATCAACAGTGGATCTTAAGAGATTTGCCTGTTATTATTTTTTTTTATCATTCGTACAATCCTTTCTAATGCACTTTCAGTTATTAACTAATCCAGAACATTATTAAAGTGCATTATACCTTCTATGATTGTAGGTTACCAATAATTGTCAGTCAATTACTTTAATTTAAAATGTGCTAAGCCTAAAGAATTAATAAAAGCTATTTTATTTTTATTTAATTTTAAATTTTAAGTAATTTTTAATGAAATTATTCTAGTATTGAATCATTTGCATTGGCTGCAAAAATCACGAAATATTTCATTGAATTACATAAAAAGCTAATTCTAGAAAGCACTTATGCTTGAATATTGTAAGTTGATAAATTCTAGTCTGTGAAAATAAATTAAATGAATGCTTTTTTTTTATAAATTTTATTAATGAATTTCGATAAATGTTATCTAAGTAATATTAGAATTTTGATATTAAAGCTATTTATTATTTTATAAACAAAACGTTAAGATTTCAGCCTAAATTACAAAATTTAACTCCAAATAAATAACATTAAATAAAACATAATAAGTAATTAGTAAATTTCGGCTTCAAGTAGCTATTTTTTTTAGAGAGATCTATTTAGTTAAAATTACGTAAATTATATAAAAAAAATCCTAATATTAAAAATACTATATTTGAAATATTCCATTTGTCTGGTTTATTGCGTAATTACAATTCTCAATTCGGAATCAGTTGTTGCCGATTCCAAATATATCCAATCTGTACAGTTACAAGAATCAATTCCAGTTCTTCAAAAAAAAAAAAAAAAAGGATTGCAAACATTTATTGCTTCTCATCTCATTAGATTTGGTATGTGAAAAATCTCTCTTATTTACAAGCCTCTTCAACAAAGGTTCGTTGATCTGTTTTCACCATTTCATTCCCAAAATATCAAGACTTGCCAACAAAGTATTATGTTACTTGATTGTGGGTTACCTGTTTCGACAAGTGAAGCTACTCAAAGGTTCGCGATAAAAGGAGTGACAGATCTCAACAGCTGTATAGTTTGTATGATAGATAATGAAGTAAGAATTATAAGTTATTTCAGAATTTATTTATTCAGTAAGAAAGGTATAACAAATGGCCATTCACATAAATAAACAATGAAGTTCGACAATTACTTAAAAGTCATGAATATACGAATAAAGGAGAAAGTGCAAAGAAATAGTGTGGACGTGAAATTTGGATTGTTCTAAAAAACGACGAAGGAAGTTGGTCTTGAAAAGTGGAATCTGGGGAAGAACAGTCTAAAATATGGAAGGAAAACTAAGATATTAGATCCCCAAGATAAGATGATATTTAATAAATATCAAATCCCAAATATTGAACTGAACTATACGATGGAATGAACTATACGAATGAACTATACGATGGAATGACAAATATGCAAGAAATTCAAGGAGAATTCTTCGAGTATTCGAAATACAATGTATAGAGAACATTACCAGATAAATGTACTTAATCTAAATTGAACTATTTAACAGATATCAACAAGCGTTGGTAGAAAAGGGATTACTATTAATAAAGATAATAAGTCTTAAGAAGAGAAGTTAATGAAACAGTATTTTACTTTGCAGTAATGAGATCAATAAAGATTATTATTTATAAATGCATATCATGTATCATACTTTACTTTACATTTCTACTTTAATTTCCAAGAACTTACTCTGTTTTGTCTATTATTCTTTATTGCACATTAACACAGCGGAATGTGGAATCTTTCGATAAGAAACAAAATCTAGCTAATTTCAATATTATAGGAATGAATGAAAATGTAACTTTAGTATTATTTGCAACTAATTTTCTCCAGACATTACCAGATGAACTGATCGTTGTCCTTAAATCATGTCTAAAGTCATGGAAATTACGCCATCATTATCTATCAGAAACATAGTTTACACTACATTAGTTACCGTGTTACTTTAAAATTTGTAATCTTTGTAATTTAGTAATATTATCTTAATTATTTGTATTACTTATAAGTCTATATCGTACACTGTTTACATTTGCAAAGGATCCTTTTCAGATAACGCCCCCACCCAACACTTGAAATCTAGTAAAACTGATCAATTAAAAAAATGAAATTTGTTACTCAATAAGACTTTAATTATGTTGTAAAAATAATTACAATTTTCTTCAGAATTTCAAAAAAATAATACAGACATCTTTTTTTTCCAGGTAAATCTCATCCATCAATGAAGGTCTCTATATCTTCACATCAGTAAAGTCCAAAGTCATGCCTTCTTGGAAAAGGTGAGTAACTTTTCTTTTATTTTCTTTCATTTTTTCATTGAAGGAGTTAGTTTTTACTCCATCCTTTCCCTAAAATAAATAATTCGATTTGTGCTAAGAGAAGAAAAGCACGAGAAAAGTAATATGATTTGTGCTAATAAAGCTGTAACAATAAGCGATAACAATATTTCTCTTAAAGATCCAGATTAGATAATAAGAATAGCCTTATAGCAACAATGCCGTGCTGGCGTGGTCGTGCGGTCTCGGCGGTGGCCAGCCGTGGCGATCAGTGCGCCAGTACCTGGGTTCGAATCCCGGCAGTGGCATGGCTGTTTCTTTCTTCTTCTGTGTTTCGTCCAACGCTGTTCAAGGGGTCACAGAGGTGACCTATGTCAGCGGATTCTTCTCATTAAATATATAGCAACAATATCAAAATTACAAAGCCAGTTCGTTATTAACTGCTTAATTTTAGGATGATATTTCTAATTCAAAATTCGATGGGTTTTTAAATTTTCCTTTGCTTCAAATTTTGTCCATATCTTTTGAAGCACGCACAAAATGAAAATTGCTTTTTATTTTGTACTTTTTTTTAATTAATGGGGTAACTTGTTTCCTTTATAGACAGCATGGGATAAAAAAATTTAATCGGTAAAACGTTTTACGCATATCTCCACCAATAGGGACAGTGGATTACGATAGAAGAACCTGGGAGGGTGTGTTCAACATTGAAAAAACAAAACAAATTGGATGAGAGACGAAAAATAATTGCTGTAATAGATTGCTAAAATTATTATTATTGACTAGGCTAAAGCAGCGCTTTATTTTAACCATTGCATTATATATATTTATGGTCACAATACTGGATGCAACTGCGAGGCTTTATAAATTGTATGTTAATTTAAATTCATAAACAAACTTGAACTCGAAAAAAAAACCCAGCAACATTCCTTATTTTTGAAAAATGTCAATTTCCTTTTAGTGTAAAGCCGGATAAACCATCAGTAGAAAAGAAATATAGGTCTACATCATTTGCCTTCATTATTATTTCTTTTTTCAAAGAATACCGTTACACAGAACTTGCCGACAGTTTATTTTAAAATTGCATGTTACCAAGAAGCAAAGGAGAAGTCTTTTGTAAGAGATCTTTGCTGATTCTGGAAGATTCTCAGTATAGAATAACATGGCTGCTTCTGCAAGTGTTAGTTGTTTAAGCAATTTGCGGATGATTGGATCATGTCGTTCTTCCCTTTCAGAATTAAAAAAAAAAAAAAGATAGGTAATTAAAAGAAATAAAGAAAAGCGCTAATAACAATGTGATTCAATAACTCAACAGACAAAGACAGTCTCGTGTTTGCACCTCTCATTCATTAGCACTACTTTGTCGATGTTCCTTATTTTGAGTTGCAAAAGAATAGTGGGAGTGTGCGCGATTTAGGCTCATTTATCATCGCATTTCCACTCAAGCAACTCCGGGGATTTACTTGTAAATTAAATCAGCTCTCCTAATTGGGACGGTAACATCCATTGAGACGGAGGCTCGATGGGCCTAATGAGCGGTTCCATGTTGTAAACAAATTAATGTTTCAGAATACGGATAAATAGAGCGGGAAGCCTGATCAGCCGTGAGGGTGGGGGATAAAAGAGTCGTCTAAAGGCAGATACAGTCACAAGCAACCCCTGGTGACAAAAGGTAGTTAACTCTTTTAAAAGCAAGAACCCTGAGGAATTAGGAAAAGGGGGTAATCTAAAAAAGAAAAAGTGAAAGTTCTGAGGGTTTTTTTTTTTTCTTCCGCTAATTCGTGGTGTTTAGACAAAAACATAATAAGAAAGAAAGTAGTGGCAGACAGCGTGTTACAGACCATCTTGCAATAATCAGGTAGATAAGAACGTTATAACTTGCAATTACAAGTGGTAATTAAGATAATATTTTATAATTCAGATAAAAATACAGCGTCCAATCTTCGTAACTTAGAAGGCTGTGTTCCATTTTCTTGCAGCACAACTACGTACAGATATCAATACTTATTGATATTAGTGTCTAAGGATTTTTTTTATTTTAAAATACTTCTCTTAAAAACTATAACGAATTAGCTTTTATGTAAAGATAGTTAGTAAGGTAGAACTCTTCCTAGAAAAATCAAGGCAGGAAGCTGAATTAAGCGTTTTATTTTAAGAAAACTAGTAGATCATAGTTACTATAGGCTTAATCATTGCGATTCTTGTTCCATGGATGTAATACTGTCAGACCATCAAATATTATTTCCCTGGCTCAATAGATTAACTCCATGTTATTTTGAATATATTGCATCATTCATTACGAAATAAACAGGCATTAGTCCTTTGATTATTTCTCGGATCAAGTTAAAGTGTTTCAAACCTGACCTTATTTTAAGATACAAATTTTAAAAAAGGTCAAGAAGTAATAGGAAAATAGTAAAACTGAGTATTTAAAAAGAAACTAATCTTCCCTGTAAGTAATTGATCATTGTTTATTTATTATCCATGTTATACAGTATTATGGAATTTATTACTTCCAAACACGTTATATTACATTCAAAACAATGATTATTTTTCTGTGTTAAAGATGCCTTTTGGTATATTTTCGATTTCAATTATATTAAGAACACAGTTGTAACATTACTTGGCAGGAAGTGTAGTAGAGACTTCAACTTAAAATAATGACTTCTGAAAGACATATTTGTTAATTATGCTGATAAGTATTTTACCATGTTTACCGTAAATCATAATCCTCTGTAGCTAATTGTAGAAAACTATGAACAGTTTGGAGGAAAATGACTGACAGGTATTTTAAAAGAATGCCAAAGTACCAGAACAAAGAAGTTGGAAAATAAGTAGAATCAGGGGCGTAAATAAGAGGGGGGGCCGACCCCCCCCCCCCCCTGAAATAATGAAGGTATATCCTCTCAACGTTTTTTTTTTTTTGGTTGAACAGATAGGTTTCCATTGGGGTGTTACTTAAAAATTACTTAACTTAACCTTACATTAATCTTGCCCCCTCCCCCCCCCGAAAATATATTCTATATTCGCCACTGAGTAGAATGGTGAACGAATAATTTTCTTCATCAATCAAGAGTGCTAAAAATTTTTTCTCAGATTTCATAATTCGACTTGCAAACAGTCAAGATCAAAATCCACAGAAAAACAAAATAATTTCACAATTAATAACTTTCACTCTACGCGAGAAAAAAAATTTGAGAAAGTAGCTCATTTGCCAATAGTGTAGTTTAATAATAACCAATCTAAGAGGTTAGCAGTCAGGTTATCTCGTTGATCACTTCCTAGTCCTTCAAAATGCACGTGAGTCTCTTGGGTGCTCGTAGGGGGTCAGGACTTGGTGGCGCCTCCAAAGAACTTTACTGGTTGTTAGAGGGAAACAGACAGATGCTGATTTGTCCTTCTTAATCCCATAAATTTAGCTCATTCTATATTTAAAAACAATTCTCAAGCCTTAAGCAATTCTAGGAGCATTTTTCACAGAAATCTTTTGTCAGAAAGTGACGCAAATCGTAAGCAAAAGAAAATTTATGCTAGTTTTATTGCCATTACTGTAAAAAAAAACCTTAATGTGAGTTGTATCTGAATTTAGGTAAAGCGATTCTAATGTTAGAAACTTTTTGCAAAATGATATAAATTTTTAAAATTCTATGTACATTGAACAGTTGCAGAAATTTAACAGTAAATGCTTTCAGAAAAAAGGAATTCTTTTAATGAATAACAAACACTTCAATGTAAGCTGACTTGTTGATATAATCAAAGATATTAATAAATATTTCGATTTAACGATACGTTAATGGTATTAACTTATTATTAAAATTCCCATACAAACTTCAAAAATTGATTTCATTACAAAAGTATAAAAGTGCCATTCGTGGAAAGTTTCTGAAATTCTTACTCGAAATACAGCCCAAGTTCTTGTCACAATTTGCATAATATCTTATTTGCAAAACCTGCAAGTGCTTTTTTTTTAGTAAAGTAATCTCTGTTGAAAGACTTCTGACTTTTATACTTAAATATTATCCTTAACCTTTGAATTAATATTCTTTGAAAGCTTTCCTTCTCTTTGAAAGCTATTCACGTACTCGCAGCAGAACTTTTACCATTCTCTGTGTTTGCTAAGATCTCCACCATCATTGAATCACTCATCGCCGAAATCACGCCTCTTTCATTCATTCTAGGCTGTAACGAGATTCTGCGTGACATCTACGAAGCTTCTGTTCGCAAATACTGACCTTCATTGTCACTTTTCATTCTTCATTCTCTGTAGAGGCCGTTATTCATCGCAAACTGTTGCTTACTTCAATTGGCATCAGGTTGTTTTTTTATCCTTCAGCGTCGTTACAGAGGTAGTTAAAGAAGCATAATGGTATTTTTATTTGTTAACATTTACAAGAGTATCTTGACTTGATTTATCATATCAATAATTTTTGAAGTTATTATTTTTTTTTGGTGAACAATGTATTATCTTCATCTAATACAGTGTTTCCTAAACTTATCGGCTTTTCTTTGAATTTTGGATATAAAATAAATATCTGACGCAGTCTCCATTAAAAAATCAAAAAACAAAAGTTGGCAATCTTATTTCATATGTGTGTATACAGGATGATTCAAAATTCCCTGTACAAATTTTAAAGGTAGGTCAGGAATACAAAAACAAACCGTAATCACATTGGAACGTATGATAGGCATGCGCTAAAGTTACAGTACGGTTCAGAAATAAAAGACAACAAGTAGGGTACCGGTAGGCAACATGTTTATTAGCCCTATGTTTGCAAAATGACAGTAAGGTGTACACAATCATGCGTGTTTCCGTCGAATGAACCAGCTTGCAATGGTGCAAACGCGCGATGATTGGGCATACGCCTGTTGGGGAATCGTTCAATCGTATCGAGTCTCGTCCGTTCCGGGTTCGCTGCTCCATAGGCTAGGTGCATATCTATCCTCTCTGCATTAGTGAAATGATTATTCTACTCGTACAAAGTCAACGTCTCAAATGACGACGGCTCACGTTGCCCAACTAATGTGCTGCCAAACAGCGCCCTCTAGCATATTCGGATGACGTTTGCGTACATATGTTCCACTATGAAGACGGCTTGTTTTTGTACTCCTGACCTACCTTTAAAGTTTGTTCAGGGAATTTTGAATCACCCTGTATTCTTATACAAGACTTAAGAGGAGGATAAATCATTGATCTGTAAGTAGTCTCAAGTGAGGTAAAGCAAAGAAAGGAAGAAATCCTACTGAACTTTTTATAAAATATCTCAAGCAAAATACTTTTTTCTTAACTGTATTGTTCATAATAAAGTATTTTGTTGTTATTTGTTAATATTTCTTTTCTTTCAATAAATAAGTAGCTCATTAATTTGGCTGAGATTCCGTGTGTTATGAACCGATGGACGGATCTGCTTCAAACTTGGTGTGCATATTTAAGTACTAGAAACTATTATATTTGAAATCTTCTCCAAGAGGGTCTATTCGAGAAATTGGCGCGAGAAGGCGCCAGAAGTTCCCTTACATTTAGAAACTAAAATTCCGATTTCTATCAATGTCTTAAGCAACGGGAATTAATCCTTTTAAATAAATCCATTAATTTACGCGCAGCTTGATACGATTGAAATTAGTACTATTTAAACAACTTAAGTAATAAAGAAATTTAAAGTTTTAAGGAAAGTAGATTTTATGTTCTACAAGTTACTCAGACAGCTAATCAGAATTTGGAAGAAAACAAAGCTTGTGGTACACATAAAAGCAAACCTTACAGAAACAAAGCTTCTCACAATAAAATACAAAACTAAACGCTGTGCTCTGCTTTTGCTGAACTAAATAGACACCACAAACATACAAAAAAAAAAAAATCTAGGATTTTACTAAAGGGGCTCCTCTTGAACCTGGATTTCAACTATTAAATTAAACTGGTTTCTGGACCTGACTGTTTATTAGCGATAGCTCACAATCATCTAAAAGCTGTTTCAGAATATCATTTGTAAACCCAAGTTCATAATTAAAACAAAATGAAATTACCGTATATGCTCCAATAAACGCCGAGTCTCTTATTGTCGCCGGTCTCTAATAAGCGCCGTACTGCAGAGGGGACACGGCCAAATAGTAGCCGGTCTCTAATAGTAGCCTGCCGGTACTAGTGTAAGCATCCATATCTTTATAGTCGTGCATATTACTTTACGGTATACTGCCTTACAAAATGCCGCTGAAACAGTCATTTGACATTGCCTTTAAGATTCGCGCGGTGGAATACGCGAAAGAAACTTCCGGTGAGGCGGCCGCCCGTCATTGCGGATTCGTACGACGAATAGCAGCGAAAGGTACAGAAAGACATTGCCATTTATCTTTAACAGTCTTATGTAGCAAGTGAAATTCAAATAAAGTAGCTGTTTGTAATATTAGCTGATATGTAAAAATATTGCGTTCTGAAGGTTTTTGTTAATAATGGCCGGCCTCTAATAGCAGCCGGTCTCTATTAAGCGCCGGGAGCCGAGGCTAGTTTTGCAAATAAACGCCGGGGGTCTATATTGGAGCATATACGGTACTTTTTAATGGTACGTATGACTAAAATTATACTTTTAATTGGTTATTAAATTTCTTAGTTTTTTTTGTTCGTTACTTATCTGATTCTTATAAGTCGCATAAAAGGGATAGCTATAATTTTAGTACTATTTTAATAAGAAATATCATCAGCAACAAAAGCACGTTTATACAAAAAAAGTAATTGTAGTATTGCAATCATTAAACTACGAGTAAAAATAGTCGTAGTAATATTTGTAGCTGTCACAACTCTTTATTTTTTATTTAGAATTCGACAGAAGTTTTCAATTATGATATAATTTTACATAATTTTTATTTATTCTGTTATTTTTTACGTCAGATTATTTTTCAGAATTTTTGTTTCTGCCGATATTCTCCTTAACCATAAAATTTTAAGTATTTTGTTTTTTGCAAAAAAAATTAAGTTTAATTTGAGGCCCTAAACGTCTTAAGGAGATTGAAAGAAAACTTTATTCTTCTTATTTGCTTATGTGTTTGTTTGCTCTTCTTTGAAAGTAAATAATTTTTCTTGACTTTATATTTACGATACTGTAAAATATGTGTGTTTGTGTTTTTTTTTTAAATAATTTTAAGAAGTTATTTATTATAAAGGTTCATTATTAACTATTGGGGTGAGAAGATTTTGCTCGAATTTCACAAAACAACTTAGCCCGTGAGTTGAAAAAAAAAAAAAATGTTGAGGTTGATGGAATAAGTTACAAGGTGGGAATATGAGAAATGTATCCTTAAAGCAGTGTAAATTCCACCCCCACAAACATTCGAGACTGCGGTGAGGGGGACACACACGATGGAATGCGACGTATGGCTCCTTCATCCATCAAAGCCGGACAGACTTCGACGCCAGACCCGGATGCAGAAGGGGCCTCCGCCCGGGGCTCATGCCACCCTCTCACCGTGCTCGTTTCGAAACTTCCAGAAAAAAAGAAAAAAAAAATCTTCTATCAGCGTTTTTTCCTTCCATTACGCCAGTGAAAGCCTCCTCTTTGACTTGACCACCCTCTGTAGATTTACAACGTCCACAAAAACCCACGAGAAAGCGAGCTAATGACCTCGAATTGTCCACTAATGAAAGGCAAACAAATCTTATGACCTGTCTGCCCTTTTGTTTCTTTTACGGTAAAACTTGATGCCTATCGAAGAACAATTGCGAGTACAGGAGGTCTTCAGGCCCGTATCTCGAAATCTACATGGCACAACAGAAATTAAAAAACAGTACTGTTTACTCTGAAGGTAATAGCGCTGCAAAACAGAGAAAAAAAATGCCGATTTTTTTTTTTTAACAACAGTGCAGTATGTTATCTGAGCTGATGGAAGACAAATTTGCTGTACAATTGAAATCAGAGATCTTTTGAAAATTCAGAAACCGAAAATTTTCTTAAAAATTTCGGTAACCGATTTTTTTTTTTTTTTTTTTTTTTTTTTGAAAATATCAGAAACCGAAATTGTTGTTGAAATATTTATTCTAAACGATATATCTGCATATGCTGTACACAAATCTGGTCTATATGGTTTACACTTTACATATCGTAATTAATTTTGGTTACATTGTTATTTTGTTTAACTTTGTCTGCCTATAAATATGCGATCCTATCTCAGGTGACTTTTCATGGACACTTACCAGGTAATTCGTTTAAAGAAAAAGAAAAAGAAATATTTAAAGATTATTCCACAGAATTAGTTGAGCCCTTAATGACACTATATCCCACCAGCGTATAGTAAATGTCTCACTGTCGCCAACTGGTTGACTCTAGAAGGGATTCTCAATAGGTTTTAGAGACTTCTCAAAAAAAGCAGCAAAACTATTTTAATTAATTATAAAATAATAACCAATGGCCCGAGAGAATGGAACTAAAGGTCTTGCAATTTTGAGTCAATTTTTTACATTAACAACCTTCATTGTAGAGTTTTTACCTATACATGTTATTATTACCGATAACAAAAATATGTAATAAGAATTCTTGTTTATTCATTTGATCACATTTATTACAATTTCTTTAACTGTAATATGATATTAATACAACCAACTGTTTTACTCTCGCTCTTCATGTAAATCAATTGTAAATTATTTGAAAGGAAACGTATTTTCCTTTATTTCCATTGTTATTGTAATTATAGAAAAAATAAATAAATTCTGAGCACTGCGTACCTGAGTGATGGGATGCCCGCAAAGTCGAATCTAATGCATAATGAGAAACCAGGATCATTGTTTACCATTTTTTTTTACAAACTCTGCTTAGATTTCAGCGAAATTGTATACAATTTTTAATAAGCATTTTAAAAGTGAAAAGAAAATTCCAGAATTTCATTCAGTATCGTCTAGCTTTGGTTTGCGTCTGTAAAGTATCTGTAAGATAGCGAAAAATCCAGGATCCACCTGGATCCACGCGATAGGTTATCAGAACGGATTTTGAGTCGTCTGAAACCGTCCCAAAGACAGTTGTTATCTTAGATAGAAAATAAATGTTATTGTTAAAATGTTGAAATAGCAATCACACTTCGTATTATCACTGTACTCTCTCCTACAAAATCTCAGACAGATTCTCAAGAACCAAATGAGATTTTGACTGAAAAACAAATTACGAGACGGAGAATTCACCTCCTCAAGCACAAAAATTCATTAATTTTTTGCATTTACATGTAAGTGAGTCATTTTGTATCAGAATTAACAGTGTTCTCGAATGGTCTAACTTTTGCTTACAAATTTCAAAGTCTAAGAATTTATATTGATCAAAGTCATCCTTACCATTTTAACTAACAATCATTCTCATTTTTTTTCTGGTTGCTTTGTTTTAATGTTTTTGAAGTACACTAAGAGCTGTTACAAACTTTACACCAAAATGAATTGTGTAAATCAAAAGTTCTTTTTATTGACAGATATTGTAGTAGTTTCCATTTTTATCGTTTGAGTGCAGATATCAAAGTCTGACCAAGAATATCTTGGATGACAGGAAATTTAATGTGCCCAATGATTCAAAGAATTGAGTAAGCAAACGAAGGCACAACGTTACAAGAAAGGATTCGCACCCTGAGTTGTCACCCTTCGTTTGCTTACTCAATATCTTGGGATTTTGTCTGATAATTTTATATTTCATATCACAGACAAATCTGGAGCTCGTGAGCGTTATTCATAATGTTAACAGAAATATCAAAAGAGTTAGTAATATCGGGCTTATTAATAACAAGTGGATAGTCCCTGAACTAAATTTTGACTGTATAAGACTTAGGAAATTGTAGAATTATAGTTTGGTATTGATATCAAACAGAGACACTTAAAACTTGTCTTTCACTGAAAATTAAGAACGAACAATATGTTAACAAAACATCGAATTAGAATAACAGGAGTGTGTGGATAAGAAGATACTTAAATGGTTTATTTTATATTATTTACTTTTGCAATGACATGAAGTCATCTGAAGTCTTTGAGACTGCTTTTCCCACAGTGCTCCTGTTGTGTGCAGATGCTGTTTAGGAGGTGGGAATTTGCAATGGGATGAAGTATCACCCTTACAGTCCCGCATCTGTTTCTATAAATGATGCACTAAGCGATTCGTCCAGACAAACGGTCTAACTCTCCGCACTGTGTTACTTCTTCTTTTTTTTTTTTTTTTTGATTAAATACCTCGGAGTGGATCGCGTGAGAGTCCCGCTGTCGAACCCATGCAGCGCTCCCTCGTGGCCGCCTCATTCATCACATTGGTGGCAAGGGGTGGGAGCAGGTAGAGCAGACTAATTGGACGTTTTGCAGGATAGAAATGTCTCCTGCCTTCGACGAATGGACCCTGCCATTGGGCACCACAAAAACTGATCTGCAGGTAAAGACACAGCCTCCACACAAATACCCCATAACAAAATCGCAGGGGTCCTGTAGATTGGTATGAAGGTTTGGCCCTGGCAATGCGTCATCAAACACCAGGAAGTACTGATGTTGTGGTCATAAGGACTTGAACCTGTTTGATCATGATGGTCGAGGCATCATTAGGAGGTATCCAGTAAGGAACTTACAAGCCAAAAAAAAACAGGCATTTCATTGGCTAAGTCAGTTTGTGTCTTAGGCAGTTCCTTTTAATAATAAATAAATAAAAAATTAGGAGCTCCGATTCGATTTATTGTAGCTTCCTACCAAGGTTTCCGTATGTTTATACGTAGAACCTCTAAAATTGAAAAATACAAATTAAATGCACTGTGAAAGCGAAAAAGCTAATTTATGTGCAGCTTTTATGCCAGCCACCAAAATATTAAAAGGTAATAAAAAATATGGAACAGTGTTTGAGGATTTACTTATCAGAACAACATATTTATTTATCAATAATTCCTATTTGTTTTTGAATACCTTAAAAAAAATATAACTTAGGCTTTCATTATAAATAAACTAAATTTTTATAAAGTTAAAGACTTAGGACTTGTTTCTCGCTTCTGCAGAAACTCCTAACAAAAGATATACCCCACTTATATCATTTCTTATTGGTAATATTCAAATCTTAAATCTCATTTTCAGATTTTGTTGTAACTAATAAGATTTTGAATGTTATGAGGTTAGAACTGGATACTTTGTTTATTGAGCGTGCCAAATTATAAACTGTAATATGAATCTGTTATTATAATTAATATCATGTCTCTCATTTTGTTGAGAAACTAATTGTTTAATCTTCAAGGTAAGAATGGCTTGAAGAAGGAAAAGTGTAAACATGCTTTTCCGAAAATTTCCTTCATTAATAAAAATATATTAAATATATTAATAGAAATTCGAGAAATGAATCATTCTTTTAATAAATATGAAGAGAGAGGAGGTAAGAAGAAAAATATGGAAAAGAGATACTATTAAATGAAACAAAAGATTAAATGGACGAGAATTAAATCTTCGAAAACATTGTTGGTATTTTTTCTGTAACATTTATCATTAATAATCTGTAACTTATAAAAGAGCATACTAAGTGACATCGTAATAAGTGATATGAGATTAATAAAAATATTGTAATACAAATATAATTAAGAAAATACATTTTCGTCTGAGCAGTTGAGGTCATTTTTAGTGCTCCAACCCCCATTACTTATAAAAATAGGAAATGAAATAATATATTCACCACTGATAAACCGATGAAAAGAAGTACGTAGACTTATTGTATAGCTATCGTTTAACGGTCGCTGAGAATATAATTAATCCCCTCCCCCTACATGCACCCATGTAGCTATCTAAGAAAAATAATCTCCCAAAAGTAGTTATTCAGATATTTCTTTTTCTTTTCTTACAAAAGCTAATTCAAAAGTATTATGCCAATTTACTCAAAGAAAAATAACGGAAATTTTAATTCGATCCTACATTGGAAATAAAAACAATCTTCTCAACCGGTTGGAAACTATTGACTTTCTTTTTTTTTATCCAGTCTTCAGTCAAATATTCTACGTTCTCAAGTCACGAAAATCCAACCGACAGCAGGTAAGAAACAGCTGCTCGAATCCCAAGTACAGAGTAGCTTAATCACCCACTTCAGAAGCTACCTCAAGAGAAGTAGGTTAGGATAGCCTTTACACACAGTCCCCACCTTTACTCGGAGCTCTTTGCTCATTCATAAAAGAAAGAAAAAAAGAAGAAAAAAAGCAAGCTGAACCTTTGTTCAACGTCGTAAGTGGTCATTGGCTACATTGGCTTTTGTTATGTGAAAAGAAATGGTACCAATGAGAAATTGGTTCTTTTCACTAATTTTTTTAGGGTTTCCACTTCCAAAGTCAGACTCGATTGGTATCGGAAGGATTTACAAGGTTTTTTTTTGGTCCAGGTCCCTTCACTTGGGCTGGCAATTTGTTGTAATTAGCATGAAGAAAATTTCCTCTTTAGAACAAGTCAAGGGGGTTCTTTTTCATGTCTTGTAGCTACAATTACATGGTTGTCAGCCAGTGTAAAAGAAGCTATGGGATAACAACGAAATAAGCCAATTTCAGTACTTAGACATTTATACTTTAATATTGATCATTACCTTTTCAAAATCAATAGGAAATTAAAATAAAAGAATAATTTTAAATTAAACGGTTGACATTATTTATCAGTTAAAATTGCACTAGCGTTTCTCAGAAAATCAGTTGAAATTTAGAAGCGATGAAATACATGAGAAAATTTTTGTTTATGAAATATAGTTTAAATATTTGACGTAAACTACAACAATAGTTATAAGTTATTTTTACTGATATTTTTTGAGTCTTTTTTTCCCTTTTTTTTCACTTTGTGAATAATAATAAAAAAAAAAAAACCTCACAAGAAAATTAATTAATTTACTTAATTAAAAATTATTAATTTTAGATGTTTTTAATGCATACTTCGATGTTTCTTTTATCTTTTGAATAAAAAAAATCCAATTATTGTTTTCTAACTTGATATTTATTTTGGAAAGCCTATCTGTTTAGCTAATATATATATTTCAGAACTATAAAACTTAAAATATGAAACTCTTAAACACTGGTCGACAGTTTGATCCAACTATCCGTTAAGACTGAGTTTAAATTTTTAAGATCTAAGTTCTACAGGAAAGGCAAAGGTTTTATTGTTTTATTTAGAGCACGTGATCTACATAACTATGAATAAAGCTATGAATAAACTTTATTCCCCGAAGAACACGATTAATTGGTTCCGTGTTCTTTGAAACCGTGTTGTTCGAGACTACAAAAAACGGGATTCCGTTTCAAGTGTGAAAATAAAAAAAAAGTTACGTTTTAATTTTTTTTTTTGTTAAATATAAAACTATAAAATTTTATTTTTAAAAATTGAAAATACTTACTATTAAAGAAAAAATTATTTATAAAATAATTATGAATAACATTAATTTTATAATGTCAATAGGGAAAAAATAATCAAAATAATGAAAAAATAACTAGGTACAATTGATTATAAATCTTTAAAATCAAAAATTGAATAATAATTTTGGTTTAAGATTGGAAAACTATAAAAAATATAAATAATTCAGTCAAATTAATTGGGAAAAATATAATTCTAAAACACTAAAAGTATTAAAAAGGTTAAAACTTCTTTAATCGCTGACGTAATTGATGAGAATATTACTCTAAATTTTTAACTACTGTAATTTTATATCAAATAACATATGTATTTTATTCTTTTTCAAAAGAATTACTCGAAAATCGTGTAGCTTGAAACCGTGTAATTCGGGGGAAGGTATCCGTGTTCTTCGAAACTCGTGTTCTTCAAGTACCGTGTTGTTCGGGGGTTACGTGTACGCTTCTATGAATAAAGCTCTTTAAAAGCTACTTTAGGTAAAAAAAAAATCTATTTCGCTTCACAAATCACCTTTCTGTAAACTTATATAAAGTGTATCTTTATTTAAATCGTAAACCATAGGCCAATAGTTATTTTCTACACATAATAAAATATTACTGACCACGCTTAATACGTTCTTAGTTCACCGATTTTTATTATTTCATACTTGGGTATTCACTTTCGATTGTTATTGGAAGGATTTAACAAATAAATAATAAATAAAGGTACAACTTACATACAAACATACGTAAATAAATAATAAGTGTACATACAACTGATGAAGGGATATCAGTTTTAAATATAATTTAAATTTTTAATTAATAATGTGTTAATGTTATTCTTTGTCATAGAATTTCACTTAAAATATTCGGTAAGCAAAAACATTATTTACTGAAATTAATAAATAAAAGAAGGTGGTGACGATTATTTACATATTTATTTATTAGTTGAGGTATTAAGATATGCCCTAACATTAATAAAACGAAATCTATTCAATAATGGCTGGTGAATATATATGTTGTAGCTATGCGTTCCGTTGCTTGTTCAAAATTTAAATTTTTTTCTTGGTTTTTGATTCAAAAATTGGCGCCCTAATAAATCTATTGCAAATAGCAAAATAAGTTATTGGTTTGCAATCATTCGTTAGTTTCCAGATGGATTAACTTATCCTTGAAACAATAACAAATTTGATATACTAACAACCATGTGTTGCTTGAGTGTTCAGGACTTGTCGTTTTTCACCAGTAACCAGAGAATATGAGTTAGAACAGGTCAATCTCCTTAAATCTGGACGGCACAGAGTCACACTTGATCCCGGCATCAAGACTTCAACACCACCTTTAAGTCAAACGGGGGGGAAGAAAAGAAAAAAAAATATCGAAGTGTGTGGGTGGAAGAGCATTCGGGGATCGATTTTGTTTGTCTTCTACCACGGTCTGCGATGCCTATTTAAGACGGGGGTGTCCTGTTTGTCCATCAAGGGGACGACACTGCAAGCTCTGCACTTTAGCCCTAGGGATGGTGAAAGCCTCGCAGGAACAATATGTCTACATTGGATTACACTTCTTTACGAATTAGTTCTCGTCCGAAGAAAGAGCAACTCAACAAGATCCTCTCTTTTTCCTCTACTTCTTTTCTTTCCCGTCTCTTTTCGACGGTGGAAAATCAACTTGTAATAATATTTTGGTTGCTCGAGAGGCTCCAGCGTAATTCGACAGCAGAGGAATAATATTTTCTTAAGAGATTTGTCTTTTTAGTATTCATTCACAGTAATTTTAAAACGAAGCCCAATTATACACAATTCAATAGAGCTCATCGTAAATTATCGGAAATTACTTGGAGATTACAGACAACAATGTTTCGTTGAGTTTTCCCAGCCGGAATTGGCTTATTTGTATCATACAAATGTTTATTTCTCATAACCATCAAGAAAAAGATACATAAACTTTCGAATATCCATAAGAAAATAAATTTTATATAATGTTTACTTGCGAAGATTCAATGGATACTCTTATAAATATCCAGTTAATATAAATTGTTTTGTTTAGTTATGTGCGTTCTTTGGTTTATTTTACTGTAAAAATAAATTTTACATCAAAATGCAAGAGCATTAACATTAGAACTTAAACTTATTGTTAAAATCTCATCTTCCTAAGATAAATAGTTTTTGGGCTAAGTATCAAGATACACTAGCATTCCGACGGCTACTTTACTTCAATATGAAATTATAGTCAAAAACCAATGGTATAATATTAAAATTCTACAATGCATATTAAAGAACATTTCGAATACAAGACCTCATTTTTTTTTATGGAAGTTATGAATTAAATTCTTAATTCATACTTTCCAATAAAACATTAATTAAACTCATATAAATAAGAAACCTTTCTCTCCTCATTTTACAAACGTTATATTCACGTTTATCTATAAAAATTATTTTGTAGATTATTTTAAATATAGATTTATTTTAAAAGTTATTTCATCATTTGGGTTTATCTATAAAATGCAATGTCAAATAAGTGGCTTCCGGATAACATTTGTGAACGGTCTGTTAATCCATCAACAGACGTCAATGTTCAGGTAGCCACTGAACTAACAAAGTAACTTACAAGATAAAGAAAAAGACACACTGAGGTATTCATAAGTCCTCGATTTACGATATATCGACTTAGGACCTATCGTGCTTAAGAACACGGATGATCTTGGATTAGGTTACTTTTTTGAAATCCGAAACTATATTAATTATAGAACTTATTCAAAAGAACTATGGTTATTTTAAAAAATATATTGCTTACATAAATAAAATAAGTAAAAGAAGTAACAAAATACAATTCTTTTTTATTAAGGGAGGTTTTATGCGTTAGATATTAAATTGAAAATGGTTTCTTCATCTTTTATTTTAACATATTTACTCTGAAATTAATATAGAAAAAGCGTTTAATTATGCTTAATTATGTATTTAGTACAACATTGTACATTGTAATATGTACATTTTGTAATGCTGTAATTGTCTATACAGATACTCCTCACTTTACGACCGAGTTCCGTTCCGACGACTAAGTCGTTAAGCGAATTGGTCGATAAGCGAGAAGCTTGTGCCGGGAATACAGGATTGTTGTAAAATTATATAATTATAAAAATTATGTAACAAACTTCAATTTTATTAATAAAAAGACATGCATATGTACATATTATCATTGTTTATTTGGTTATCTGGAGCTGTAGAGAGTCCACGTAAGGGAGATGACGACAATGAAATAGAAGTTGTACCTTCAAGGGTGGAGGTCGTAAGTACGAGTGGTCGTTAAGCAGATAGGTCGTAAAGTGAGGAGTACCTGTATTTTTTTTTTATTTCACTGTAAACAAAAAGCAAAAGAAGTTGAAAAAGTACATCAACAGATGTCAACACATTTTAACATTCAATCATTTTAAATGTTAACAAATCATTATGGTTCACATAATATAAAATTATTTCTGACTTAGGACTATATCAACGTGCGATGAGGTCGTTAAAACGGATCCTGTCGCAAAATCTGGGATTTCCAGCCTAGTAAAACGCAATGAATAAAGATAGTGATTTGTGTGAATGCTTCTCTTTTGAACTAAGTTAAAAACTTAGAGAATCTTCTGGAAATGTTCCTTATTCCTTCTACGTTGAAGTTAATAAAAGTGTAAGTTTGCTCTGCGATACCTTTAACAAAAGTAATTACAAGTAATTAAATAGCTGTTCGTGTTTAAAGTTACACAAAACATTCTTTCATCTGATTGTATCAGATGGTTTGTTTATTTATCCAGACAAAAACTGTTTACATGAAAATTAAGCAGTAAAAACATCCTTCTTCTCCGCGAGGTTCATAGTATACCTGTCAAGATTGAGTTCATGAAACTCCGCTATTTGATAAGTGATGTGCGATTATTTATTTGAACTGAATCTTTTGTTTTTAATAACTCTGTTTACATTTTCTCTTCTTTATGTAACCGAAGCACTGCGTTACCAGAGACGATGAATAAGTTTTCATTACGTTGTTATTGATTTTAATGTGTAAACAAATGAAAATAATTTGTAAATGAATCGTTCCTTGAAACGTTTAGGGGAGATTTTAATTTTCTTTTGTGCTTTACTCATTTTACAAAACTATTAAAGAAAATGAAATAGAAGTGTTATTGTTTTAATTATCTTTTATTAAAAATATGAACTTTTCTGAGATTTAATCTAAGGACCAATTAGAGGTTTGTTGTTTAATTTCTCTCTCTTTATTATTATTATTTTTTTCTTTTCTTTCTTTGTGGTAAAATGTCTTTTGTGGTAAGCGTTTAGCTACCCAAGGATTTGATTCCTATCTTTTGATATTGTTTTTATTTTCTTAATCTTAGTGTTTGGGAATCAGTTGTGTTTCTAAGAAACATTCCTTGTTCCATCGTGCGTCCTTTTGCGCGCTGATAGCTCTGGCTGAAGAAAGCCTAATAAATTCGAAACAGCTGTCCTAGGGTCTCAATTTGACTCAAAAACTCCAGTTTTATCATGAAAGGATCCTGTTTATATTTTTTATTTAATATGAAGCGTAGATGAAGTATTTTTGCAAATATGAAAGGATCCTGTTTAAAAAAGTTTGCCTTAATTGGACTTCATCTGGGCGATTAATAACGCCTGGACTGCAATGTGACATTTGAATTGCTTACAATCTTAGACAGCCATATATATCTGCCATTCAAGAAGAAAAGCTGAAAACTGACATTAGATGTACGTATGCAATAACTAAGTAAGCAGCATAAATAAAATATTTACACGAGCCTGTTTTATGACTTTCAGAAGGTTGGCGTGACCAGCCGATTATCCAACATCTCTGTGTTTTGGTTTTCTTGAGAAGCGGAGAATTGACTCCTTGCTTTCATGGTAGTCTAAATATCAAGCGTCATTGGCAATAAAAGCAAAGCCAGAATAGAAATACAAGGAGTTGAGTTTCTGGAGACAGTAATAACTGAAAGCCCACAGAACACTTACGAAAACCATTCATGTGCTTAGATATACTGATTGAGAAGAGAACAATGAGTTAAACATAGGCATTGCAAGGCATGGATTGCTGCAGTAGTAATTTTAAAACAGCATCCATAGAATGCATTATATGTCATTGCATTTGTATGTAAATATTTGGATGCAGCTAGAGCATTTAACAGGGACGGGCTGAAGGAATGAATATTACTTTTTGCTTCACCAAAATTAAAGAAAAAAATACAATGTCTAAAGCATTGAAACCTCAGAAAGATAAAGGACTACATTAAAAATCTTCAAGTCCCAGTTATTCTAATCTAGTGAAATAAAGCGAAATAAACTAATTCTTGAGGACAATAATAAATAATAAAATGTTAGTGCTTGTAAGTTGATTGAAAATAACCAAAGTTAGTTGGAAATTTTACGAAAACTTGCTAAATTTTACGAAAATTTAATGACAACACCAGAAAACCGTATCTTTATCGTACTGACGATGAAAACCCAGTTTTTATTATTTTAGATTTTTTTTTTTATTATTATTCATTATAAATTCTTTTTTTTTTGAAAATTTTTATAGCCATCTCCCAAAACATCAAACAGAAAGTAAATGTAACCCATATTTTAAGAAATTGGTAAAACCTCCTTCAGGTTTTACTAAATCCTTACAACTTTCTTATTCTTTTTCTGTAAAGCATATGAGTGGAAAACAATACACTTGAAACATTTTCAGTAAATAAGGGTTCTACTAAACATACTTTTACTATGAGATTATTTGCAATATTACATACGTATCTAAAACTCGCTGAAATGATTTGGAAGTAAAAAACTTTCAGAAAGACTGGAAAAAACTTCCGGAATAAAAAAAAAAAGGCAGGCGGAAAATTTTCCCCCGGAAAAGTGTTCACCCCGCGTCGCTCGTCAGAAACGATGAAGCTTAGTATATATCACGAAGCTGAGGCGAAACGTGCTAGCATGCAATGGTTACCAAAAGGCGCCCCACACCATACCAAAAAAAAAAGCACAGTCACAACGATCCTCTTTAAGGTCACAGCAACTCTGTTCTTTGATTCACGTTACATTGTGGATGTTCTTTCTTGGACCGAGGTCATACTGCATCCATACTGTCTTCTATATTCGGACTCTTGTAGTTGTAGTAAATAGGATAGAGTCATACTGACAAGATTACCACTTTGTACATTACAGTGCACGCCCTCTTACTGTACAGAATCCAAATAGTGATTTAATAGCATTCTCTTTTCAGCCTCTTTTTTTGATGTTGTTTTTATTTATCCTGTTTAAATGAAAACGGTGAATTCTTATGAGGACGGCATTTTCTTTCTACCATAGAAGTTTCTACGGCAATGTACCATTCTTTTAGAAGAATAGTCACTACCTGGAAGTTATGATTTGAAAATAAAATTAGCTGATTTGATTTCTTTAGGAATAAGAACATCGATTTATAAGATAAATGTTGTTTTTCCCTGTGTAACATTACGGACGGCAGTTCAAGAATTTTAAGATATTACGTTTTTAATAATTTCAGAAATCTTGTATCGTCAGTAAACCTATATGTTGAGAATTACATTTATCAAACAAGTCTTTGTCTATCCTAGCTTTTGGGTACAACCAATGTTTAGCTGCTGTCTGTCAAAAAGTCAAAACAACTTCCCGAAAGTAGCAGTGAAAATTAATTTACTTTAAATCCATGAAATCTTTTATTCAACCCACGTTAAAATTAGTACGTTACTGAGGTTAATTATTAATTTTAATCTTTAAGTTAATTCAATCATTAAATTAGATTCATTTTTCTCCTGTTTTTTTGACACTCCAAAGTCTTTTCCAAAATGTCCGAGTAAATCATATCGGTGATTGTAATTCTCATGTACTTTCACAAAAAAGAAATACGTTGCCTTGGTATTGCTTATATTTCTCTTTCATTTCTTTTTAACACTTTAAATATCGAAACTTCTTTTAAACTGTGAAATCTTTCAAATGATCGATTATGAGGAATTGGTAGAGTTGCTTGCTATACCATTTTGTTTAGACATTGTTATTATTATGATTATTATTATATAAAAGTTACTATTCCAAGGACCAAGGCACATATTGCCAAGTGCAAAAAAAAAAATATGCAGCGGGGGTGAGGGATGTAGGGATGTGTGATTGTGTCCATGAATTTCCTAACTATGCATGTTGTGTTATTATTATACTATTATTATTATTGTTGTTGAAAACATGTCTTAGAACACAGTAAACTATTTATCTTTGCTGTTTTGCTGTCTTTATGTTTCAATCACCGAAATTATATCAAATATCCTGCAAATCGTAATAAATAATATACCTTCAGAACAGTGTTAGCTCTTTTTCGATATATGATTGGTAACGGCCAATGCAATATGGTTGATGGTATTAATTACAGCCTAGAAGTGAATTTTATGAAGCTTTTTGTTGAGGCATTCGTTTTTTACGTTCAGTAATAATTGGGATATCCATGAAGTTCAATATTTTTACTAGACTATTATAAACTATAAATACTTGAAGGACAAATTTCTCTCGACCGTTTTTTTAAATTTTTAAATCTTACATTTCTTAAATAGATTAAATACTATATAGTCCTTATATACACGGTTATATACAGTATATATTGTTACAGTATAGTTCGGAAGCTTCAAAATATAGATCTATAAACATAAGTGTAAATCAAATTGTAAAATCCTTTAAATTTGATTATAAAATAATTAAGATGAATAATAAATAATTTTTAACATTAATTTTTTTAAGAAAAATTTTATTTTGAGCAATTTTTAATTAGAAATTAAAGAAATCGGAATAGACATACGCTATACATGATGTAATGTGTAATATTTAATTTTGAAACGATGTTCCACATATTTTTTACTTGTTGATTTTCTTAAGAACCCACACCTAAATCTTTTCATTTTGAAGTATTTGTCATCTGTTGAATCAGAGCGTGTCTCAGCTCTGGGATTTTTATCATTCTTCTGATCTAAGTCTGAGATTGTCAATGTAAACAAATACTTACCAGTGGAGAATAGAAGGCCGATGAGTCAATGCCAATGCCCGAATAGGTCTGATCCGTGTACGGGGAATTGTACACAGCCCCGGCGATGGCAGCTGAGCTGAAGCGAGGATAGGCAAGAGGCCGGGAGTCATATTGGCACGAGCAAACAGACTGGCCCGTCAACGGATCGGTCACCGTCGCTCTGTTCGAATCGCAGCAAGGTGTTGTTCCCTGGCCAGACACCAACAGCTGAAAAAAGTCAAACAAGAAATTTGCAGAACTTAAAATAAATTATTTTTTTAAAGCTATTATTTCAATTTTAATGGCATTCCTGAAATTTTCAAAATTTCAACTAAAAACTGTCTATAAGAAACAAAAAAAAATATTAAATTATTTGTTCTTAATCTACTTGTCATAGATTTCATTGCTGCTAAAAAGACCTAATGTAAAAGTAAGGTCTAAAATACGCAAGAAAATGTTCGAATTCGAAATTTTTGTCATTTCAAAGATTTAAACTGATGTTTAAATAGAAAATAAAAGCTTATTAAACATGATTAAACATTCTATAACGATTTATTTTTTACGTCTGTTTAATATGAAAAATTTTAAACAGTTCAGATCAAAGATATTAATCAAGTTTTTTTTTGACAAGTTTCGTATTTTTTTTACCAAGTTCTTCAAGATTAATATCTTTGATTATGAAATATTGCTTCACCTTTTTTTTTATTTCACATTCTAAAAGTGAATGATATCTCTCCTTTAGAATGTTCGTGATATTTCTGAATTTACGTCTAGAAAAAAGTAATAGCTTTTGTACAATTACATATAAACTTTCCGTATGGATGACATTAAATCACAAACGACGTCCCAAGAATGTTCTTGAAGTTTATTTATGAGGGTAAACCCAACTCTAGTAAAACGTACCTGTTAGAAAATTCAAATGAAGTTACGATGGGATCTCTGTATTAAAAGTTATTTATCCTTTTCACATTCAGTTAAAAACAGTAGTTCTATTATCTTTTGATAATTAAAAATCTAAATATTTATTCAGTACAATGTTAATTTTAAAATTTTTTATGAATTCATTGAGTACAAAATCCAGTATTTGTAGCGTTACGAGCAACTGATGAGGCGAATCTTAATCTACGTCATTTTATGACTCGGATGTGGAACTGTATCAAAACTTCAATTAACACTTGACTTTTATTTCTCTCAGTATTAAAATAAATAGGTATAATATGTAGGAATACGATAAAAAAAAAAAGGCATTTCTGTTTACTATTTTGAACGATAAATCTAAAAATCAATAAATATTAAAAAAATAATTACTGACAGTAATTAATATCTATTAAAAAAAATCAAAACATTTTATGAAAAAATTAAAAAAAAAAAAAGCTTTTAAGTGGTTTTAAGTTTTTGCTATATTTTTAATTATTTTTTTTTTTCCTCCCTTACTTATTTTTATATTTCAGTAAATTCTGTTAAGAAGTTTGTATTGTTTTATTTCGTTACAGTCAACAATTTCTTCTTTACAATATTTACACAAAAATAGCTTCTGGTTTGATAAAATATACTGATTTGTTATTTCAATTACAATCTATATAAACCATCCAAATTATTGCTTTCACGTTTTAAATTCTTTAAACAGATTCTGTTAATCTTTTTAGATCTTCTGTTAGAAACGGATTAATTTTGGTAAAGTTTTTTTTTTTTGGTTTGGGGGAGGGGAAAGCGTGAAAATGGTCAATTTTTTAAAAGAAAATTTAAAAGAAAAATTATATTCTGTATAACTTTTCTATAACTGTTAAATTTTATTTCATTCTTTATATTAGCCACATACTGTTATTGCTTACACAAATATTCATTTACAATTTTTACAAATAAAGAAAAATAATGAGAAAAATCTAGAATTTCAGTAATTTCTTTTAAAAAGTATTTCTTCACTTCATGTGAGGCAACTGTAGTAAATAAAACAAACTCTATTTCCCCTGATTATTTAGTCGTATTCTTTTCATTTTTATTTTTATTTTCATCAAAATTGCGCTCTAGACAAATTCAAGAACATTTCATTGTGTTTAAGTTACAAGAAAAGCAAAATACTAAAAAGTTTAAAAATTTCAGATAAATAAATAATAATCAAAAAAAATTTTTATAAACTAAAATGTATGATTGGTAATACATATTTACCATATTTACTTACGTATACGTAAATAAGCCATATTTACTTACGTATTTATTTTATCCTATCTTATTCTTTATTTTAACTTGGATCTTTCCAAATTCTCAAACTTCACTAGCTTGGCAGTATATTGCTGGGACCCTTAATAAATGTTTCTTTCGTTTATAAATTTTTAAATATTTAAATATTAATTTTTTTCTTGCTTAAGAAGATTAATATTTCTAAAATAATCCCTGATAGTAAAAAAAAAATGTAAGGAAAACAATTTTGTAGGACCTAAATTTTCTTATTAATCAATCCTAATATGAAATTTTATATATAAAAAATTGTTAAATACTATACATTGACTAATGTATGAGCTCAAACTACTTATTCAACCTAAGCTTAAAAGATATTATAAATTTTAAAAGCTAAAATTTATTTGTATAGGGTATCTCAAATTATGATAATGTCTGCTTTTTTTTTTAATTATTATCTTTTTAATTTTTTTTTATACAATAACTAAGTCAGATGAAAAAAAAAATACATAAAATTAAGACTCGAATTTCTTTATTTGAATGTTTAAATTTCAATGCTTAGCGAATGGATGTTTTCTACGCATCAGTCTTATTCATTTAGCATTAGTTTTTGCCAAAATTTGGACCCGGTTTCTTTGCCTCCCTTTACCAAGTCGTAAATCTTCGAAATTTACTTTCTTATTCCGACAGCGTATGCTTTGAGAATTGTAACTCATTTTTTTCTTCATTTAGCTAAAAAAAAAAAAAAAGCCCTCCACCAATATCGGCGATTAAAATATTATTTTTTTTCCCTCTCTCAATTCATACGAAATTTATGGCGTAGACGACGTCGGTTTTAACCAATGTGAAGGTGCCGAGTTAAAAAAAAAAGTCGAGAAAGCGAGAACTGTCACGAAATGATGAATTACACTTGAAAGCAGATGTTTTTAACAATTATAAGAAAGAAAACGGTTTAAAAAAAAAATAAAATAGGCCTATTTTAAATAAATAAAAAAAAGGTCCTTGAAGTGTGCTATTCGAGAGCTCTCTCATCCGGACAAATGCTTTTATTGTTTTATTACTATTATAGGAATATAATAATAATTACGAGCCATCTGTAAAAGGTTTGTGCTTGGAATCCTAACGTACCTGATCATTAGTTTCTTGTGTGTTTTGTCAAAATGTCTAGGGACGGCGTCTTCAATTGAGACATAGCTTTAATAGGGATGAAATTTAAATACAGGTTTCTTCACAGTCTTTTGAAGCGCATTTATCATTGGATTAAGTTATCATGGCTTACACAAACACTACACGTTCACATGCTGGGGTTACAAACACCTAATTGGCAGGTTACACGGAAGCCAGCGTTTAATGTAACTTAAAGTGGCGCAAATTACATATTCGCCAGTAATACTGATTGGGAAATACCTGTACCTAATAGCTGCTAACACTGTAATTTCACAGTCGCACCGACGTTTAAGACCTATTTTCGATTTGATTGAATTATAGAAACGGCTTCGAGAACATTCGAGTGACAAATATTAATGGGAATTTTCCCGCGTTAATGAAAATGATACCATTAAAGGCTAAAAACAAGAACACAAACTGAATTTATAAATGAAAGGATTCGTCTATTATATAGAATGTAATGTTTAATATAAAAGAATACAATTTCCACAAGTCAAATAATGAGGGAAAAAGTTTTTATTGATTTCTGTTTAAAGCATTTGTATGAAAATAAAATTTGAGTAAGCATGTGTGAATTCCGACAGTTACAATTATAACTTAAAATTATAATTTAAGCTGAAGTTTTAAATGTTATTATTTTTTTATTTCATTAATTTTAAGTCTGTAATTCATAATTGCTTGGCAGCATACAATGACGATTTCAGAAATACTGTATTATTGATTTCTAAATAAAATTAGAAATTATAGATCTTTATTTATTACTTTAAAACCACGATAGCAGGCTAATATTCCGACAAAGTGTAAAATAAAGATTATTATAATAACTTATTATTATTATTTTTATAAAAAAGCAAATTAAAGATGTCTTATAAACTGATTATTTCTTTTTTTTTTATGATATTATACAAAATTATTGAAAAAAAAAAAAAAAATCTAAGATTTATTTGAGTAGAGATCCAGGTTTAAAGTCTACAAATTTTTAATTTAATTTTGTTATTTTTTTAGTTAGTTAAATTAACCACTGAACAGAACAACTATTATAAAGCCTAAAATCTTTATAGAAAGATTGTTTGGTTGTTTTATTTTTTTTAAAATAACATTAGTTTTAATTTTTACAGATTTATTTAATATTCTGACTTAAGTGTTCGGATTTCTCCTAAAAAAAAATTAAAGAAAATAAGAAATTTTTTTGGGGAGAAATCCGAACACTATTAAAGCCTTTTATTTTGAAACTGTTTGCTGTTGTTGTTATTGTCTTTAAAACAATACATTTCCGTCGTTTTTACAAAACCAATTACAACTTTCACGATTGATTTGAAGTATATCGATATGAGATTCAATAAATATGTTAATGATTTGTTCCGTTTTTGTAATTAGGTCTAAAATTGAAGTAAATTTGTGGATGTCAGGTTCAGAGATCAAACCTTACGGCAGGGGAAAAAATTTAATAAAAATTAGAGTTTTCAATGCGTTTCTTTACGCTTTTTTTTTTTTTTTTTTTGTAAAATTAATGTTAAAAATAGTAGGAAATGATATTCTTGCAGTAAAATTATGTAAAATACATTTTAGATATCTAGATCTCTAATAACTATTGCGTTTGGCCTAAAAGGAAAAGAGTTACCTACTTTCAATAAACTTAAATTAAATACAACGATATGTAAGTTTCACTTTTTTCTAGTCTTATAAAAATGTTGAAGAATTCATAGCTCTGATTTTTATTTATTTATTTATTTATTTTACTTTTTTTTATGTATTTTAAGATAAATAAGCTTATTTAATAAGATACTCTAAAAACAAAATAAAAAAAAAACTTTCTATAGATTCTTTAACTAGAACATTTTTTGCAAAATTTTCAAAATTAAATTTAAGTTAAAAAATAAAAGAATTTGAGAATGAGATTTCGAATTAATGTATTAAGTAACAAACATATAAATAAAATTATTAAATACTGGGTAACTCGAGCTTAAGATGGCTAATAAGCCTGAAACAATCTGTCTTGGATTCCCGGGTATCAAAAATTCCAAAATTATCTCAGAGACTTTTATTTGTGTGCATATTTATTCCTTTTCATACCTCAATTATTAATTAAATGGTTAAGAACTAAAAAAAAAAAAAAAAAAAAGATTTCAAAATAAATTTTGAAATTGTAAATTTTAAAATAAACAATTGCAAAATAATTTCACAGAATAATTTTCTTTTTTTATATTACTTAAATATAGCTTTTTCTATCGTTGTTGATATTTAAAATTTGGTGTTTGTAGTTTTCAATCAAAATTTATTTTATCGCTAGATTACAAAAATGCCATTTACATCGCCATTTTTGATTAAAAGTTGTATCAGTGTTTGAAATGTTGATTAAATTAAACTAAGCGATAAATCTAATAACAAGATTGATAAAAATCACGACCTAATTTAAAAAATTCAATTAATTTTTTTTGAGGAAAATTAATAATAAGATTTACTTAGAAAAATAATTGAATTGTGAAGAATTGACGGACTTAAATTAAGATCATTTTGAATTCACATTAGTAAATTAAATCGTTATACTTTAATTATCCAATAAATTTAAATTATTTTTAACATTTAAATGAATTGATTTAAAAATAAATGAATTTTAATTTAATCATATCGCTGGTTTTTTTCAAAATTAATAAATAACTTATTTTTAATTAGCTTCAGTATTTTTAGATACGTATTTTTATTAAATATTAAAAAAAACAATATCATTTTATTAAGCAGATTTCTCAACAAAATCGAGAATTATTCTATATGAGATACATTATATAAATCATATATTTCTTACGATTTCTTTTACAATCTGTTGATTATTTTGGGAGTGTTTTTAAACAAGTCCTACTGTCTCAACTTCAATTTAGTGAATAGGCTATTTTTAATGGAACTAAAATGTCAAATTTAAATGTAAGCAGTCAATGCACTAATAAAATTTAGAAGTTTTCTTACAATGTATATTTTTATTAAATCGACAGCAAAGGGTTGTACAGTCAGTCATTAATTATTTTTTTTTCCCTACGAACATATTTTTGAATTTCAAATATTACATAAATTTCATTAGATTATGAAAGAGGTGCTTATATTGCTAGACCTGTATTTAATTGCTTTTTACAACAAATTATTCTTGACCCGTGGTGGGTTTTTGCTACTTTGGGGGCTAGGCTCCTTTGGGTATCAACAGGAACCCTCAGCTAGAAAGAGGGGGATCCTTCAACAACAGTTGACCCCCAGGGATCCAGCGATGGTTGAGGGGTTGGAAAAGGATCACCAAGTCAAGTGCCAGAAGGGTTTTGACGCCCTACATATAAAGATGTTTTTCTTGGATTTTACGGGTTAAAGGGTAAACCTTAAATGCCTTTTGTGTCGCTAATTACCGTGGTTATGAGGCAATTTTCTAGAAGGAGGGAATATTAAGTAGACACCAGGTTTACCACCATGGACATATGTTATCGGTGGCACATGTCTAAAAAAAATGCAAGAATTAGGAAAAAAAAAAAGCCGTTCTTAATTAATTGTAACAATTAATGAGAATTGTTAATTAAATTAATATTAAAACAAAAGGAAAGTTTGAGAATCTAAAATTGAACATAAATCTTTCATCGTCTTTTATGAAGTCATTAAAAAAATATATTATAAATAAAATCAGAATAAGATTTAATGCAAAGCAATTATTGTACACAAAATAAAATTTTAGAATTTTAATAACAGAATATTATTACGTCTTCTGGGTGACAAAAAAAAAATAACACAGCAAAAGATATTCTAGGAAAATGGCATTCTTTGCAAATTAAATTTGCAATTAAATTTATTTTTTTTATCCAAGAAACAATTTAGATATTTATCAAATATTCCCTACATTAATATTTAACGTAGTTATTTTTTATCTATTGTTTTTAGCATTGAATAATGAAATATTTTGGAAAAGAAAAACTTATCGAATCTTTACTTTAATTATTGAAAACTTTAACTATAAAAAAAGGTTGAATATTTTTTTTTTAAATAACAAAATCTTTTTTATTTACATGTATTTTTGGACAACTAAAGTCAATGGGTGGTATTATTAAGGTACCCAATGGGTACTGAGATGGGCCTGGCTTGTGCTCAGTTTAGCAAAAATTGATCATTTGCAGGTATACTGATATATTGATTATTTTAATTTCTGTTGCAATTTTGAGTGATGAAAGAAACATAGTAATAGTCTGAGATGATCACTTTCATGCCATCATTTACGTGGGACCTTGCACTGTATACGTTTATATTCAATTAGCAGTACAGTGTTACGGAAATTTCTGGAACCTACAGCAAAAGTAGCCACATTCAAACTTTCTATTGTTCAATTAGACCTATATTAATCGAGAAAAAACATGAAGCTGTTTCTGTAAAGTCGTATATTTCATCAAAGTATTTAATATACAGAAGCTTTTAGCCGTCCACATATGGGTGCAGTTAAAAGAACAATATACTCTAAAGGACGTTCAATACACAACTGGACTTCATTTGGCTCCCGAAATCTTTTTCTTGAGTTTTTACATAGTTAATCATTGCAGAATTCATTCATTAATCATAAACAGAATTTATGTAATATTAAAAGAACAATCTAGAAAATATAAGATTATAAACTTGGACGATATTTCGAAAATTTGTCATTAACTTAAATTTAATTCGTACAGGTTATAGTTTAAATTGGCAAGTTATAAAAGTAGGTTTTTTTTTTTTTTAATCAATACGGTTCAGATTAATAGAAATAATAGCATTAA
The DNA here is from genome assembly GCA_023159025.1 of Thereuonema tuberculata. Lineage (NCBI taxonomy): Eukaryota > Metazoa > Arthropoda > Chilopoda > Scutigeromorpha > Scutigeridae > Thereuonema > Thereuonema tuberculata. Next base: position 38,869,999 of record JAFIDM010000003.1, on the reverse strand, counting down.
TATTAAAATAGATAATTTAATAAGGAAGTACATTTAACTTTTATTGAATTGAAATAAAACTGTATTTATTAACTTTAAAAAACTATACATGAAGCGAAAAACTGGAAAAAAAAATAAAAGAAAATCGATAATTGCCAAAATAGAATTATGTCAAAAAATAATAAATAAAAATGCTTGATTTTTTTTTGTTATTAATCAAAATTCCTGAGCTAATCCAGAAATTACATAAGCAACAAAAAAATTACAAAAAAAAATGTTTAAAAATATTTTTATACATTTAACGTTATGATTTGATTTTTTTTTTTTTTTATAAATGTTGAACATTTAAAAAAAAAAAAATCTTAAATGTTTAAAAATTTGAATTAATAAACGGAAAATTCCAGATATAAAATGATTTTAATTTATTTTTTTTAATCGTTAACAACACTAATATTTTTACGTCGAAGTCATTGTAATATTTCAGTTAAAATATAAAACACAAGACCTTAACATTTGGATCATTTCCAAAGAATTTCGAATATTTATTTTAACAAGATTTAATGCTTAGCTTCGCCAATTTTTTCATAAGTAGTATTTAAAATAATAGTTTAAGTTTAATTTTATTATTTATATTTTTATTTCGAAATATCACATCGAATATCGAAAAAAGGTGATAATTTTTTTTATAGAATTTTTTTTGTGTCATTTAAAAAAAAAAATTAATTAAGTTTTCTTGTTTATTTATTTTTTTAATAAATAATGCAAGCATTAAGTTGAAGTTCTTTTAAAAATTAAGTAATTTAAAATTATAAACTTTACACAGGAAAAATTTAAAATTTTGAACTATTAATTCAATTTAAAACTTTAAATTTTTTAGATTAAATTCACTTAGGCCTACATTATTTTTTTAAAGTGAAAAATTAAAATAACACATCTAAGAAAGAAATTAGGACATCGAAGTTTCTTTGCAATTTACAAGTTAAATAAAATTAATATAACTCATATGTAACTTATTTTTAATGTTAAATAAAAAATATTACACGTTAAGATAAAATATAGCCTATATATAATTGTACAATATACTATTTAATACATTACAATTGAATTTAAAAGTTAGTATTATATTTAAACTTATCATGATGAGTATTAATACTAAAACAAAAATACCGGTAACTAACTTTCTTGACTAAAGATAAGTTGTTGTAATTAAGTTACATGATATATATTTTAAATGGAATTTCGCCAAAACTAAAATACTTTTTTTTGGAAGAAAATTTAAAAGAAATAATTTCTTTCTTATAAGCTCTAATTGTTTTTTAATCTGTTATTCTGTAATAGCATTAGTAATCAATTACCGGTACTTTTGGAGAAATATATATGTTTTAACGAATTTTTTGGTAATTTTACAAAAAACAATAAGCTCTTCAATTAACTTTATTGATTAATTTTCCTTAACTGGCTATAATAGTATTATAATATTAGATGCAAAAAAATATTTACAACTAATATTTATCTTCCTATAATTGTACTATAATATATGGTATAAAATAATAGTAGGCCTAAACCTGGCGCTGTGAACATAACTCACGAAAGGCTTCATAAATTTAAATTAAATACATAATATTTAATTTAAGAGGAAATTTTTCGAATAATTTAATAACGTAATTAAAATAAAATAATAGCTTTTTTTTTAGTTTTCTTCATTTAGGGATGGTATTTTGTGAATTAAAAGTTACTGTCATACAAACATTGGTGCCCAGTTTATAAATACGTTTTCGTTTTTAGGCTATCAATATACATGAAGAACTTAAGCCTAACAAGAAACCTACCATACAAGATAAATACAAATTCAATGTAAAACAGTTCTACGAGGTAAAAAAAAAAAAAACAATATAAAAATGCTTTTAAAGTTTAGAATAAAATAAATTCGAATAATTTTTAACTAACTTACTTAAATAAATGTTAATTTTAAACTTATGGTTAAAGAATTTCATTAATTCTTTAGATGGTATTTTCTTGTGTTTTTTGTTTTATTTATTTTATATTAAATATAAAGTCTTTCAAGTGTTTCAAGTCTTTTATTCTTTTGAAACACTTATTTATAATCTTGAATATATTCTTATGTGGGTTTATTGAAATTTAATTTCCAAATTATTGCGTAGTATTCTTAATCAGCGAAAATTATTAGTTACGTTAGCTCTTAAAATTAATTTTAATCAAAACAAAAATATTAAATTAAAATTATTACATTTGTTAAAAAACAACAACAACAACATTTTTTGATTTGTAATTAATTTAAACAATAATTAATTTTATAATCAATAGCCAAAATTATTAAAATTTACCAGTGGCTTAAATTTTCTTTCTAAAGTTTACGTTTATTTAAAATTTTTAATATTTTTATTAATATCACAAATTTTAATGCTATGTTAAAATTTTATTTTTTTAAACTTTTATTTCCATATTAAAAGCAGTTTTATTTTCTTCTAAAATCGTTAAAAATCATTGATTGGGTTATAAAGTAATTTTGTATTTAAAATACAAACTTTTTATTCAAAAAGGTTCTTCAAAATTTTAATATGTAACTCCAATTGAATATTTAGCATTTGAATTGAAAATTCAACTGAAAAACGGTTTTATAATTTGAAAACATATCTTTTACAATGTTCAAGATGCTTTAAATATAAATTGTGAAATTATTAGGAAAAAGATTGTTGCAAATTGTAACGTTAAATATCTACTTCGACTATTTCGTTATAGTACGGAAATGACCATTCGGTTCCCTATTTTTAGGATAGTGTATTTTAATTACAAAATTCACCACTGGCTTTTATCGAAGTTACACCAAATTTTGTTAGGAAAATGAAATACATTTAATTTTCAGTTGAATTAGTTTGGAACCTAAGCACATGCTTTCTACACATGGCGACACCCCATTTCGGGGTCTGTGGGGGCGCTACCATACCAGAAAATGTTGAAAAGTTGTTAAAGAATACCAAATTATTCATAACAATGTTTCAACTTCGATATAAACTTTTTTTATAACCAGATCTGAAATTACCAAAATAAGCCTAATTATCTGACGAAACCCATAGAGACGTAATCCCTACCTTGTCGTTAATATGAACGTTGATTTAATACGAACTATTACAAAACAAATCTTCCTAAAATTAAATAATTACCTTTAATTTGAAATTATGTATTTAATTATATATTTAGGGAGGATTAAGTATTTAATGAGAGGCAATCCGTAATGTTTTTTCCTGTTTCGATGCTAACAATGGCGCTAGGAAGATATGAGAAGATGTCGTTATTAATTCTGTTTGCCCTTTGTGGCTTTGAAAATGGATACTCAGCGAAAAACATATTCGGGTGGAAGTGTGAATGAACGAAGAGGGTGTGTGGGAGGATACGTCAATCCCAAGTTTGTACGACAAACGGAAACTACCCCTCTTCCGATTCAATGCACCTAAAGCCGTTACAACTTGAGTGCCACGCGGTCAACACAAGCACGAGACTCGGTAAACTTAGGCTTCACATGAATCTGATGCCTGTATATATGTAGAATCAAAAAACAAGATCTCTTTTTAAATATAAAATTGAATTTAAATTTAAAGAGTGTTAATATATAGCTATGAATATATTTGAATATTGTTTTAAAAGGAAACCTTTTCGTTCTTTCACTTTTAGGTCTTCATAAATACATACATAGCGTATATTGAAAGTATTTTATATTCTTAAAAAAATAGGTATTATTATAGTGTTAAGTTAATAAAAAGTTCTTAATATTCTTTTATTAGTGACACTGAAATTATATATCTGGTGCTTAAGGCTTATGGGTACTATTATGAAATATATATATAGGCCTAACTGAAGAAAACAGTTTATTTGCCATGGACTTTTTCATCCAGAATCCTCCAGTAGTTTTAATCATTTATCACTTTAAGCGAAAGTGCTTACCTGTGATGCCGGTGGGTAAGTATATCCAAACTGGGAATAAGACATGGCGTCTGCTTATTTAGTTTCAGCTTCGATAATCCGGTGAGTCACACAATAGGACTCTTGTGGGCCAGTCACGACTGGGAAAAATTAGCCGCAGCCCGTCGTTACTGACATGGATTTCGCCGAGCAGTTGAGTTTTGTGCGGCGGTCGGGCGATCGCAGCGGCGGCCGTTTCAGTCCAGGCGGCAGAGCCGTAGTTTAGGGGACTTTGGCAGGATCGTGGGGTACAGCAAAAGAAGAGCAGGTAGGGGAGATGAAGAGTCAAGGCCCTCGGGAAAGCAGGAGGGGTGGAAATGGGGGGGCGGAGGGAGGGAGACTGGCGATTCTTCGGGCTTCGATCGCACGCGGGTCTCCCGAATCCACCGTTGCGATGTCCTGAATAGCAAAGTCGACGCAGACAGTCAGTTCACCTTTCACGGCTTGTCAAGGCCGAGCGACTAGCGCGGCAATAATTGGTGAAAATTCATTTCCCTCTTAACGACACACGTCCGGCCGAGCAATTCCCTAAATTTTGCAAATTGGTCGGGCTTCGGCCAGCGGGGGCCACAGCTCAACGTGACGCGGCCGAGACCGTAGCATGGGCCTTCCTCCGTTGCCCAATGGAAGCCGAGATCCGCAGCCAAGCACCGATACAAGAGCGAACCCCATTGGTTGGCAACAGTTTTGCTAAAAACATACGAGCTCTGTCATTCGTCCCCGAGCCTAGGAGTTGCCGCCGGCCGTTTAATATTGACAGGCGCGACTCCTCCTGCCTGTGGCTCGCGGTCTCGACTGCCCCATCCCACCCTGCCTCGTCCCTTTACCCCGAAGCAAGTCAGCAGTTTCCGGTCAACTCCGATGATGGCAAATTTACCCCGAGTTGACCTCCCGAAAACACTGCGGGCGCTAAGAAGTGGGAGGAGAAAAACAAACAAGGGTGCCACATAGGCGAAGGGTGGGTAAGGGTACCTCGCCCCCTCCTGATGACTTATTATGAGAATGACAAGACTTCACCACTAACCACTTTCTGCTTCTTGGCCAAGTGCCATCTTGCTATGTTTTTTATTTTTTTTTTTTAATTAAAAAAACATTCTGTTAAGTAAATTAAAAATAAAAAGCTAAGATCTCCATCCATCTTTCTAACTTTAAAAATTATTTTAAAATATAGATTTAATTTGCGTAATTAAAGAGGAATATTGCCAGTTCAAAAACATAAAAAGAAATAAATGTATAGAACATTTTATTATTTTTATTGACTGCAAGAAGTATACGGTAACACAAATTTTTTACAACATTAATAATTATTTTATTCCTTTCTAAATTATTATAAGTCTTAGAAAATGGAAAATAATAAGGGAAATTAATAGTAGGCTTTTTTGTTTTTGTCCTTTAAAACTTTATCTGTGATCTTTAAAAAAAAAGTAGTTTTAATTCGACGTATTAAAAACATTAAATTTAAACTTAAAAATATTATATCAACATTTATTTATTTATTTATTTATTTATTTATTTATTTATTTATTTATT
>JAFIDM010000003.1:38774713-38864502 GCA_023159025.1 Thereuonema tuberculata | reverse complement strand
ATTTATTTATTTATTTATTTATTTATTTATTTATTTATTTATTTATTTATTTATTAGAGCTAGATTAATGAACCTATATAAATTGTATAAAATTCTAAAATAATTTTAAAATAAGTGATTTCTTATTTTTACATATTTAAATAATTACTTATCGCTATAAATGAAAAATTTATTTATTTTTAATTAACATTTTCTTAGAATTAAATTAAGTTAGGTTAATTAGTTTCTGATTTCTAAACTTTTATTTTTAGTTTGGACGATATTAATTATCAAATATATCTAACTTAGTAAAAAAAAAATAACAAAAAAGAAGTGAGAAGATAATATCAGGATGTAGAGGAAATATATTTTTAAAAGCAATTATTAAATTTATAATAATTAATAAATTTTGTCAAATTGTAATTTATGTAATAAACTACTAATTTTTACTCTTTTTAACTCTATTATGATTTATTAATGAAATTATTTTATAAATAAGTTGTTGGCGATTGTTTACTTATAATCCTTTTACTGATGAAAATTTTAAATAATTAAATAAGAATTATTAAGTAATTTAAAAACTTTTTAATAAGAATAAATTTATTAAACAAGGATCTAAATAAATTGAATTATTAAACAAAAATTCGCTTATTTGTCCAAATTACACAAGAAGTCCATCTTAAATAATATTTTGTTGAGGTAATACCACTGCTAATCTGAATGCCACATCATATCCTTTTAATTCTAATCTATTAAGTGATCTAAGCTACTTTAAATAATTATAGGTCTTGGAATTACGACAATTATCACATTTCAGAAATTGCTGTTTTGTTTTTCTTTTCCTTTCTTTTTTTTATACATGAGCTCAAAGGGAAAAAATAATAATCCAAAAATATCAAAGATTCAAGAACGGAACGGACGAAAAAAATAAAAAAGAGGTAATCTAATTTTAATAAAGGCTTTAAGCAATTAATGTCGTAATTGAAATTTCACTTAAACAAAGAAATTTCAATTAAGAAAAACTTACCCATTTATTTAAGAAATTATTAGTGAATTTAATCATATATTCAAAGGAAGAAAACAACAAAAATTTTAAATAAAAATAAATAAAAAAAATACGAAATAGCGTAAATTGTAAAATCAAAAATTCAAGTATAAATAATATATAATATATGTTATGTATTATATGGATAAATATATAATGTATTAAAAAACACCACCTGGATGTTAAACCATCATTAGCTTTCATCTTATTTCAATTTGTTATCATAGTTTTTTTTATACAGTATTTCTATGTTTTTGTTTTTATTATTAATGTCAGATATTTTTATACACTCATCTATTAATAGAAAAACACATTTTTAAATACAAAATCAAATTTTACATATTTGATTTATAGTGTTCAGAGTTTAATAATTATTACAGAATCATCTTGTAAAAAGAAAAATCAAATATTAATCAGATACAAAATAAATAAAAATAATATGAAAGAAAAAGTAGAATTTCCTTCCACTACTTTCAAGAAAATGATATTCTGTCAGGAGTAAATTTTATTATTCTAAATATTATTCAGTTTAATTTACAAAAAGGATATATGAAATAATAAAAATTTAGAATAATTCTTATATTCTTTTTATTTATTTATTTCCTTATTTTTGCTGCTTCGAATAAGGAAAAATAAAGGAAATCAGGTGCTACTTGGTGACAACTTTGTATGGTTGTTGTTTGGGTAATATGGAGTTACTTACATCTGAAAGAATTTTCTAGTTTAGAGAATGAAATGTGGATATTCCCTTTCTTTGGTATTCCATCCTGGAGATTCACTATGCAGTTTTTCTTCTACTCATTTAGGTTTTCCTGAATTTGTCTGCAAAGTCTGCATACACTGTGTAATTTTAAGTTTTTTGTTCAATTCCTACGTCATTTCCACCTGACTTTGGCCTACTGCCATCAATGCGAACTTCCCTTATGCTAAATCTGGTACATTCATACCAATAAAACTTCCTTATGATTCCAAATTTTTATAAATTTTTATTATATGGCCTGTATATAAGCATTTGATAAGTGATATACATACGTAGGTCTACATATGCACATATGTTATTTTCAAATGAATGTGTAGACTGTTGAAGCAGAGTTGGGAACTGAGAATAATTATAATAAAAAAAAGGAAAAGAAAATAAATAAAATGGCCGATTAAATGTAAATACATTTGATAGAGATCATTAAATTTCGTGTTAGTTTTAAATAGTTTCAAAGGTAATTATTGTACCACTCGTTTGTTGGTTCAAGAATTCAGAAGCATCTCAGTGAGAAAAGGGAGTACAGTAAACATGAAACACATAAACAAATTAAAAATGTCTTTACATTGTCAAAAGCTGAACTGCCTCTTCCGGGTAGACTTGATAATGATTATAATATACATAAATTACATTTTTAAACAAAAGCATTATTCTAGTTTTATAAGCTGTTATTTTGGAGTAACAAAACAATTTGAAAATATTGATATTAATGAAATTGAAGGTTTTTTGTTTGTTTGTTTGGTTACTTAGTGCAACTTATTGAAAATTCATTGGATATTTTTATATTTTAAAAGTTAAATAAGTAAAAAATTCAAAATCGATAAATAAGAAAATAGAAAAATTAAATGCAATTAAATAAGTTTAATTGTAGGCTTTAAGGATGTAAAATATATGCGCCGTTGCACATATATTAGAAATAGATAAGTTTATTTTTTGAAATGATCAAAAGATTTTATAAATTAATTCAATTGTTTTAAAGAAATAAAAGATGTTTTAAATTAACAAAATCGCGACAGGTGGGCAGAATGCTGATTTATTTTTTATTTTTTTTTAAGCAAAGGCAAAAATCTTTCCAATCCTTTAAATAAAGAAAGCAACCCAGAATGATCTTTCTTGGCTGTTCATAATAGTTTGTACAAAAGTAAATAAATTGGTAGTCAGTCACCCATGTGTCACAGGTATCTTTCTGTAAATTTCGAATTTTTCTCTGTGCTTTCTCTATTTTGAATTGTCGTATGTATTTGAAGGATCTCTAATATAGTCTTCTAGATCTGCGAAAATAATTTTAATTTCCTGTGAAAATAGAAATAATTTTTACATTGAAATGCCCGCGAATGACAGGAATCGAACCTTCAACCTTTCTGATCCGTAGTCAGAAGTCTTATCAATTAAGCCACGGGGACTATACTCAAATTATTGTTGTTAAACATCTCTTATCACTCCCTCTGTGTGTGTGTGTGTGACGCAATGAGAGAAGAGCCAGAGGGAAAAAAAATAACTAATTAATTTTAGCCTACTAGATCAAAATTTAAATTTCAATGTTCATTTTTTTTAGCCAATTACAAGGCAGACTAGACGAGCATTAGATGCAGAAGCTCGCCCTCAGCGACGAACTGAAGAGTCGTTAGAGACATTTCTCGATATGAATGAAGAAATTAAAAATAATATATAAACAGAGAAAAAAAAAACTTCTACTTAAAATACTCTATCTCAACTAAAAGCCGTCACATTGTTCTCCCGTCATTGTTGATGGGGCGTATACGCTAGTTCCAATATAGGCTATATCTGTTTTCTAAATGTCATCTCTTGAGGATGGATGTAAAAAAGGTTCAACCTACGTTAGCTATACTTTGTATTAATCAAAGCAGTGAATTGACGAGTACCGTAGTTAATTAATTTGGAAAAACTAAAGTTCATCCTAAGTTAGATCAAAGAATAGCAAGGTCTTATTTTCTTTTAATATGCTTTATTTTTTAAGGTACACGAATTTGAAATCCTTTTTCTATCTATCACAGCATTACCTCTCCTGATTGAAAATGAAGGAGCTACATAAACAGAAATAATAAATAGTAGTAGAAATTTCCTTTTTGCATTAAAGATTTGTATATATAGAGGTCGCTAAAATAGCATTTCCATCTTTATTTGCTATTCCTTAATCTTTAAAATTAAGAACTCACTGATTTATTGAGGTTTGAACTTATTAACGTAATTTAGAAAATTTTCATTCCATTTGAAAAAAAAAAAGTTTTTAAATATTAACATATTTTAAACAAATTTAAAAGGTATTTTTTTAAAGTTTTCTAAAAACAAATAAATAAAAGGTCAAATTGACTAGAATATAAAAAAAAAAATACTGTAAATTAAAAACATTTTAACACAATTTGATTTACTGTAATAATGTTATTTTATTTTATTAATGTTATTATTTTACTATTTGTTAATACGTATTAAGATTCTATTATTTATTTTATCAATAATAATAGAAAAAAAATCATAATTTTGTTAGGTTATTTATTTATTGAGAATGTTAACATTCTTTCTAATCAATGGACACTATTGATTAACACATCTGTTAACTAATAATAGTAATGATAAAATCTCGATGGCTCCTCGCCCAGAAGCTGACAATTTGTAATCTAAGGATTTTTATTTATATACCAGTTCCAATGATAAGGATCTACCACAGAAGAAACATGTCGAACACATGATCAAAGTGGATTTAACTAAAACTTGTATTTTAATTGATAAAACAATTGGAAAACAGTCTATCTTAAAAACCGCGAATTGATTAGAAAACAGGTTTCGCACATTAAAGTTTTATTATTCATTTTGTTACAGTCTATTTAAATTAAGTCTTTAATATGATTGTTAAATGAATATGATCGTGATCAATGAGTTATGACCAATGAATGATCATTATTGGTAACTTTTTAAATTATTATTTGAAAAAGTCGATGTTTTCATGTAAAAAATAAAATACTAGTTGTAGTAGTAGTAGTTATAATAATAATAATAATAATAATAATAATTATATAAAATATAATTAATAAAAATAATAATAAAAAAACTCTGAAAGCCTTATTTTGTAGATTTTATTTATTTATTTATTTATTTATTTATTTATTTATTTTTATTCAGACTTAGTCGTAAAGACAGATTAAATTGGCTAAGTTTTTTTTGCTGTTGGAAAATGTTTTTTTCATTCAGTAAGATTAATGTATACATACATGTAGAATTTAATTCAATAGATTCTTAAAACACTTATTTAAAAAAAAAAAGAAGAGTGAATTAATAATAATAATAAATAATTATTAAAATAATGTAAATATTTGCAGTAAATTATGTAATATAAAGATATTATATAATAATACATTATTAATAAAATACTCAACACTTTTCGAGATCTCACGATCTTCATTGTGTAATAAAGGGGTTAATATTTATATAGTTATACTTATTTATTATTAAAATATTCTTTCGTTTCAAAGAAACTGTTTTTTTACAATTCCAATGTTTATTTCATTATTTGGATATTTTTAAGTTTTTCATTTCCTTTAAGTTGAGGTAAAAGTTTTATATCTCTGAAAAAAAGAATAAAGAATCATAGAAACTCATAGAAGATAGGAACGTGACCAAACTTACATTCACGTGGTCACCAACTGCCGACTTAATAGATTCTTCCTGAAGGATCTCATTGTAATTCAATAACAACGAACCTATCTGAGATTATCCGTCTACTTTATAGCAACAACAACATTGTTAGGCCGAGATATTTTTTATTATTTAGAATACATGATTAATATTCATCCTATTCTGCAAATCACGAGTTCCAAATACAAATCTACCGAGAGGTATTACAACATAATACTAATTGTTTTTATAAATTATATTAATATATTATATGTTGATAATAGTAAAGTTCGAACGTATATAGAGAACAAATCGAATTCATTTAATATGCTAGTTTACATTCTGATGGAAGAAAGATGTTATATAGGGTTATAACAAAGATTACTATACAGTTTATAGAACATTGCTATGAACATCTAAGTCATTATCTCTATGGTGATAGAAGACAGTCAGTCGCCGAATAATTGCTTCTAATAGTTTTTGTTCTAAATTCACGATAATTACATAATATCCTGTAATTAAGTAATTGGGAAAAATACAAACAAACGAATCCATGTGCGGAAATGAGAAATCTGCCAACGATAATCCATCATCCAATGTCAGAGACATCATTTACTTTGACTAACTTTCTAAGAACTGAGACTGGATTAGAGAATTTTTTTCCTTTTCTAACTAATTACAACTCTACATTTATATATATATATATATATATAAACTAAAATCCGATAAATAATATAAGTTTGATTACCTTCCAAAATTATCTTAAGAAGTGCAAGAAAACTAAATGGTAACAAAGCCTTAAAACATTAATTTGACTATAAAATATATGATTACTGTGTAAATGTCTTAAAGATAAAGTAAGTTTACATATATGTTTAGCGAGTGTATACGTAATTTCATCTTTTAATAAAATAAGTTTCGATGTCGTAATTGTAAAGTAACTTTTTTTTTTTCACTTAACATACGGTACTTTCACATTTCAAGTATTTCAGCTTTTGAGATTTCACCATATAAGACAACTGTCAACACAAACTCACAAACAGACCTATGTTACTGCTAAATAACTCATAGCGAAGCTAAGAGATTTATAAATAAATCTTTAAGATTTTTTCTTTTAAGCATCCAACATTCTAATGTCATTCTTAAAACATTAAAAATTAGAAAAAATAAATAACGATAGATGAGATATTCGCAAGAAATTAATGTAAGAATTGTAAATTACGAAAATATAAGCTGTTATCATTTTGGAAATTCTAAGTAATGCAGAGATAGAAATGGAACTTTACATTTTTTACAAATGTATGTTTAGGCAAAATGGAAGGAACCATAATTTTTACATGATATCTTGTTTCCATAAAAAAAGAAAAGAAATGTGAAAGAAAATAATAGGATAATATAAATCGCTGTCACGGTTAGTTTAAATCATTATAAAAATCAGATAATTTGTGACATATTCGATAATATGTACACATATTTATTTATATACGCAGGATTTTGGAATGGGAAGGGGTTATGATGGTCATAATCGTTCAACCAAAACAAAAAAGTGGTGTTCTTTACCGGAAGGGGTGGGTGGGGACCGTTACTGACAAATCGATGAACTTTCCAACTAAAAACAGCAGATCCAAAATTGCATTTCGGATACAGTGGGAAGAAGGTTCTAACTTCTACCAACCCTTTCTTACTACACCAGTATATGTAGATATCTAATTTACTATTTCTTTTGATATTTTATTTTATTATTAATGTTAACTAATCAAGGGAAAAAAACGCACAACAAATAACTATCAGTGAGCTGGTTTTGGTGATTTTGACACCGGGAATCCAAGACAAGCCTGTTTCTGGGTTATTACCTATCCTCAGTTGGATTCACCCAGTGTCTGCAGCTCAGTGAGATCAAAGGAAATATAAACAAAAGACAGGTCCCAGAAACAGGCTTGTCTTGGATTTCCGGTGTCAAAATCACCAAAAGCAGCTCAATGATTGTTTGTTGTGGGTTTTTTTACCTTGTAAACTTATTTCATGTACGTTTTCTTATGTTAATATTAACTACTTTCACCGATTTTGGTCATTTGCTTGCCAGTTTTCTCTGGGCACGTTTCCGTTTGAACGATTTATTTAAATACTCTCTATGTCCTTTTAGACGTTCCTTCAGAGTGCTGCCACCTTCTTCCAAACAGATAACTTTTTTTTGTATTACGATAACTTTACTATTTAAGAATATTAAATTACGAAGTCAGTTTTTACTACTGTATTCCGCGGTTATTAATTACCGTTTAATTAAATAACCCGAAGAGAAAGACTAATAAACAGAAGAGGCAATTACCATTTAGAGTAGTTTCCGAATGGTAACTATCTGTTAATGTTACGAAACACTTTGTATAATTTCATTAATGTAATTTATTCAATGAATTAATTGAAATAATAAAGCCCCATTAACTTCGTTAGGTCAACTAATTTTAATCAACATCGAATTAAATGAACTTCAAATAATGTTTTTATATAAATGGACACAGGTGGAAACAGATGTAAATATGAGTTAGTGATAATTTATATTGTCACTTGATACATAGCAGTGCAAGCTAATTCTCTTTCGTCCTCTGTAATAAATTTTAATTACTTCTGTATCTGCTTTTGTTGTCCTTTTATTGCGGTATGTAATAAACACTGCATGAAAAAGTTGAAGATTTAAAAAAAAAAAAAAAAAACCTTGTATTATAGGTTTATATAGGTTTACTATAGGTTTATATTGTAGGTCTATAGTGGATAAAAAAATCGTAATCTTATTTCTATTTGGATAAATTATACAGGCCTATAGTGGAAAAATGGTTTTCACCATTATTAGTGACTTTTATAGATTTTGGACGCTGAATGTTACATGTAAGATCTTCTTACAAACTTCTTTCAACGAAGTTTTCAAGCAAAACAACCAAGAACTGACAAAAATACAATGACAGTTACTTTAAGTAAGTGAATAAATACTTTAGCTTAATATTGATACGTAAATCAAATACAGATTAATAAAAAAAAAACATGATTAAAAACTTAAAATGCTATTGTTAGTATGTAAAATGTATAAGCAATTTATGACTTTTTTTTCCACAAAAATTATTAGATTTTTTGTTTTGCAAAATAATGTGACACGACAGAGACGTTGAAATATATTTTTTAATTGTATTCATGAATAGACTAGTAATAAAAATAACCTTTCAAAGTTAAAACAAATTTAATAAGTTCAATTTTGCAGGCCTTCTCCATCTGTTTAGTTAAAAAAGGAATATAAAATCACACATTTTTATAGTATTTTTTTTTTCTGCAGACACACGGCATAAACTGTTATAGGTAGGGCTTTGGCAATCTGTTTCATGCTTATTACAGCTCAGTACAATGGCATACCTCGGTCAATCAATGAAATTTCATGATTTTTCCAGTCACAGGTACAGCTTCGTAATCTCAAAATGATTACAGCCATCCTCCTTGTTTCGAAATTTTGGAGACTTATTTTGAAATTTTGAAGGCTTATTTCGAAATTTTGAAGATTTATTTCGAAATTTTGAAAACTTATTTCGAAATTTTGAAGACTTATTTTGAAATTTTGAAGACTTATTTCGAAATTTTGAAGACTTATTTCGAAATTTTGAAGAATTATTTTGAAATTTTGAAGGCTCCATAACTTGGTCGCAATGACCTTGCTTCTCATGAGTGAAGTACCAAATACTTTTATCATGATTATTATTTGTATACATACTTCCAAAATGTAATATTATTCGAAGGAAAAGCCGTTGTTATTGTTATTTGATCGTAAGCTATTCTTTCTAAAGGTGTTTTACTGTCTCTTGAAAGTATATCTATATGCATAAGTTACATGCAGGATGTAGTCATGATTACCTGTAGGGAAAAAAAATCTGCAATTCAGGCATTTAGGTATAAATGTTTATTTTTTTTTTTATATATATCAATAGCTACTCATTGCAGAATACCTAAGCTCCAGCATGACGCTAGTACTGCATGTACTGTACATGTTAAAAAGATGGAGTCTTGTCTTTTCATATCGTAATAGTTACGAAATCGCATTTCAGCAATCCAAGTTTTTGTATAAATCTAATATTCATCCAAGCTTTGCCTGTAAGTTATTTTTCGAATGACAATTATATTTTCAACTATTTATTTTTGCGAAATAAAGTAAATAATGTACAGTCTTTCTATGCTTTAAGGTAAAGAAGAATAGGACAAGTTTGCATAAAAATAACTGTAATGTTGTGTCACTTAGAAAGCATTTAATGTCAAGAATAGATATTTGAAAAAAGGAATTTAAAAAAAAAGATCGCGAGATATACATGAAAGAGGTGGTGACATTCTCTTTACTGTAATAATCAAGTTAGAAGGAAAAAGATACCTGATTCGCTCTAAGGCTTTTGATCAGGTTTAAGTTGTTGGGACAAAGAATTGATTTTTATTTATTTATTTATTTATTTATTTTTTTGATTGGCTAAATAAATAAGTCATTATAAAAATTCAATTGAAAAATACAGTATATCAGATTTATTTTAGTAAGATTGAATTAGTAAGAAAAACAATTTATTACTATTAATTATATAAGCTTCACCTTTGTTTCAAAACAATTCCCGTAACAGAATTATCCAGAATTACTATTTAAAATGAAAAGTAATTGAAGTTGTTGTAAATACTAAAAAAAAAAAGATAGCTCTTTGAATTGATTTCTGATAATGTTTCAGAAATTAAAAAAACCAAAAAAAAACTTGAAATTTTAAACACATCTTTCACGGTTTACTAATACTGTATCTTATTTTTTTATTATTATTATTTTGAATTTCTTGAATATTTACATAATACAGAAATATTTTTTCAGCTAAATTCATGAGGGCTGTTCCTTTTAACTTTTGCAGAAGTGAAAAAAGTACTTTCTCCAAAAGGTATTTTTGAAAGATACATCGGTATAATGAACATCAAATGCAATGCTAGATTATATTTTGTATCTGTTGAACAATATGGACACCAAATTTCAAGAAAATCCATTATAAAGACTGTCTTATCTTTCAAAAAAGATAAAAGAAAAAAAAATCAATTTTAATATTAGTTAAACAATTCCCGATGACAACTCAAAGGTGCGAATCTTAACTTTAGCCTTGTGCCTGGCATTGATATCTATATCTATTTTTAATATTAGTTATGGGAAAGAAATGAATCTACCTCTATCATCTACAAGCAGGGATGTCAGAAGTGGTATCCTCTACGTATTTTCTTGGCAAAGAAATATTTAATTTATCAGTTGTGAAACTGTCCTTAATATCTCGTTACAGTATTGTAATACTTAATGTGAAAATACAGTATTAAGTCCCTCATTGAAATAGATAATATTAAAACACAAAGCAAAAAACAGAATCCATCTCTTATCTATAGCAAGGATATCCGAAATGGTACCTCCACAGACTGCTTGGCAAAGGATATTTAAAGTCAATTAGCAGTTTTGAGACTGTCCTTAATACACATGCACACACATTACCATTAATATCTTAATCAATAAATTAGTTTTGTTTTGTGGAAGGAGCTGCCTCAAGCATCACGTAATTCCGTTATTATTTAATACACGAGATAGCTTGTCTTTATAGCTCAAATTCCCAGTAAAATATTGCTGTTTTTTAATCGCATAATCCAAACAACAGTCACTGATTCGAGCGTTTAGTTTTCTTCATAGTTTTTGAGCTGCCCGTTAGAGGGCACGTGGAAATTTGTCACAATGACCGGACAATATTAATGTAATTATCTTGTTCATGGTTTAGTCACCAGGGAAAACAAAGAGACAAACTAAAAGTCGAATTAAATGTTGCTCCTAAAGCGAATTGGGATTACTGAGAGAAATATATATAAGTCTTAAGTCTCGGCAAACTTTGTTTACACTTTTAGTTTTAAGTGTATAGGGAATTTCCGGAATTCGCTTGAAAAATTCCTGTTTTTAATTCTGACTATTAAAATTCAAACCTCAAATTATTTGTTTTGTGTTTAATTAAGGTTAACAAGAATACTTCCATTTAATTATTAATATTTTTTTTTAATTTTATAATGAATAAATTTTCATATACCTTAATGGTAACTCTTTTATTTCCTATATTGCGATATGCTTAGAAATCGGCTATTTTTTAAAAAAAAAAACCGTAATATCCTGTATGTTGGTGTTTCAGTTACTATTCTGGATAGTTTAAATCAGTGTCTCAATCTTTTTTGATTCACGGCACGCTTAGAAGGACTATTTGGCAGAATCTAAACATTGTTCCTAATGTCCCACGACAATCCAAACTTTTTTATTGCTTTATTATATGTTCGACCCCGTATTAAACAATTCTCAAATGTAAACATGTCCATATTTCTCATTGAATTATAAAATAACATGTAATTATCGACTCATTATTTTTAACCATTCCAATTTGTATTAGTTAACTTGTTCCTCTTGTCTTAATAAATAACATTGTTGAAAATATGTAATACCTATTTTATATTTCCTCTTATTTTGCCGTTTTAACAAAAATACTTATTGTGGTGTTTTTCTCGCGATACAACCATGAAATTTCGCGGCACATTCTTTGAAAATCTCTGGTTTAATTCCTCTGACTTAGCCGGAATCAAAATAATGTAAGAATGTAAACAATGTAATCAAAATAATATAATGTAATAATGTATCTTATTTGATAAACGTATTTGACAAACGCAAGTTGTAAACTTAAAAAAAAAATATACAGTAAAAACGATAAAAAAAGCTAAGCAAACACAGTTCTTTTTACCCTTTTTTTTTTTTAAGTCATGGCACTCATCCAGTCGTTTCGTTTTATCCTTTTTTTTCTTTAATTTAATCTATAAAAACGAATAAATCACTTTCATTTGTCCATCATCAGATATAGTTGTTCCTTCGATTCGAAATATTTGATCCCCTGAGCTTGATTTCCCCCAAATCCATAAACGTATGCATAATTTATTTCCGTTATGAGTGAGATATTCGAGAGTGGGTATGTGGGGGCGCTAAAAATCACCCCTGCTCCCTTTCTTCTATCAGTTCATTCTCCCAGAGAACATTAAACTGTTCGATTAGAATAAGAAAAAAAGAGCTTTGGACTGCCTTGATAAGCAGAACACCTGCAAGCTGACAACTGTATTGTTTAGAGTTGGACGCCTATGGGTTTTCTGTCCATACATCAAAGAGGGCGCCAGGATTTGGTCAGGACGATAGCCTCAGACCTATTTGCTAGCCCATCATTAGAGCCTGTATTTATTATGTCTGAATACTAATTCGGGTGATTCAGCTTATAACAGTCAGTGCCAAAAGGTTAAAACAAAACACTGGCGAATTAATTGCCCGGGGACCCACCACGACACACCACGATGACACTATGCTATGATGGGAACACACTATAATTACGCCGAATTCAAAACTTAAATAGTACGATTTGGGAAATATTATAATTTTGTTTTTGTTTCGACGAATTATACTGGTGCAATTCTGCAAGATAAATTGATTTAATTATAGCTTACAATGTGAAACATGGAAATTAATTTTCCTCCATTCTTTGACAAGGCGTAATTTCAAGTAGTTATAAAGGTCAGTGAATCATCTTCTACATTATTCAGACATTTGCATTTCGTTGTTGATTCAATGGAAGTTTAATATAGAAATTGGACCGTGAGGCTTAAAGGGTTCGTAGGGAGAAAAACCTTGAATACAGTCAGTTAATATTAAGCTAACAGCAGAAGTTAAATGCAAAGACATAAATCTTCTAATAATGTCTTTTATTGTGAATCTTCGGAATAATACTACAAAACTTCTAACACTTTGTATGTTCAAAATTCAAACTAATTTCCATCAAACAACAAATACTTCAATGTGAACAAATACGCCAAAACACAACTTCACCAATATTTCGTTTCTTTAAGCAAGAAACTTTGTCAAGGTGTACATAAAATAGAAAGAAAAGCAACCATCTTTCTCTTTCTAAAATAAACAAACAATATAAACGTGAAGAATAAATATCAAACAATAAAATAAACATACACGTTCTAAACATGAAAAGATAACAATTTTATGTACACCTTGACAAAGTTTCTTGATTAAAGAAACGAAATATTGGTGAAAGTTATGTTTTGGCGTCTTTGTTCGCATTGAAGTACTGTTGTATGTGATTGTCTGCATTATGTTAATGGTTTGCCATTTTTAGTCTTAGAAAAGAGAGGGTCATCCAAAGAGTGAGTTTGTGTCCCCCCTAATAACTTTTAAACCGCTGGATGAATCTTCTTGAAATTCAGTATGCCTATTTAAGGACCAAAGACAATCTTAACTTTTTTGAAATCTTTCCTTAGTGGGTCCTTGTCAAGAAATTGGCGCGAGAAGGAAAATTCATAGAAAAGCTTTGGAATCTAAATAACGGATTCCTATTAATCCTAATTCTATTAATCTTTCCTTGTCTTAAATATCGAATATTAACTAATCCATTGATTAGCACCTGATTTGATGTGATTTTACGTAAATCGATTTTCGACAACTTAATTGTATCTGAGGAAATGGATTTTTATAATTCGGTATTAGCAGATGTTATAATTTGAAATCAGATGTAGGATTTTCGATTTTATCGTTTTTACAACTTACAACAAAACAAAAAAATAAAATAAATAAAGACAGAAAATTTAGGAAATAATATTTTAAGGGAAGCAGACTAAGTTCTTTCAAACTTCGTGTATGATTGGTTGAGCACGGATTATAGTTTAATTGGGGCAGAATTTCAAACGTACATCACCCGTATTTTGTTATATCGCTATCGAAAAGCACTTGCTATCTTGTCATATCCATTTGTCCTTTTTACCAAGAACTACTTGATCACATTTTACAGATACAATGTTTCAGTAATGAAGTATAAGAAGTGCTAAGTCAGTTAAGTAGTTGATCTACTTCGGATGAAAACATGCTTCAGTTTACTTGACTTCTCTATTTCTGACTTCATTCAGGAATGTTTTAAGGAATGGGAAGTATGTAGTAAAATTCAGCATTTATTGCAATGAGAAGCACTAAGGAAATAAAAACGAGTAATAAATAGGGAATTACTTTGGACTCACACTTCCAGATATAGAAATATAAAGAGATTTAACATTTTCATAATTCAGTAATCTTTTTATGAAGATTTTTTTCCCTCTAGAAGCAAGTAGAATCTTCTCAGAATTATGATCATTGTTCTTCTGAGTATTTTAAAGATATACTAATAAACTTCTAATTTAATTTCCTTAATTAATAATTGTACTCTTTAATTAATAAATTTCTAATATAATAACATTTCTAACTTTAAGGGTGTAATAACTGTGCAGATGTAGTAAGAAGTTGTTTTGGAGATTTCGTTTAGTACGTTGTTATTGATGTAACAATGATGTAAACTCTATACAAGCACATGATATTTTGCATCGCATAGTGACTGACAATCTGGTATTATTAACATAACGTTCGAAATCATTATGAATTTTTGAGAGATTGAGAGAGGCAAGATTAAAATAATTGAAATTATATTTCAAGCTGGACCATAAGTAAAAAATCGGACTAAGTGTTAAGAAGATTGTCCACTCGTTTTAGCGAATCGCGCTTACAAAGTAACAGACTAAAGATACATGAAATCATTATTCAACTCTTCCACATTAAGACTTGCTGTATTCAGTCAACAACTAATCATCTAGTTACATTTGTTAGCCTTACATATTTACTGTACCAGGAATTTACATTACTATACAACCAATTTATAGATGTAAAAAAAAAAAAAATAGAAACTTCGAATTTTGTGTTCAAGTAAGCACATTTTTAGGTCATTTTAGACTCCCTCCCCATACTTGCAAGCAAAAATAAGCAGATGCTCCCCTGTGCTTACATAAGACTTCCCAAATCATTAACAGTAAATACCACTGAACAATAAATTAAAACAGTCGAAATTACATGATATTCACTCCTGAATTAAAATGTAACAAATTAAATATGAAAGTACACTTGAAATACTGAGAAAAAGTATATGTGCATGTTTGTCTGTCTCTCGCGTGCATGTTTGTCTGTCTTACGTAAGCATTGCTCTGATCCATCCTCTCCCTTGTCAGCAAAAATAAGCAAAAGTTGAACCCCTCCCCCCTTTAATATCTACGTAATACTTGAACAGCCCTAATTAGGAATAAATTTTCATAAAAAATTAGTTAATATTATAAAGGACCAATCTTACAATATAAATAATATATACAAATATATTGCAATATAAAATCTGTATATCGATCTGTATATTGTAGAAGGAAAGAGGAAGAGAGTGTTTGACAATGAAAGCGACCTTAGAAATTCATGAAAAACAAAAGCTTCACAGTTCATTCTGTTCTCTGCAATTAACATAATTATTGTATCAATAAATCTGAATACAGTTATAATCACTTTACAATGTTTCAAAGGTTTATTAAAGGCTTACGCAACGATTGCATTGCATGACTTCATTCCAGATCCATTTTTCATTTTTAAAATATGAATTATTACAACAACTGCACAAAGTATGTTTAGAAGAGTTACAAATCTACTGGGGAGAAAAATCATACAGGATAGCCCATAAAGAAAGCTCAAAAGTGTTACTAAGACGATATGTATCATCAAGAAACAGTTTCCAGTATTTTGATTTCAACTTTAATGGGTTATTCTCTACATATCTATTAGACATCTCGTGTTAGTGAAAATGTTTTGCTAAATTAAATCGAATTATGTATCAACTTATGTTATTTTGTGAAAACATAATTTTAGTGTACATTTGTGCTTAATTGGATCGTTTATTTATTTTCTGATCGTGCTGCAATATGACAGCTACCTCTAATCTATTTACATGCAAATGGCATAAAATAAAAATAAATCGCCCACATGTTTAAATATAGGATTAGTAATGTTTCACACTGATTAACTTTTTTTTTTAATAAAGCTGTAATCATGTTGTTAAAAATCAGAATTACATAAAGTTAATATTAAATTAGATCTAAGGTTTTAATCCGATTATTAAGGGAAATTGTCATTGTTGAATTTAATACTAAATTAGTGTTTTAATCAGATTCCAAAAATTATAATTACGCAAAATTATTATTTAATTAGGCCTAAAGTATGAATCTAGTTGTTTACAGAAATAGTTATAATATAAATTTAAGCTATTAAATTATTCCTCGGGTTTTAATATGGTTATTGATATAAAATTAGTAATTAGGGCCTACGTAGTTAATATTAAATTAGGCTTAAAAGTGGTTCTTAAAAAGTATTTAATAAGAACCGTGATTACATTAATTAAATATAAATTAGATAATTAAACAAGATTTGTACCATTATTGAAAAATCATAATTACATAAAATTAATAATACATTAACATTAAAGATTAAACTACTCCTAATTCACTAATAATTTGATTCTTTTTATTAATTTGATTTTGTAATAACTATTTTTTGAATTTATTTCTATTAATACTGAATTATTATCTGAATAAAGTAAATTGTAGTGCTGGAAACAAAACATTAAAACCTTTTGTTTGTTGCTAATTCGTACCTGAGCAAACGAACCATTGCAGTGATTTCAAAACTATGACAACATAATCACCGAAAACGTAGAATAAGCAATGATTTGTAAGTTCAAAGTAAACATCTCGCCTTTGACCTTTTCGTTTTTCCCTAAAGCACTTCCCTTTTAAAAAAAAGAAGATAATAACATCAAAGCAAGAAAAAAGAAGAAAGAAAAGAAAATATTAGAATTTAGTGTTACTGATATTTCGCAAGTAGAATCTATTTGAAGGAAAGAAAGTTAAACCTTAACTTGTACCGTAAACTTTCTTCTAGAGCGTTTAAGATAATTTTTAAAAATTTTATATGTTTTAGAAAATTATAAATACAATATTATAATAAAAAATGTAAAGTTATTTTTGTAAAGTGTATCATCGCAGGTTAACAAAAAAACATAGTAAAAGTCAACTATTCATCACTGAAAATTTCTTACATGCGCATATCTTACGCCTTGCTTGCATGTCAGATAATGTTGAATAAAAGGTTTATTTATTTATTTATTTATTTACTTATTTACTGCTATTGATTGATTGTGGTGAATGCGACCTGTAGGTCTTGTGTGCTTTCCCATGGAAATGAGGACAGACGGAGAGAAAGACTGAGAAAGTATGGTGGGAGAAGTGCAGGGGAAACGAGAGAACCCCGAGAAAACCACCATCACGAAACCCACATGAGAACTGAACCTCGAGGTGAGAGGCCAATGTCTTAGTGACAACGATTCACTGCTATTAATAGATGTTTTATTATTATTATCTCGAAAAAGTTTCAAACCATGGGATTCCCCAGCTAAGACAATATGGCGGGTCAAGAACCAAAGCACGTATTGCCAAGTGTTTAAAAAAAAAAAAAAAAGGGCTGGAAGAATAGTTAGGGTTGTGTGGTTGTGTCCATAAATTTCCGAACTATGCTTGTTGTGTTGAGTACCACAGTCTTCTGGAGTTGTGCATAAGTGTTTTTATGAAGTCCTAGTGTGTTGAGGCTGTGGTGCAATGTGTTATTATTATTATTATTATTATTATCTCGAAAAAGTTTCAAACCATGGGTTTCCCCAGCTAAGACAATAAGGCGGGTCAAGGAACAAAGCACATATTGCCAAGTGTAAAAAAAAAAAAAAAAAATTTGGAAGAATAGTTAGGGATGGATGCTTGTGTCCATAAATTTCCTAACTATGCGTGTTGTGTTGAATACCACAGCCTTCTGGAGTTGTGCATAAGTGTTTTTATGAAGTCCTAGTGTGCTGAGGCTGTGGTGCAATGTGTGAGGCACCAGACCAGTGGCAGACAGAACGATGGGTACAACACCTACTCGATCCTGCCTCCACTGCTTCTGGAGCTCGTGTGCTAGATCAGTGTATTTACTGATCTTGTCTGCGTGAGTTTTCTGCATGTTCTTGCTGATAGGTACTGCAATATCAATGAGATAGGTCTGTTTGTTGACCTTATCAACAAGTGTGATGTCAGGTCTGTTGTGATGTATGGTTTTGTCTGTGTGAATGGGGCGGTCCCAGTACAGCTTATGCGAGGTTTATTTTAATGTTCTAGTTAACACTTTTGAGTCCACTAAGTGTAAATTATTTACATTAATTTCAAAGTGAATTTGTTTCGGTACTCCTTGGAAATACTGACTGTTTCCAATATTTGTTTTTCAAATTGATGTTGTGTACATTTTTTCACGCAATACATGTTTTTGAATAGCGCATATATTCTCACATCATTTTAATAAGTAATACAAATGTAAGTCTCAACATACAATGTTAATGAAATATGGAACTACTGTACATTCCAATGTGATATTAAACTCTTTACGATTGCGTTTTGAGATGACCTTCTAATATTTCCAACAACTACAGTAAAATGCGGACTCAACCTATACGTTCTTATCGACCTGTTGTGTTATATAACAGTATCTTAAGCAATTTTCAGCTAATTCCTTCTCTTTTCTTTTTTTTTTTTTAAGATTCTCTAATTATAAATAGGTATACAAACGTTGTGTCGCGTTGTTTTTCATACTGCAAACAATATTTCTTCTGCATAATAGTTTGTAGACATCATATGCTTGGAAGGAATAAGCTAAGTGGATGAGCTGCCAATTTCACTGTCATGTTGATACACTGCATTAAAAATTTGCAATAATTGACAAGGAATATTTTTGTCTCAGATCTCCTGTCTCAGATACAAGATGTCAGATACTGTCAGATTTGTTCCACTTTCGTTCTATGTCCCTCAAAATTTGTCTTACTATCTAGATATCAGTGTTATCTGAAGTAAAAGTAAGTTAACAATGCCAGTATGTCACGTGATGATTAATCATGCCAAGCTAGTGTTTGTGAAGCATTATGACTTTAAGAACTTTTATTATCAACTGTTGATTCTGATGATGACAGTGATGAACTTGATGAATAACAGCATAAATAATCACGAAGGAAATACGTGTTTTAGGAGTTGCTTTTTTTACATTTACATTTTGAAAAGTATACTTGTATATATTTCAAATGTTAGCAGCAATTTCTTGTACAAAAGTTTTCCTTCTGGAAAAGACAAAGGCTTTTTCTTTTTTACCGTGAGAATCTAATCTATCCTCCCACACATATATATGAATATATTAGTAGTGATCGCAAGGCTCTTTTAAGAACATACTCATGGCGAATAACGTGAACATTACTGACCAGTTGGGGTGAGGACGATAAAGGTCAAATCCACAATCGAAAGGAATTTGAGCTCGAGAGGCCACTCCGACCCTTATCCGTCTTTGATCCACATGTGAAAGAATTTCGGTAACATCTCGAGCCAGGAGGAGAAATGATTCGGGAACAATTACCATCCCCACACCGGGAATCGAACACGGATACTACAGCAAAGAAGTATTAGGGTAAATAATGTCTGTACTATTTCTCCTTTCCTCCTCAATACGAATAACGATACAAATTGTTGAACTGAATTTAAACTAACAATGTCTGGGTCTTGGTTTTAGGAATTAAACATCAGAAATATCTTGATAAGATCATAGCTTAGTTTCTCTAGTTTCTTTAGACGCGCATTTTGAATTAAGTTAGGCCTAAAAGTAAGACAAATAAAGGGATTCACTTCTTTGTAATGCTTCGTTGTAATTTCACTCTTATTATACGATTTCTGATTTGCGTAGGAAAGCCGTGGAACAATTTTGGAGTTCACCTGTTCTTGCGAACCCTGACGAAATAAAGGCATTTCAGGATCACACCGTAAGCGACAAGGAAATGAGTTAATTACGAGCAAAACATATGCCTTGTCTTGTGGTGTTCTACGCAGCATCGAAACCCACAATTTGGCCAATTATCATCCACTACGAAATGAAGCTGTATAGGGAAATTGTAGAGGCGGGAAGAAGGAAAGAGTTGTCAGCGGTTTTGACAGGAGTTTAAGCATTGTATTCGGCCGGGGTTGAAGCGTACAGGGCCTTGCCAAATCGGAATTAGGTGTGAAATGGTTCGGGAAGGGATAATGGCAACTACCTACAGTGAGGGAACGTGATTACACCAGCCTACGAGATGGAATAACTTGTTCAGACAGCAACCGTGATAATGGGCCGGATCCTATAGGGAAGATATTAACAGCCAAGAATATAGAATAATATAAAAAAAAACAAAAAACAACCTAGATGATCAAGGCATGCTTGATAAATAATGATCAAGATATTTTAGTCGGTTGTATGTTATATGGTAGTTTAATTCATATTTATATTATTATTTATGTAGTTTATAAGATCTTTTGTCACTGAATGTAATGAAATTTTCTAAAAATTTATCAGATTATTAGAGAACTGGTCGCGTCCAACTGGTTGCAAACCACTGTCTTTTGCTTTGGTCATTATAAACTAATGACATATATTGAAATTAGTTAGTTAGTTTAGGTTGCGGTGCTAGGTATATTTATCACCCATCTTCTACATTAGTTTGTTAGTTATAATAATTAGTTGAAAGCATTAAAATCAAGAAAGCAACTAAGTTTTTTATGTTTTGTTACTTTTTCAAATAATTGTCAATATATAAATTGATGCGAGACGTTAACTTATTTAAATAATTGGTAAAGAAAAATAGTTGATTGCCTTCATTAAAAAACAAATAAATAATCAAATAAAGAATCTGAAATGTCACAAGCATTCTTTTGTGGATATTATATCATTGATATAAAATTTAAAAGGCTTAATTTGAAATTTAAGTGTCATATATTCTAAATATTAGGTTTACATATTAAGTTTAATTGATAATAACAAATTTTAAGTTTTTACATTAATTAAATTCGTAAGATAGCTTCGCGCTCAATCACTAATTAAGCTCATTCCACATGTATTTGAATTCCATGTATTTCGAACAAAGAATGGGAAAAAAATAATAATTGGATAATTAAATTTCAACAGCAAAGAAAAAAAAAAAGAAAAAGATGAAAATTGAAATAACCCTGTGGAACAATTGGTCTACCGTAACATCGAATTAAAATAAAGAATTTAACTAATTGAAATATTAGTGCAATTAATTAAGAATGCAGTTTTTTTTTTTTTATATATGCTGAGAACGCAAGTTTGCTTTAGAGATGTTATAAATCAATTATCAATTTAAAGTTATATTTAATAAGGATGTAAACAAAAATAATTAAATTAAGGACATTATTAATGAAAAATGGATTAATAAAATTAATATATTTAACCTTACAAAGTAAAAACATT
Source organism: Thereuonema tuberculata (assembly GCA_023159025.1). Taxonomy (NCBI): domain Eukaryota; kingdom Metazoa; phylum Arthropoda; class Chilopoda; order Scutigeromorpha; family Scutigeridae; genus Thereuonema; species Thereuonema tuberculata. The sequence goes on along the minus strand of JAFIDM010000003.1, from coordinate 38,842,797 downwards.
TTTTAAAAAAGATAAAAAACGTATCAAAATTCAAAATTGTACTTAAAAATGATATTTTTTTAGATTTACTTTTTTAATGTTTTAAATTTGCTCTTTTTTATAAAACGAAATTGTACTTATCCAGTTTTTTATTATTATTATTTCTTCATTTTTCTTAAATTTAAAAATGAAAGTGACTTTGAGAAAGTTTAAAAGATTATATTAACATACAATAACCAAAAAAAAAAAAAAAAATGGATTTTGAATAAAATACAAATGTCATGTACTTTCAATGTCTTAATATTTCTTGAGGACAAAACCACTTTCCCTCAATTTTAATATTTATGAAAAACATTCAAGCGATATGTTGATCTTAATTGAAATGTTTGACCACACTATTATTATCCCGAACAAGGCGTAATTTAGCTGGAATATTTATCACTGTAAAGGAACTGCCATAGGGACTTGAAAGAGTACTTCATTTCCCTATTTCTGTCTCAGCACGACATCGTACTGAGGCTCTCCATTTTCTTTTAGAAGGATGGGGACGACATCATAGACACAGCTCGGATTCCAAGGTCAGCCATTTTGCACGTGACTCCCCCCAGCCCAGATAAACAATGGGAAACTGTCACACACACAGTCGCCGCGATAAATCCAACATGGCCGAAACTGACCTCTCCCACTCTCGCTGGAGTTGACACTAGGTAAATGGCATTCTGTTGACTCTACAGCGGCCAATTAGGGCTATTGGGAAGCCCTAAGTAAACTGCGGCTTCTCTTTTGGTAACTAATCATCTCCAGTGCTTGTAACAAGTACCACAATGTTTGGAAAGTCTCACTATGTAAAGGTAGCTTCAGCAGAAAACGGTTTGGAGCTCAACCATTGAAAATTAAACTATTCCATATTTAATGTTTACAGGCCATTCGATTTCAATCAAACCAATTTCTCATTAATTACACAAATTATTTAAAACTACGTTGAAAATTTTAACTAATTACACTAAAAGCACATATTAATAGATAAATAAAGTACGGCAATTTTTTAGATTAAAAGAGCCAAACATCGATTTAGACAAGGCCGTTTCGGGTTCATAATCCCCTTCCACCGTCTTCGATTCCAACATAGTTGATTATTTAACAAAATTATTGAATAAAACTGTAAAAAAAATTTTTAAAAAAATCAGATAACAATGTATAATAAACGTTAATATTTCCTTATTATATATATTGATTTCTGTTTTTGTTTTTTTACACATAAACATTTCCTTTCCCTTGATCAAATTTGACTAAACTACTTTTGGACAGCCGCATTGTTTATTGTTAATAAGCAACTGACATTTTAAACTGTAAACTACTTGAGATTATCTTTATATTCATTAGGTAAGTAATAGTTAGGGAAGATGACACTCATACATAAAACAACTTGAAAAGATCCTTTATTATAGGAAAAGAGTTGCTGTACAAAGCTAAGGAAACGAAGATGATAGATTTTACCATCTCCTATCCCTGTTACGTTAAATTTTGTGAAGTTAAAACAACCTGCAACTCGCTGTTCTTCATTTCGGATTATTATTTCAAAGCGGGTAAATTATAGATATATTTGAGGACATGTCAAATATGATTGCTAGGCTTATAGATAATAAATATTTAATGCTGCTATTAAATTCCTTTTGTGCTTTGCGAGTTGCAGGCCAAGGAAGTATTGTATTTTCTCGTTTTATTAATTTTTATTTTGTATTTCTTTGGGGAGTGGTCCCGCTCTTGGGAGCAAGAGCCGGGATAGCTAAAGTTTCGCACCTCCTGAGCATGTTATCGGTGGAGTTTGGCTGGCTGATGAGCATATAACAAGTGCGAAACGGTCCATCCCAGTCTCTTCACGATGACAGCTCGGGGTGCGAATCCTTTGCGTAAATTGTGCGTGTCAATTGTGCTCCTAAAAAATTAAACATTCTCCACACCTTTCTCTGATGATGAAATAGTTCAAAAAGGACAGGAATTGGTAATAACGGCAATGATCATTATGTAGTTGATAACCGGTATTTGTAGGCCAGGCGAGATATGTTTACAAGGTGATATTATTTGTGCTATCAATTCATCATCTAAGAGAGCTTCCATTTTTATAGAACTACCTGAAACTAATTTCAATTTGAGTTATTATGATTCTGTTTTATTTGAAGCATTGTTGTTCGATAAAGAAATTATTCTGTATTTAAGAAAATCAGAAAAATTTTAACATACAGAAAAAAAAATATTAAAAGAATTTCCATAGAAACTGCGTTTACAAAGTTTGAACGTCAACATTGTAAACGCAAAGACCGACAATGTATTTTTTACCTTGACACATCACATGCATATAATACAAATTATGATTATGTAGCTCTCTTCCTGTCTAAGACAGAGAAGAAAAAGCCCACGAAGAAAAATCGCCCTTTTAATTAGCAATAATTAAAAAAACAAAACAAATAGATGAAAACTCGTGAAAATAAAGTTTCCCGAAACGTAAATTTAGTTAACCTAATTTTTTCCCCCATATTCATTACAGAAAATGAGAACCGTAAAATAAATGCTTCACGGTATGCAAACGCATATTTTTTTTAAAATAAATTATGTGCAATTATTAATTAAAAATAAACAATATTATTGTTTATCAATAACTCAATGCCCAGATTGAATTTTTTATGCATTAATAAAATTCATTGAGGCCGGCGGACTGCTGGCACATGAATTTTATCACTAATATTTCATTAGTGAGTTTTTTATTGTTTATTTTAGCTTTTGAGGAACCACTGCGATTCCGACAAATATTTACGTTTATTTACACTTATACTTGTAATGTAAATGTATTCACTTGTATAATAATGCGAAAAGTTGATCTTATGTCTCGATTCTGATAGATAACTTAGTTTAAAACATTGTAAATATTTTAAAACTTTACTTCTCTGCATGTTATTAAATATTGTATTTATAAAAAGGAAAAAAAAAAACCAATTTCATCAACTCAAGCTGTAGATTTCGTTGATTCAGAGTTGAATTGTATTCAGAACTGTGAATATTGCTCTTTGTTTGAATTTTAAAATCAAACTGATCCACTGGAAAGACAATGGGAACCTTTTAATGAAAACCAATAAATAACCCATAAGACAACCGGAGATATCTCTTTGCTAATTGCTTTGGTGTCAGTTAAAGAATGCCATTGAAATAGGATAGGGGGTTGGTTATCAGTTCATTTTCGAGGAGAAAAGGGGTACAGAGGAAATGAGGGTGGGGAAAGCACTATGTGGCGTCAGTAGACCACGTGGTCCCCATTAGGATCGGACGATTCTCTCTCTCTCCGCTTGACAACAAATGATTTGTCATGTCGTTGTAGAAGCCACATTTGTAAGGCCTTGATGGGACCAACTCTATGCGGATTTACACTATTTGTCGAAATCCTATTTCACGTTGTTTATATTTAGAATTTAAACACGTCCGACTGGAAACAGAAAATTCGAGACTGTAGCGGCGCCAACTGAGGGGGAGGTCCTGTATCCTCACCCTCCTTTTTACTCTATCAGCTCTTAAAAGTTATCCCAAATGAAAAAATAAATAATAATAACATATAATCTAAGTACAGTAATAATGTGTTTGCAATATAGCTTCAGGGCAGTCCTTTAGCCACCTTGCAAATGCCTCTTCTATATACATTTAACGGTGTAAACATTTGGGCATGAGCTGGCCGATCTATTATGCCTGGACTTCAAAATATCACATTTGAATAAATATGGAAAATTGTTGGCAGTTGTTTTTGATCGACCTGATAGATGTTTCTATCTAGGCCTATATATAAAGATATCTCAATTTCTTATATATATTATTATTATTAGTCTATTATTTTGCTTACAAACATAGCTTAGGAAGACCCTGAAATCGAGACTTAGGAACAGGTCTTTAAAATTTTATTTTAATTTCGAAATTCCTCGACTTCCACTTCAGTCTTCTTAACAAAACAACAAATCATTAAAGTTTAGACTTATTATTATTTGTGGTAAAACAGTCCATAAGTTTTCTTGATGGTTTCGTGTGTAAATACACTTGTCACATCCTAGGGACATTACTTTTGGCTTTGTAGTAACGGTAATAGTTTACTTGGGAGTTCACAATTGATGGCTCGAAGACGGGGAAGCAAGTGCCTGGTTTGTGTACATGTTGTCCGACGAAACGTCAAAGAGCAGAGATCACGTTTCCTCTGAACCAAAGACCAGGGGAGATGGACGTAATGACCCCCAAAGTGCGGTTTCACTTGTATATATGTGTGTGGATATGACTGATGGCCACTCCTCCTTAAGCAAGGCTCTGCTTTTCTTCATTCGCCACCGAGACGACATTAACAGTTGCTCGGCTGATAATTCGAAGGGGAATTGGTTTGTGTCAATCACAACACACTTTCCGAGAACAGGAAACGGAGGACATCGTTACGACAATGGGAGTGTCTTGTTTACCACAGTGCAGCTTTGGAGCTTAGGTAAAATTTCTTAGGCAACTATCTTCGTTGAAAACTGCAAATGCTATTGATTTGATAGTCTTAAGTTGGGAAAATAATTTCTATTTATAAATGGATTTTTAAAGCTCTTAAATTCGAAGTTCAAATAGGATTTGGTGCTGCCAGCAATTAGAATGATTGCAACATTAGTTCAAAAGTTCCAGAAAATGCTGGTAAAATTGATTACCAATAGAAGATAATCGTCATATTATCGAGATTTAAACTTAATGATTTTGTTTTTAATGTGGTTTTTGTACATAATAGCCAAAAAAATAATAATACAAATGACTGACTTACGAAAAGGAGTCCGATTAAACATAAAAAGTTAAGTATTTTTTGGGGGGATAGATGAAAATATTCGCAACAATACAGTTAGTATCTCAATGCATTGATATCTGATGGAATTTTTTTTAATTCTTTTGAGAGCATTTTGTTCTCACTTTTACGTACAATTTGACTGGCTTTATTGTTATTCTTAATGGAAATCGACAGCTACAAACATATGGAACTCTTCAATTTTAATAAAAGTTCACAGATGAAACTTCGTTAAATTTAAATTTTTTTAGTTGAAAAACTCACATTAAAAATAAAACATTAACACATGATAATTTGATGTATCAGAACACTTGTCATTTGCTTTTATTAAAAGAAATAATTCTTGTTCTTGAAGTTTTAATGACAAGAATCACGTTGTGGCATATTAAAATATTATATTAAATAATGATTTCTAAATCATTTAGATTGTTCTCAATTAATAATATTTGTGAGATTTCAAATTTGCAAAGACGTTTTAATATCCTAGAATGAAGGAATGTGTGAAATTACGGAACCATTGCGCAATTACAAACGTGTAGAAATTTGTGAACACAAAGATTTTACGGCAGAAAAGAAAAACAAAACTGGAAGGAACTCCGTATACGTGTGTCTATTCTCCTTAATAACTTTTAAATAAATGAAAGGATCTTCTTGTAACTCAGTACACCAGTAGATCGTTTAAAATCCTTAAACTTTCCTTGAAATATTTTCTTTAGAAATTAAAAGGAACGTAATGGAGAAGAGTTGAAATTTTGACTTCATCATTCTTCCTTCCCCCCCCTCCCTTCCATTCATCATTCTTCCAAAGTATGTTTCTTTAAAAAATTTGGTAGAAATTGGTTCCTTAGCTAAGGGTTTGAGCTTCACAAAGCATTTAGAGCAACATGTAACGTTGTGGTTTGAATCAGAAGTTGTTCAAGGTGTTCAATCCATCATGATTACTTTTAATAATTGCAATCAATGACTTTGTTTATTCGAAATAAAGTTTTCATCTAGAAGAGCTGCAATACGTATTTAAAGTTGATAAGAAACAACAGAGATCAAGAACAATTTTTTTTTTCTAAATCAGTTGAATCTGTGTTTCCACTAATGAGATATGTTTTTCTAAGGCAATACGTGTCGTTATTTCATATTAGTCAATAGATGAAGAAAAAAAAAATGAATAAAATATAAAGAAGGAATGACGAGCAAGCATAGAAACTCAATAACAAGCGAGGGAGGGCGAGAATAAAAGAGCTTAAATTATAATCGTGATGTTCACTGCTTTCTCTCGTCTATAGATGTCGCTTTCGTCAAAATATTAACATAAATTCATGCTTTGCATTCATTATGAATCGTCGAGGCAGAGTTACACGGCCGAGTATCGATAATTCATCGCTGTTGTTTAATTTTCCCCTAGTGCGAATCTCAAATGAAGTCCTACACGAGACGCACTTGTTTCCTTCTTATCGTGTATCGGTGAGACGCCGTCTCGCAAGAATTAGCGGAATATTACCAGGCCAATCGTGTTCCGGCAACCGGGAGCTGCTTCGACTGCATTTGCAAGATGACAAGGTCGGTTCAGATGTCGCCCCGATCAATAGACGTATATGCATACGCCGATTTTAATAAAATGTCCGACCTGCGTCCTATTAATTCCCGTTGTCAACACATGGACCTTAATTATTGCCAGAAAGGGACAGAAGTTGTCATATTGTGTTGTCTTTCTTCCAGCCCCCACCCCACTCTCCATTCCCCCACCCCCTTCCTGTATTGCTATATTGGAAAACTTTTCCCCTATACTCTTTCTTGTTCTCATTTTTACGTATAATTTGACTGGTTTTATTGTTATTCTTAATGGAAATCAACAGCTACAGGGAACGAAAGTTGACAGAAATTGATGAAACTTCGTTAAATTAATTTTTTTTTTTTTTAGTTGAAAAATTCACATTAAAAAAAAATAAGTTATGGAAACTTAATATCGAATTGAATACTGTTTAGGAAATCTAGGCTAATTGGATACATTTATTCAAAGCTTTTCATAAAAAAAATTGGGGACCTGGTCTTCCAAAAATCAATATACAGTACGTATTTTTTTTGTAGTTTGTAGTTGAGAAAAGAAAAGGTTCAACGCAATATATTTAAATGCAATGTGAATCGATTTAAATTCCTGGTAAATAATATATAGTTTATTAAAATTACAATTTAAAAAAAAGTCGCAGGTTAAGGTGAGCATGTGACACAATCCCTGAAAAAAAGAGCATCTAATAGCCTATATATTACAAATAAAATTTTACAAACTCCTTATATTTTAACAAATGTTTGCACAGTTTTAGTTAATTTGGGAGATTTTATAGACAATTTTCGAAATTATTAATTAATAACATTAATTCTTATTCTTTTCCTCGGTATATTGCAAAGTGGATGATTAATCTGAAATAATGTAATAGTTAACAATAAATATAAAATAATTGTAAGTAAAAAAAAAAAAGCAAATTAATTTTTTGCGCTTAATACATTTTAATATGTTACGTCCTTTCTGTTAGGTTTAATTAAGAAACACATCTAAAACAAGGTAGTGATAGCGGTTAGTAAACCAATCACAATGCTTCGCAACGGCTTCTGATACATAAATGAAGAAAATTATTCAAAAGGTGTTAATACACTGAATTCCTAATAATGATTTAAAAGAAGGATGAGTAGAATACAGATTGAGTCACCTTTACATCAGAATAGACTGCGCCAGGGTGGTCTAGAAAATGCGCGCGCGAATCTTACCCATCCTCATTTATATGGAATAATCGTCATTCTTAACTCAAACCTTGTTAATACACTGAATTCCTAATAATGATTTTTAAAAATCACTATTTACATGGAATAATCGTCATTCTTAGCTCAAACCTTGTTAATAGACTAAATTCAGTAACTTTCAATAACAATGTGATACTAATTTTAGAGAAAATAAAGTAGTTATCAAAATCCCAATTCTAAAGGATTACATAACCAATATCTCATAATGTCATAAGTTGAGAAACTGTGAAAAGATTTAAAATGTGGAGAAAAAAATGAAGAATAAGAATGGCTCATGAGCGAACCCACGACCATCTGTGTTATTAGCACGACGCTCCAACCAACTGAGCTAACAGAAGCTAACATTGAACCAACTATCCCACAACGCGAAGCATTGTGGAATAGTGTCCACAGATAGACAGACAAACCGGGGATATAAGGCTTCAATCAGAAGTCTAAAACAAGATACAGTTGCCGTACCAACTTTTGAATAAAAACGTGTTAAGATCCAAAAATACTTATTCAGAAAGACAAGTAAACAAGTTTTCAATAAACTTTCACCTTTAATTAATGTCTATTTGCCGTAATAACAACAGTTTGAGATAGAGGTGGATTTTGATATTAAAACCATCGCTTATGATCCCAATATCAATTGAAAGATATAGTTTCTGCTGTTACCATTCTTTCAACATGCAAAAGATTCTCTTTCGAATGTATATTGTACTGTTCATTCTTATCATTGTTTGTTTTTCCATTCTATATTTCACACCATTCTATTTTTTCCTATTTTTTTCTGATCCATCAGCCATTTTGTAATGTAACGAGAAATATAATAATGATAGTGTCATTAGCTAAAGCTTTCACAAATAGCGTATAAAGTTTCCTGAAATTCAGAAAAACTCTGTTTAAATAGATAGGAAAGCAAATTTAACGTCCATAATAAGGGTAAATTCTGCTGATGATTCCTAATAAGGATGAAACAGCTGTTCAGAATTCCCATTGATGTTGGCTCAGTGTGCGAAGGCACACTTTGTCCAGTTGTGATTTTTCTCTCTGGAGAAAATAGATAGGATAGATAGGAAACATACGTACATAGCAATGTATAAAAAATACTGGCATCTCGTTAGCTGCAATAGTTGAAATGTTTGCCTGTCTATCAGTCTTACATATTTCAAACTAAGCAGAAGTTAGACCATGAAATTTTGTATAAAATTACAATAATATTGTAATAACTTCTGTTTCAGCACGATCCATTATTTGGTATCAGAATCCTTCAACAGTTGGAGAAAAAGTAAATATTTGTTGTTTCCAAGCAACGAACTTCCTGGATAGCATCAAGAAAGAGCCTTACTCTTTCACAAAGAAACAGAAATGGAGATAAGATAGAAAATATTTTAATTACTGCTGTGGTATAACTATTACTGTAAGGTATCTTTATTTACTGTAGTACAAGAGTGGCCAAATAGTGGTTCGCAAGCCACATGCGACTCCGACTTATAATGTGCGGCTCGCAAAAATATGTTGACTGAGCAAAAATATGTTGACTGAGCAAAAATATGTTGACTGAGCAAAAATATGTTGACTGAGCTCCTTTTTGCGTCACAGTTAATATGAAGGTACATAAAAAATTTTCAAGCTTTGTAAATTATTTACCGGATACAAACTGAGATTCCTCTGGATTAAAACGTAAGTTTAATGTTGATGTTATGAAACCTAATATTAATGCTGCATTTGAGTCAGGGATTAACGAAATTTCGGATCATCAGTTTTTTAGTTATTTTCAATGTTTTCAATACCATATTAAATATGTTCAGCATAGTTAAAACAATAATCAGTCACGATTTTGAAAACATTTGGCGTACATACACCTATCTATACTTTGTAATAAATAAAATTAACAGCTTAAAAACTACATATATGAATACATGAATATTATTACGCATATGCATTTCTTAATAACTTATACAGACTGAATCGTATAAGTTATCGTATAAGACTGAATAAAATGTTTGTAACAAAATGTGCGTTTAACAATAAAAACGTTTGTATAATATTTGTTCATGTCTTGTGGCTCTCAAACATCTGAAGTTTATGGTTTGTGGCTGCTACGTTAACAAGTTTGGCCACCCCGATATATGTATATAAATACTAGGTCCTATTTCTTTTCGGCTTATTACAAGTATATATGTATTTTATATTTATATGTATAAGTATATTTAACAGACAAAGTTACGTACATTATTATTAAGTAACTACTAAATATATTAAATGTTTCGTCTTTACATACAAATATAATTACACAGATTATTGCCTAATATGTGGTTATATTTTATAATAAGCGTAAAATATTTCTTTATGTTCTTTATTGAAGAATATAGTATGTCTTTCAAAAAAAAAAAATATACCTATAGAAAAGGTACGGAAAGTTAGTCAAATATTCCTTTACTCCTACTTTATAAGGAAATTTCGCTTTTTAAAAGAATTTAAGGGACTCAAATAGTTGGCTACATTTTTGTGTTCGTTACTCCTCTTTCAAATATGAAAGATTTATTTTGAAGATGTCATCCAATTGTCTTTCTTCCTTCATTTTAAGGAGGTCTGTCACCTCGATTCCATAGTTACTGTTGGTTTAACTTAATGTGGCGTGAAATGGCCAGGCCTCAGGGACTTCTCTCATAAATCGATGTTAATTTGAAAGCTTATTAGCAGCACTAGGGTCCATTATGGGAGACCGCGACGCAACCATGCCGCCTATTCATCATCCAACTACTCCTCCCTACCAAAGAAAACGTCTCTGGTTCGATTCCGCTTGACATCTAATGGAATTAACGGTAAAAATGGGACAAACAACGAAAAACAGGCGAATTCGATCACAACCAATCAAGAACATCTTGGAATTTCGAAATGAGAATTTAAATTCCAATGAAATAAAATCATCTATTCGAACAAAACGGGTAGACGTCCATAAGATAGTTTTTTAATATATATTCTTATAATCTTAAAATTTTAATCATTTAATGTTGTTATAGAAATTTGCTGTTCTACATGACAAGATTATGGGCCCAGTAGCCCAGTAGTTAACAGCTGGACTACGGACTGGAGGAGTCGGGTTCAATGTCCGGCGGTGGTCGGGATTTTTTTCATGGTTGTTACTCCTCCAGCTTCTAGGTACCGCGTGTTATTAGGGAGTTAAAGGTGAGTCCCCGTCCATTCGACCTGAATTCTCTGGTGATTTACCAAAAGGAGTTAAGTCCAGACACATCAGTTGGGAGAAAACGAACATATTATCTCAAAATGGCCAATTGTAGACTTCATTTTCTCCCAACTGTTGTGTCTGGATTTAACTCCTTTTGCCAAATCACCAGCAAATTAGTCCCGTTGGTGTAGAATCCGCCTGAACCTCCTCCGCACAACAAGGGCCTGTAGTGGAACACCTCTTTACACGACAAAATTTGACAATATTAGAAAACTGGCTTAACATTTTACATTAAAATTGGAAAAGGCTGTTTTATATACATACTAGCCGGCTACCATCTCATCATTCCGGAAGCTTTGCATTAATTATTCGAAAAATCAAATTACATCAAATAAAGTAAAAAGCGAAAAGTAGAACTGAAACTAAATTAAAGTGTCAATTTTAAACAATACATGCATTTACAAAATTGAAATCCAACGTATTAATTAAGCGTATCGTATATTTATTCAGATCTGTGGCGCGATCTTAAAATGGCAAGGGCGCCATCTATCGCCAGTTTTGGGAATGTTTTAAATGCACTCATTGACAACTGCGCTATCGCCATCTATGGACAGTCTAGGACACGGAGTACGACATCACAGGCTCCTTTTCATCACGGTTGATTAAGTAGTTCCCGTGGGTTAAATGAAAAACTATCATTCAACCCACGGGAACTACTTGATCAACCGGGATGAAAAGTAGCCTACGTCGTACTCCGTGTCCTAGACTACCTGCATGCACAATTTCATTCCGATCCGTTGTACCGTTGAGGCGTGAAAAAAAATAATAAACAAACTAACAGAATTTCGTTTTTAAAATAGTGGTTAGGATATATAGACCTATGTACAGAAAATAATCTCTCAATCTGCAACTAACGGTTAAAATAGGCTTAACATTAATATATAATTTGAAATTTTAGTTCGTCTCGATTTATGTTACAATATTTGTAAAGCAGATATTTCTGTTACGTTCCAGCACTGGTGAATCGATCAGAAAAGTAAAATACTTCTTTGAATATTTTCTTTATAAATTTCTACAAAGAAAACAATGAAATATCGCTACATTTTTAAGTGACTCCGTGAAATGACGATATTGTATCTTTAGTATCGTAAAGAGAACTTGATTTTTTAGTCTGCTTTCATAGAAAAATGAATCTCATAGAATCTCCTACATACCAGGTAAATATGTAATCTAGAAATCTAGTATGGATGTAGATGTGTTCGTGTCCCATTGTCTACAACCATTCAAACTTTTAAATCAATGAGTCGATCTTCTTGAAACTTAGTATATGTATTTAAGGACAAAAAGTGACTTTCGTTTTTGAAATTTTTTTTTCTTCCGAATCGTTGTGGGGAAATTTGCGCGTGAAGGCGAAGAAAATTCTCAAAGAAAAAGACGTTAGAACGAAACAACGAATAGTAAATAAATCCATTTACTAATTCTCAAATACTGATTAAAATCAATTAGATTTACGCGAATTAAGCACATAAAGGTATTAATTAATTTATTTTTTTCAAAAAATGGTAAACTGTTTATATTGTAATATAAAAATAATAAATATAATAAATAAATAAATTACTTTCACGACTTTAAAAACCAAAAAACAAAACAAACTTTATTTAAGAAAAGTAGGCTTCTGGTTCTTTGAGAAATAATGGTTGAGTATTCCCAATTCCAAAATTCAAAATACTAGGCCATCCCCATGTCTCCCCCTGGTAAGTATGAGATACTCCAAGAAGAATCGATTCCAAGCGTTTACGGCAAAAAGTGATATTTTATTCCTTATTAAACATTTCACTCTATGAAAGGCAAGAGCTATCAAAGCCATATTTATTTTAAACTTAATTTATGGTACGAGAGTGAAATGATTACAATTACAGCTCGGTGCGACTTGCTGAACGTGAAGAAATCAGTATCTCGTGTGGCCACCATGGGCGGCAATAACGACTGTTACACGGCCTGGCAGAGAGAGGAAGAGACGTTGGATGTGCGTTTGGGTATGTCAGTCCATAAGGCGCCAAAGTCCATCTGCTGTAGCGGCAGGTAGTCTGTGGCGTGTCAGTCGTTGTGCGATCATGGATCAGACAGATCCGATGAACGCGCGGGCCCCGGAGGAAGTTGAACATGATGACCATCCAGGAATTGTTGGACGTTGCATGCCACGTACAGTCCAGCCTTGTCCTGTTGCTAAATAGTCCCAGGCAGACCCTGAAGATAAGGGGACAGACTCCAACACCTCAGAGATGTAACGGTGGCTATTCAATGCGGGAATGCGTACTACACGAGAGCAGGACTGGAATCCAATGGCACCCCATACCATACTGCCAGGTGCCGGACCGATGCATAATGGCCATGCATAAATGCAAGACTCAACTCAGGCTTCCGCCGCGTTGCCGTCAAAAACGGATGCGACCATTATGATTATGTAGACAGAAGAAGGATTCGTCGGAAAAAAAAGATATCATGCCATTCGTCCCTCCAGGCGCGACATTCTAAGTACGATTGCAGCCGCAGACGCCTGTGGTGCACAGTCGAAGGTAGCCGAAGCAATGGGCGCTTTGCAAAAGTTCCTGATGCTGCAGATGACGTCGAACCGTACGAACCATACAGGTTGCTGTGAATACATCCTAATTCTTGGTAATGTGACTCTACGATTCGTAATAGTCATGCGCACAAGATGTCTGTCCTGTAGTTCGGTGGTATGACTGGGCCATTGGGATCCTTCACGTCGGTGAGTTCGTCCTTCCTCGACTCGCCGATTCCACATCCGCATCACTGTGGCCGCTTTGTGTCCAACACGAGCACCAATTTCTCGGAAGGATAATTCGCAGTCTCGAATTCTCCCGCGATCAAAGTCGGAAACCTGCTGGTATGGCTACCGTACTCTTCGACGAAGCATACTGAATCATATGTGCACGGCGAGCAAATACTATTCCAATACTGCACAGGGGCTCTCTGTTCTCCTCTCTTATACTGCTTCCAGGGGACGTTACTGGCTCATTATTTACACATGTGCTGCGCTGCTAATCATTTACATGTGTTCCCATGATCTACGCATCATTCAAATGTCGGGTCGATCGGTTGTGTCCTTCCTGGTGTTGCACTTTTCATAGCCAGCAATGTATTTGCTTTTGATTCTTTCAAATGTTTATATCCCACAAAGACAATAAAACAGTATTAACTGTTTATTTATAAATATTATCAACAAACAATATTAATACTTTGTTTATGGGAGTTAATTTTAGTGTGAACGGATTTACAATACAGACCTAATGTACAGAAACACAGAGACACTCTACGATTCGAATAAGTACGATTAAAATAGCCTTGGTTCAGAAAATAAAAATAAGTGCAATGTTCAGTAATATGATTTAGTAGAAGAAACGTACTCTTCTTCTGATTGAGAGGTTGAAAGACCTACTAATAAGCCATCAAATGGATGTCTCAAGTCAGCCCTACAGCCGCTCTAGGAAAAGTTGACCCTTTGAAAGAAGATAAGAGTTAACCGTATGGTCCCTTAGGAGAAACAACTACGGAAAAATCCTGATCCCTGCAAGGTATCGAACGCGGTTCCTGCAGTTAATACACAAACATCAACATTACTTAGCTACCGAGCCATCTTTTTTTGTGGTTTAGTTCAGAATTATTTTTTTATCTTGTTATCAAAAGTATCTAATAATTTTCAATGTCATCTAATTACCAAGTTTCCTCTGTGTATTTTAGACCGAAATATTTCTCTTTTTTATATTTAAACTGCTGAGGTTTTTTTTACTCCCATTTTTCTTTCCCTTCTAATCATTCTCTAGATACAAAGAAACCTTTTGTTTTTCTCCTGTCTTCAACGTACATTAACCAAAGATTGATTCCGCCTCCCAATAATTTTTCTTTTGTGTTCTTTAAAAGGCAGCAGGTGATATTCCAGTTACTTAATAGATCGGCCACCAGACACGAGTTCTCATTAGCATTGCAATTAGTGGCCGAAAACTGCCGCTCCAACAACCTTGTGCCCAGACAAGAGTGAAGGATTTGAAATCATTAGCTTTCTTTGGCCGCTGCCGCTTACAATTTTCAAAATGAAAGGTCCCACTTGCAGTCATAAATATACCAGCTAAAATATCTACCTGCAGTTACGCCCTGGATTGAGTGAGTCATGCAAAGGTTTGGCTTAAGCTTTTTGTAGACTAACAACAGTAAGAATAATTCAATTTTTTTGTAGCTTTATTTTTGTTTTGGAATCACGCAATATATATTTTTTATTAAGCTTATGCTTATGTGTATATTATAGATGCATTATATTCAGTATAAAGAAATTTAAATGGAATGGGCTGCTTGTAGCACAACGGAATGAGTAGATGGACAATGCCAATTCACATTAGATTTCGAGGAATGAGAATTAGCCAATTAGCCTTGAAACAGTACTGTCTCCGATTTCCAGCACAAATATCAAAAAATAGCTCAGTGAATTTTTCTTTTGTTTAGTTATGTGCGTTCTTTGTTTTATTTTACTGTAAAATGTTTCTAACACACGTTAAATTTCTTGTCTAAGCACTAACCTAGTTATAAATTAATCCCTTGATGCTAGCTAAACGCTAGCGGGGATTAATTATTCATCCCTTTTTATTCTTGATTTGTTTTGATGTTTTTGTAATTCAGGGGTCATTGATTTGTATGTTTGTCCGTTTTGTATATTGTACCATTTCACTGAGCTAGGTATGCTAGACGGATTGGACTGATGAGAGGCCAATAAGCCTTGAAACAGCACTGTCTCCGATTTCCAGCACAAATACCAGAAAATAGCTCAGTGAATTTTTGTTTTGTTTAGTTATGTGCGTTCTTTGTTTTATTTTTCTGTAAAATATTTCTAACGCACGTTAAATTTCTAACGTACACAAGGTAGATGGTTGGGTGAAATTAAAAATTTGTTGGTAACAAATGGAAATAGTGAGTTTTCGACCATACACTTTGCAAAACTTGAAGTGATCTTAATTCTGCAATATACATCCTTAAAATGACAAAATATATACTAGCATATACCGGTGGTGCGTTCCTACAGTGGCGTCGTAAATCGAATCGACGTAAAACGAACGAACTTTGTAACGTAAGCAGGAGGATGCGTTCCACACATCCAAATATATATATTGTTTTTATTTAATTAAACCATTTTAATAAGTTTACGGCTAAAATTAATGTAAAATATTTACATACCGTAACTTACTTTCTTAGCCCTACCAAATTAGCATAAAATAATAAATAATAATATCGAGAGTTGCACTAGGACATTTCTTTTTGCCGGACAATGGGCACGTTATTTAAAAACCTTTATCACTATTAATTGTAGTACAGCTGTTAAAGTTGACTGCGTTCACTGTTTACGGCTGCATTTTCTCTCAAGAAATTTAATTTCTCTTTTTTTTCATTTTTCATTTTTTTTTCAATATATGTTTCTTCGTAAATCAAGAAAAAAAAACCACAACTGGACAGTAAATATGCCTTCGTATACTGAGTCAACATCAACGGGAATTCTAAACAGCTGTTTCATCCTTATTAGGAATCATCAGCAGTATTTACCCTTGGCTCAGTCTGCGCGAAAGCCAAGGGCAAAGCATTCACGGGATCGATTATTATGGACGTTAAATTTTGCTTTTCATATTTTTCTTCATTTTGGCGTAAATTTGAATCGCCGTAAAGTGAACCGACGTAAAACGAGGGCTGTCTGTATCTAACAATGAAAAGCATCTTCTATAAATAGCTTCTTCTAAGTAGGACTTATGAAAAAGGTTCTAAAACTGTGCATTTGAATTCCACGATTAATGAACAAATTCTGTTAAAATCCGGAGGTATTTGCGCCTTAGTTGCGTCCTCTGGTGCCAATCAAAGTCATTGTTTATGTCTTATCTTCATTGTCAAAAACAAGATTTTTAATTTATTCAATCTTTGTGCTAAACCCATTCTAACTTATTTATTGATTAACACTGACCTCACGAGCCTAATATTCGCGCGCAGATCATTTAATTGATTGTTGATTCTAACTGCTGTGAGAATAATTTAAACTTAAATGAAAAATCCCTGCGCTATGTCCGTCTGTGAATAAATATTATTATTAATTCGTAATCTAATATTAAATTAATGTAAATAATAATCTAATGCTTATAAATTACAGTAATTTTTTATTGTGACTTTTATAATTATTTTTTTGACGTACGTTAAGTCAAAACAAGGACTACAAGGGAATTATCTTTAGACATTATCTTTCGACCAAGGGAATATGCAAGAAAAAGAAAGATAATGATCTCGAAACAGGCTGTCCTGGAGTCTCACTGAAATAAAAAAAAAAGGCTCGGATTTTCTAATAGTGAACCATTTTTATTTTTAATTTTTATACCATATATTTTAATAGTTTTTAACTTTTAAATAGATACTTAAGAAAAATTATAAAAGATTTTTTTTTTTGCCTTATTAAAATATTATTAGCAAATCGATAGAAAACCTGATCACTAACTAAAAGGCAAATAATCTGAATCGATAAAAAAAGCCTTGAATTTGTCGTAACTACAGTTAGGCTTAGGTAATGATGAATGGCTGTTACATCTGGGTTCAGTAATTCTTAAGTGGAGACGAAGATCATTATGGGAAAAAGATAAGTAGGATTAACGAGTTCTTATGACTTCTTTTTTTTTTTGTGAGAGAGCTTAAGAAATTCACTAAGATTGGAAGCTAAAATTAGCTAAGAAAGAGATCAGAATGTCAAAGACAGGAAAATTTAAGTGGCACCAACTTTTTATTTTTTTTATTTTTAATATTTTTGTTCCATCTCATAAAAAAAAGTCAGAAAGTCAATAGAAAAAAAAAATTCTTGGTTTTATCTTTTTTTTTTAGTTTCCCGTAAACAAAATGTAAAGAGGAAGCTCTTAAATTAAGTGACACCTTATTGGAAAGCTTGTTAAATTGTACAGCAACAGGCCTTGTAGGTCCTGGGATACAATGTTGAGGTCGGATGGTCAGTTCAACGCTCGCCTGCGTTTAACCACCCCAGTAAGAAACCAGATACCCATTCTACAGAAGGCTGGGTGGATCTTAGGGTCCCTCTGGAGGAGCAATAACCGTGGAAAAATCCCCGACCAGGAATTGAACCCGGGATCCTCCAGTCAGCGGTGCAGTGCCTAAACCACTGGACCCACTTATAACTTGTAGAGGTGAAAATATGAATTCCGGTCTCACATGCATTGGCCAAAAATGAAACATGGTTTCGTGTACAATATGAAACCTTTTTTTTTTCTTTTTGCCTCGTTTGAATAGTTTCTTGTATTATTCAGAGCCTTTTAATAAGCATTTTGTAATCTATGCCTCTATAAGGTATGGAAAATAGGAAGGACCTTCTTTGAACTGTAGCGCATTTCATATGATACAAAAACATTTAGGCACTTGAGACTCCTACAAAATTTTGGCGCTCGAATTAGAGAAACGTAGGCAAAGCCTGTTCTGAAGATTTCCAGAAAATTTGGTTATGAGGAGTCCAAACAAGCAAACAAAGCAAATCCAGATATTTCACAGTGTATATTACCTATTTAATGGTCTATTTATAGTTTTACGTTGTTCCACAAAAATAATTCCTAATTCCATAAAGGAAAAGTTCTGAAAAAAAACCTTAATTTCTCGATGAGCTTCATTCTTCTAACAACCCTTTACAAATAAAGAGCCCTATTATCATTCTTTCCTCTCCTAAGACATGCAATAATGAACGATTTAACATTCTTTTGATAAGTCCGATCGTTTTCTATTAACTTATTCATATTTCCTTCTTTTATGTAATTCTGATCCTTCATCTTTTTCATCTATTTTTTAAATGTAGAGTATTTGTAATTCTTTTTTTTTTCTTTTTACATTTGTAGTTGTTGCGATTTTTCTTTTATACTGTGTTATTTCCTTTTAACCTCATTTTCAACTTAATTTAATTTTACTCTTTTTAAATGTTGTACCCTGACGTCTTAAAATTCTATTGCAGTTTTCTTTTATATTAATCTTTTATTCTTTATATTCTTTCTTTTATACTTTTCCTATTGCTGTAAGTTATTCGCCTTCAACGTTCTGCTGTTTATAATTAGCTTCTGAATGTTGTTTCTGTTGCTTTAGTTTTTACAGTTTTATCTCGGTTGGCGCTGTTTAGTGATAGCTATTAATTTTGCACCAGTGGACCCAACCATAACCAACGTTATTGACTGTTGGACAAATGTTTAAGTAATTCCTAAATTTAGTCAGGACAGTGATTTCCCAAGAATATAAATTAAATGTCAACAATACACAAAAGTCTCTACACCTCAAATAATTTCAATTCGAATTTCTTAAGATTTGAAGGAAATTTTTTAAGCAAAGAAATAAAGGAAAAAAGCAAAGATAAATAAAATGTTACTTAAAAATATTAACTCATGTTCTTCACTAACGACTTAACCTAAAAGTGTAATGTATGTTTGTTTGTTTTTTTCAAAATTGAAGATTGCTTTATCACAAGCAGATGATTATGTTTAAGATGAAACAAAGGATGAGAAAGAGGCAGTAAACTAAATATTATACGACTACAGAATCGTAAGGTAACTTATTTACGGATATACCAAGGGTGGCCAAATTTGCTTAACGTAACACCCACATACCATAAACTTCGGAAGTTTGAGAACGGCAAGACCTGAAAATGTTACATACAAGTTGTTATTGTTACATGCAAATTTTGTTACAAAAAAGATTATGTAAATATTAAAAAAAAATACATGTACGTAATATTTAGTCATTTATGTAGTTTTTTAAGCTGTTTCACTTCTATTAGTTTCATTAATCACAAACTTACACTTTTGTATTTATCAAATATCCTGATTAACAGTTCTTTAAAAATAGTTAAATTCCTTGAATAGAATTGTAAAAATAGAAAAAAAAAATCTGTTATTAATCTTATCTTTTTCGATATCTGACAAATTATAATTCGAGAACTGTTTCTAGCATCTGAGTGTTTTTGAAGTGTTGTCGTTCAGCTTGCCGAAAATTGCTATCATAACGAATGAAGGAAACAGGAGAACTCGAGAAAACTTGCAAATCTAACTTCTTTGTGGATTTTTTTTTGTCAGTGCATTGGGTTGAACGGAAAGTTAGTTTGTTTTTTTCCTCATTCGTAAAATCGTATCAACTTTGACTTAGATAACAATTTAAAGTCTGCAGATTGTCTACCGTTGTATTATTGTATTGCTTATTGATAATTTCTTTATTAAACAAATGAAAATAATATAAGTGGTATTTCTAGATGGTAATTTAGAATGGAAGATACTAAAGTGTATTTTCGAAAAGACAAGGGCAAAACAGACTAAAAACAAAAAAGTAATAAGTGTCATGTATGGAAAAACATACTATTAACTATTAAAAAGTGCCAAAATTATTTTGCAAAATTTAAAGCGCTTTTCTTTAAAAGATGCACCATTCTCCGCAACCATCTATCGTTGATAGATACAAACCGACCGAACTTCTGGTTCAACAAATGTTGCATAGACAAGAAAGAAAAATTTCAAAGAGAAAACTTTCCACCCTTATTATTTGGTTTTACTTCAAGGCCAACATCCATCCATTGCGCAATTGCAGTTAACGTTGTTTTCCAGGATCACAAATATTCAATGGCTTCCGTTACTTAGTAACAAAGCTATGAAAAATAAGGCAACTCTTAAGAAAGACACTTTACTTCTATCTCACAGCACAAGACACTGTGTATGACAAACATTTCTATGTAATGGGGTCCGCGTATTTAAAAAGAACGAACAAGAAGACGTCATTCTGTCTAGCAAAGGACATTCTTTACAATGATTAATAACGTACCACTCAAAGTCTAGTTATGCAATAATGAAGGGGAAAAGAAAACTTATCTTTACAGCATCTAAACATTATTCTTGGTAAATACCTAAGAGGGAGGGGGAAAAAAAATCTGTTCTCCAGGCGCTAATGGCTTTTTTTTTTTTTCCTCTCCAGCGACGTAACCTTGTCGCGACAGTTGCAACATGTCGCCACAGACATGGTAAATCACCCGTAGGAAGATGACGTCTAATTCTTTCGTCTAAAGTTAAAATCAAAGCAACATATTTGTGACCAATAAATTACCTTCTGACTTCAGAGAAACAAATTATACAAACCAGAAATGCATTCGTTATGATGTATTATTAGCACATTTTTCTAATCTGTGGGTCCCCTAATAACCGAACTGTTGGATGGATCTTTTTGAAACTTGGCGTGCATATTTGGGGACTAGGGAAGATCTAACTTTTAGGTTTGAAGTCTTTCCCAAGTGGGTCCATGTCGAGAAATTAGGGCGAGAAATACCCCTATACAAAAGCATTGGAATCCAAACAATGGAGTTCTATCCTAGTTTTCTATTAATACTTCGTTGTGTTAAGCTATAGGAATTAATCTTATTAGCTAAACCATTGCGCGTGGTTTGATATGAGTGAGATTAACCCGATTTAGATAGCTTAATTAAGTTATACGGATTTATTATTTTTTTTTCTTTATTTTTCTAAAAATGGAAAATCCGTGCTCTTTTTATTCACCGGATATTATAAAAAAAACAAACAAACATATTTTAAGAAATAGTCTTTAAATCTTTCAAACTTCTGGCATTTTATCATTACATAAGAACAGAAAATGTAATAAATGTAGAATCCAGGGAACTAACATTCAGGCAACTAAATCACAGCTATGGCAGAAAAGAACATGTGAAAACAGCAAGTGATTTAATTAATTGTGTCACAATTTTCATATTATTAAGAATTTATTTCCAGTATTTAATGTTTACTCTTGATTGTAAAAATTAGCTTACTTGAGGAATTTCAAAAAGGGATGTATATTTTTTAAAAAAGATAATTTCGTAAAGTTAAATTTGAAATTTTTGAAATGGAAGTAAAGTCTTTTGTTGCTTTTCACTTAACGTTTGTTGAAATCATTAATTATTTGGAATTTAGTTAGATGAGGATTTTAATAACCACTTTATTTTTTTATTATGCAGTGTTTTGAACCCCTGAATACAATGGTTTTACAAAGGTTAAGTAATTTGTAGAGCCTTTTTCATTAAAACACACATACACAGACAAACATACTTATGTAGTGAAATTAATTTAATTCATTGTTATATTTATCTAATAAAAAGAAAGCAAATGTCACTGACATTTGTCAGCCAGTAACAGAAGCCCAAGAAACCGTGAGATAGACAATAGATTGATTCCGATATATTATTACAACAGTTACTTCTTATAATAAGTAATTATCAAAATCACAAAATAAATGATTAAACTGTACCTATATGGAATCCATTGTGCTTGTAATTTCACAGCTAGAAAAACAAATAAGTTAGTAACTTCTTGTATAGGCCTACTTCTTTTTTACTTCATCACAATATTTCGAATGGTCTACTCGACTATTCTTCTTCAGGTTACATATATATATACAATATCGATAAGATAAGAGTATGTTAATAAATAAGGTAGTAGATAAAAACCCAGAAATTCGTTGGTCATTGAGAGCATTCCAACTGCAATGAAAATTTCATGCCAAAAATGAATCATTAACCAGTTAATGTAATAATAGCATTGTATAATATTGAACATTGACACTGATGAATCATTGTAATTTCTTATTTGAATTTCAGGTTATTAATTCCTGTTTTAACACAGCTTGATCAGGTTACCTAAGTTTGGAATGAGGAAAATTTCACGAAATATGATATAAAAAAAATGAAGTGCTTATCACAGAAGGCAAAGTCTGTTTTTTTTTTTAAACGAGATCATATATATATAAAAGGCTGAAAAAAAACCAGCGAGCAACATATTCTATTAGGCTACGTTGTTTAATAGATAAAGGATGGGATGGATAGAGAGGATTAAGATAGAATGAGAAGATGTAATGAAGAAGTTGTAAATACATTTTATAGCATAGGTTGTTTTACTTTTCTTGGAAAAATGTTGTAAAACGCATGTTTTCATTATGATAAATCGTTGAAACAATAAACAGTGCAGAGACTGAATAGAAAGAAAGTAAACGTCACTTTTATTGCTATACATTAAGAATGATCTGTTGAAATTTGAAACGGACTGTATATGCTGTCTCCGCATGTCTTAAGCTGATAAAGCATAGGAAATAATTTATTGTATTTGAAAATTCGTAAATATTTCTTTTTTGCTTTAATTGTGCATTGGATTGAATGTTAGAAGTGGATATTCTACGTTGCTCTAGTTCTATTGATGATGACGATAATGCAAAGTGATAATATCGCTCCTAGAGCCTTCCAAAGGCCGTAATGGTGTCGCGCAGGGGGACATCTCGTTCTCGCGTGACGGTTGATGGTGGTTTGTCGACCCTAGGCTGACAACCGGAGGAAATGTTCACCATATTGCCGTTCCCTAATCACCTCCCATGTAACCAGATCCACTCGGGCAGGAGTGGGCGAGCTTGTTAAAAACCATACCCTCGCTATTTATCTGCCTAATCGTGCAGAACCGAGCGACAAATTTGGCGGGAAGTCGCCGGCTTGTCTGCCCCGCCGTCTCCGTTCCCCTTCCCAAAACACCCGCAGGGTCCCTCTTCTTGCAAGACCATCCGTCAATATTAGAGGCCAGGATTTAAAGGGGCAGCGATGAAAGGTCTACATCACTTTCCCCTCATCTACACACAAGTGCAGCAAATGACGAAAAGAATAGGAGAGGAGACACACACACACATTTCTTCATCAGAATGGAAAGGAGGGAAGGACAGAAAGGGAGTAAAGAATCTGGGAGGAGAAGGACTTTGTTTTAGTGGTAATAAAAGGAGAAAGCCTGGAATGCCGTTGGATAAATATTTCAAAAAGAGTGATAACAGCATTTTGAAGGAGTTTTCTTCAAAACAGCAGTCCAAAAATAAAGGATTTTTATGCCCGACGAATTCCAACTTCATTCTTCTAACAGAATTTTAGATAAAGTAAATAAAGGGTGATTTATATGAGAAGAAATAAGGTACCGTATTTATTCGAATCTAAGCCGCCATCGATTCTAAGCCATACCCCAAATTCTCAACGTTTTTGTGAAAAAATAAAAGTGTAAAAAGGTTTATCGATATCCGATATTTACGAAATAAAAATGAGAACTAATAAGAAGTGAATAATTTATTTTTTCGGTAGCATTTATATTGGAAAAAAGTGCGGCTTAGATTCGAATAAATACGGTATATCTTATTGCTTATTCTCCTAAAGGTTGCAAGTAGCCTAGTCTATACAAATCCTAGATTTACTATCTAATCTATACAAATCTACATATACTATCTAGTCTGTATAAATTCTGTAATATAAAAAGTTTCACTGTATGTTTCAAAGTGAAGTCTTGTAAAGTATCTTACAAAAACATTGTTAAAACATTGTTGGATGATGAAGGATGTAGTAGATGAAATATTTCTTTCCATTACACCACGACATAAGATAAGTAACAAGAGAAAATTATAGATAATATTTTTATCTACAGTTCGTTTTAATTCTGTAAACTGCTTACAAACTATTAATGGAAGCAATATTTATTAGGAATTCTTCAGATCAAAATCTAAACATAAATAGAAGCTTAGTTATTGCAGAATATTTTGTAAAACTAGCAAAACTACTTTTCATCTAAGTATTTATAATTCGACGAAAGTGTTATAAAAAGGTTTATTAACATTCTAAAACAATCTGACTTAATAATATCTTTGTGAATGTGCATTATTTTTTTCATGCCTTTTTCTTCTATATATTTATCATCAAATTTTTAAGAAATGTTATGTATATGTCAAATTTAAGATCTTCCATTATTAGTCCTAATATTCTTCCGTTGTCAGTAATTCATCTTAACATTCAGAACATGTTCGTTAGACAAACGAATTTACTGGTTATTCCGAAAAATCGCATGAACTTGATTAGTAGAATGAAGAATGGAATGCTTGCTCTGTTTCTATGTTTTAGAGGATGTCGAGATTATTTCTTTAAACCCTTATTAGGGTGGATAACATGATTTTGAAGGCTATCTATCAGTCAGTTAAAATAAACTCGATAAGCTGATGTTGCCTGTGATTTTGTGATAATCTATTTTAACAAAACATGGTTTTTGTAGTGACTAATTGAGAATAGGTAAGATTTTTTTCAGTTTCTGCATTTACCCACGACTTGATCTTCAATCTTATTTAATCTGTTGTTTTAACAGATGATGGATAATCTAAACCTAATTGAAAGTTTCTAGGTAATTATTAAGAAACTAATATCTGCATATCTGTCAGCAAGGACGGAATTGACCAAAAAAAGGGCCTTTTGGATGAATTGATGTTTTATAAAATTTAGTTCCACAACTGTTTCAGAAATTCAACAAAAGGAAAAACTAAACAAAACAAAACCAAAAAAATATGTAGTGTAATGCCAGTAGTTCTCGACTGTCTCGCTATAGTGGCCAACATCGAGCGTTAGGGATTCTGCTGGGATTCTGTATGGATAACTTTGATTAACTGTAATTTTGATGAAATTTGCTTTCATGTAATTATCACGTTCGTTGTTATAAAACTACGTTTTCTGTTTCATGTCATTTCATCGTCTTTCTGTTATTGAACGAATTTGTTTTTTCAAATCAACATCTCTTCATTTTTTTAAGAGCGAAACCACCGTCAGTCGTTCCGGAATGACAGTGCTGAGATTTAATGAGACCTTGTGTTTACATATTGCAGATTTACCAGCCACTTAGGACTTCTAGAATACATACATACGAATAAGCTACTTAAACATTTAAAATTACAATATAATATAGCTTCAATTCTCAGTATGCATTGTTTATAACAAGAAGTTCATCAAAGAATTTGAAGGCGATTTTTCTTAAATCTGGCGAATATACATATATGTTTAATAACTCTCCGTTTACTTTTAAATTATAATATCTGTTGAATATAAGCAGTAGAAATTTACCAATTTCTGAAAAAAAAAATTAATGAAATTTTGTGTTATTTAATTCAGTTGTTGAATTCCGATTCTTTTTAATTAAAGCTATCGCAGATATAAGAAGATTAAAAATCGGATTATTATCCATCGGTTAAGATATAAAGCCCATTGCACATGGATCCGAAAATCGGTCGGTCGGATCCATGTGCAATGGGCTGAAGGGGAACGCTTGAGACTGAAATTATCACATTGAAATGAAAAAAGGTAAGGTGATTGAGGGTATTTTGAATATGTAAATTTTCGTCTGAATCACCTTATTTTTAAATTGTGTTCCAAAACGCCCTCATTCATTTTCATATTTCAGTATAATAATTTCGGTCTCAAACGCTCTCCTTAAGCCCATTGCACATGGATCCGACCGATCGATTTTCGGATCCATGTGCAACGAGCTTAATAAAAAAAATCCAATATTACTGTTCCAATGCTTTTCTATGGAAAATTTTTGTCACCTCCACGCGCTTATTTCTCTACAGTAATTCACACGAGAAAAATTTCAAATATTAAAGTTTGATCGCTTCTTGCCTTTTAATAAGCACGCCAAGTTTTAAGAAGATTCATTTAGCGGTTCAAAAGTTATTAGAGGAAACAAAGGCTCGCGCGCACACATACTACACTCACTATTTGATGGGCCAATTTTGTAATGAGTTCTCTATTAGAAAATAAACCTAAAAGATACGTTATTTTTTCAATCGTGTTAAAACTGTTCTGTAAAACTAAAAATGATGGCAGTTCTAGTTCGTTGTGTTATTTTTGGCTGGGGTTTACATCTGAACTTAATTTCATTAGTCGAACTAATTCGAAGTATGTAGTGGGATGCACATCCGTGTGGCCGTGTATCTGCTTCCTTCCTATTCTTGTACGGTGTCATTAATGTTGAAAATGTACATGGAGAGTGGATGGTTGTAAGTAATGGTTGCCAGTTAATTGCTACCGAGCTTCAACTGCTATCTGTCGATGGTGGAAGAAAAAAAAAAATCAGCCTACAGAGGAAAGAGTTACGATCGGATAAGAGTAAAAAAAAAAGAAAGAAAAGGGAAAAGGAAGGATGGAAGAGAGATTAGGGAAAGCAATTGACGAGACCAGTTATTGATTTTTGAAAATTTATGTTTTTTTTTAACCGCGCAGACAAAAATGACATTAAGTTTATCCAAAAATATAAAATAAGAAAAGTTTAAAAGATAGGAATAGTGTGGCACCGCTAAGAATTTAAACCTACTTTCATTAAAATTTTTGTTTTTAATTTTTCTTTATTTTTTAAAGTTGCGAAAACGATACACAAGAAACGTATTCGTGTATTGTAAATTATAATGTTTATATATATAAAGAGTATTTTTAAGTTTCTCGTTTGCTCAAAATTAATTAAATTCGCAAATATTTATCTCAGTTGCCTAAATCCAATTAGTTTTCTTTATATCAAAGCACACGCAAATTTCATTTCATTCATAGTTCTCTGCCAAGGGCAGATCCTTCACTGCTACCCAGCATTCTCCAATCTTTCCTATTTTCTGCCTTCCTCTTCGTCTCCACAGAAGATCCCTTTACCATAATGTTGTCGATCATCTTAAATCTTCTTCTGCCTCGAACTTTTTTACCGTTCACCATTCCTTCCAGTGCATCCTTCATTAGGGAGTTTCTTCTCAGCCAGTGACCCAACCAGTTTCTTTTTCTCTTCCTGATCAGTTTCAGCATTATTCTTTCTTCACCCACTCTTCTAGCACAGCTTCATTTCTTATTTTGTCTGTCCATTTCACATGCTCCATTCTTCTCCATATCCACATTTCAAATGCTTCTAGTCATTTCTCTTCACTGCGTCGTAATGTCCATGTTTCTGCCCCATACAATGCCACACTCCACACAAAGCACTTCACTAGTCTCTTCCTTAGTTCTTTTTCCAGAGGTCCGCAGAAGATGCTCCTTTTCCTATTAAAAGCCTCCTTTGCTATTGCTATCCTCCTCTTGACTTCTTGGCAGCAGTTCATATCACCACTTATAGTACACCCTAAGTATTTAAAGTTGTTCACTTCTTCCAATGTCTCATTCCGAATACTTATGTTTATCTTCTTTGTCTTTCTTCCGATAACCATAGTCTTTGTCTTGTTTACATTTATCTTCATTCCATATTTTTCACAGCAGTCATTCAGCTGCAGAAGCATATCCCTTAGTATCATCTCCTCTTCTGCTAACAATGCCATATCATCAGCAAATCTTATGCACTTTATTCTTCTTCCTCCTACTATCACCCCTCCCATGTTCTGAAAACAATTCTTCACTAACTCCTCCAAGTAGATGTTGAACACGCAAATGTTAGTGGATTAATACGCATTGGTAGATAGCTACCTCGTAAATGTTTAAGAGAGACCCCTACGTAAAAATTTTCAAATACAAATATTAGATCGAATTAAATTAAAATCATTCGTGAATACTGTGTAGTAGTATCAAATTAATATTAGATCGTCTTCTGTCCGTAAATGTCCATGTTTTTCACATTACCTTTAAGTTTTAAAAGAAAGCTTTAATGTCCGGTTTCTCCAAATAGTGGTAAGCTATATCCTGGATTAAGTCCAAATGAATCCAATAAGGTTGATTTCTCCAAGTGGTATTAGTATTATCATATCTAATGTCAATTGGAGCCAGTTGAACTTAATCCAGGATTAACTTATGACTATTTGTAGAAATCGGCCGTTAGAGTTGCTACGTAAGCTATACTAATACTATTTGGAGAAACCGGCTGTGAAATCCTTACTTGATTTGGTTTTATCGAACGACTTCTTGTTGAAGGTTCCGTTATTTTGCATCATGAAGTACAATAAAGTATTTTAAAGTCGTTTTTAGTTAACTTTCCTAAGAAAATAGGCTCTTTAATTAGTCAGTCTGTGAGCACCCTTTAAAAAGTTGGATGAATCTTCTTGAAACTTGACGTGCACATTTAAGGACAAGCGACGAGATAATAACTATTGTACATGTTGAATCTTTTCCAAGTGGATATC
The DNA here is from genome assembly GCA_023159025.1 of Thereuonema tuberculata. Classification (NCBI taxonomy): domain Eukaryota; kingdom Metazoa; phylum Arthropoda; class Chilopoda; order Scutigeromorpha; family Scutigeridae; genus Thereuonema; species Thereuonema tuberculata. Next base: position 38,813,995 of record JAFIDM010000003.1, on the reverse strand, counting down.
CTTCTTAAGGTGACAAAAACTTCTACAGAGAAGGATTAGAACCGAAAGCAATGGATTCCTATTCATGTCTTAAGCAATGAATATTAATCCGCTTAAAAATCCTTTAATGCCTGCGTGAACTTCAATAGGATTAATTGGATTCAGTCAACTTCAGTCAGTAATGTGGATTTAATTTTCAGAAAATGCCAAAATAAGGAAATCGCCACAATTTGTATTCAATAACTACTATAATAATACTAATAGATGTGCTTCAGATTCTTTCAGGTACTTCTTGAGTCTTAATCCAGTTCATTAATTCTGTGACTTGAGTTACTTGTATTTCAGTCTTTCTGTTTTCTTTAGAACTAAGGCAGCCATTTTCTCTGACATGTTTTCCTGTTGATTACGTCAAAATTCTGAACATTCTGTGATTTTGATAAAATATCATCAAATTAGGGATTGGTAAAATCTGAGACTTTACATTACTTACATGTAGACATATTTTTGTTTCATTGAATGATTTGGAAGGAATATGTCAGCTGTTAGAACTATTGGAGAAAATCAAATGTGTATTATCGTAACGCAGAATGACAAAAGTTTAAAAAAGAAATTTTTTGGGTTCCAGCACAGTTTCGAAGAGAAAAAGCATCATAAACAGGTGCAGGTAAGCAATACGTCAGCACTAATTGAATGAAAAATAAAGAATATAATAGCCCGAGGTTATTTGAATGTAAACGAGTTTGTTTTATACATAAATAAAAAATTAACATTCATTCAACAGCCCTACTTTTTTTTTAAACTTGTTGATTTCAAGTTATTGCTTTTCTTTTTGTGATTGATAAAATGTCACCTCTTGAATACAAATGTATTCACACATCTATTTCCTTCAAATAAATGATTAATATGTAAATTTTTTCTTCCTTCGCCTTGATGATGTGTCAGTCCTAAACAATAATTAAATTTAACCAGCGATCCAAACCTTTTTTCCAGCCCTCAGAGGAAGAGGGTCACGAACAGCGAGGCGTTGGCGTGACCGAGGGTCGAGCGAGTGAACTACCCCTCCCACTTTGCTCTAGTCTCGCGCCCGACCCCGGGCGTGTTTGCTTAGGCGCAAGTGGTTATTACAGCGGTGACATGTCAACACAGTCCTGCATAGGCCTATGCATAAGTGTTGCTCGGGGAACGGATGCAAAAACAGGTAGGGAAGGGGCGGAAAAACGTTTAGAACAGTCAGGAGGAGGGGGGTGTAGGGTGGAAAACGATCTAAAAAAAAAATAAACTGAACTTACAAAATACAGGAATCAACAAAAGTAAACAAAAAAATGAACTACAGAATACGGAGTGAAACTACAGTAGAAAAACAACCTTCAATGATTCATTTCAGTGTAAAGAAGTGTAGAGTCAGTTTCTTCCGCTTTTTTTTTTTAAACGCAAATAAAAATTGCACGACACAAGAACATATAAGTCACCTCCCTCAGAAACACAAGTTAACACAACTCGCAATACAGAGAGAGAGAGAGACAAAATTATTGTCAGACAACATCATCATCGCATAAATAAAATTATCAAAAAAAAAAAGAATAAAATGTCAAGATTGAAGTACATTGTAGTTAATTTAATTTGCTTCTTATGTAAATTATAAAGCCTGACAAGAGAATAACTTCATTAATAATAATCGTCTAAATCGCAGTGGTGCCTCAAAAGCCAAAATAAACAATAAAAAATTCATTAATATTTCACTAATGCGATTCCGACGATTATTTCTATTAGCCTCAGTACTGAGACCTCGTTGTTGACTGATGAGTACTCCTGGCTGATGATCGCCAAAGAGCGTGAAACAGCTGTTCCAGGATGTCATTTGGTAACCAATTTGGTCTCGCCTATTGTTACTTCATTAATAAATTTACACTTTTTCCGCCGTTTTAAGGTTTCTTCTTGGAGATTAAAATGGTACTGGCATTTGCTTTTTTTCCTATTTGATAACAATGAAAATTGTTAATTAAAATCCGTTGTTACTTTAATCCAATGGAAATAAAGCATGGCTTGCTAACATTGTTAGGCCTAAAATATCTAAAAAAAAACAATATAATTCGCTTCAAGTAACTTAGGGGTTATGATAGTCCTCATCGTTCAATCAAAAAAAAAAATGAGTTCAAGATGTTGGAGAAATTTGGAACAGTCAATTAGAACAAGGAATAAAGATTTCAGGAAAGAGATGTTTGAATTTACTGACTACCTTTTATTATTTGTTTATTACTAAAAAAACTTCATACTTTATCAACGATATTTCGCAGGGTGTTACTCTTTCCCTACTTCTTCGGGCTACGTTCTGAAATTAAAACCGAAGCAGTTACAACAAAGAATAAGTCTTATACAACAAAAGAATAAGGTTCATAGAGCATAGAGCATCAAATTATACAATTACAACAAAGAATAAGTCTTATACAAGACTTACCTTTTAATCGAATAAAGACATTGAATAAATACATAATTGATATTAATTTAATAACTTTACTTCACGAAATAACTTAATATTACAGAGGCAAAGTTTCGAAGTCTTTTCGGCGACTTCTTTATCAAAGTAAAACATTTAAAATAAAGAAGTCACACCCAGAAAAGAAAACATACGAATAAATAACAAACAGAATATTGCACTAACGAGAAATACAACCACAACAATTGTAAAGGAAAAGTAAATAACAATAGAAAGTTTTACAATAATGTAACTGCATATTAAAAATTAATACAACATTGTGTATTATTTAAATGAAAGAGTGTCTTTCTTGATAAAGATATAGATATTTTCAATAGTAAAAACCTTCATTTCTGTTGATGCAATTTAAAATGCGAATATATAGAGCTTCTATAATTTTCCTCTTTTTAACATCACTTTTAAACTAAAGAATTTGAAACTTCCTTTACAGGATTATGACAAAATGATAAATAATGTTCCACCAATTCAGATCTTTCATAATCATTTCTTCTAAAAATCCTCTGTGTTCAGAAAGACGTTCAGAAATATATCGGGACGTCTCTCCAATATATTTCTTACAATTAGCACAACTCGAGGGTCTCAAGCCAAAAGGTTCTATGTGTGCTTCGCCTAATTTTTGCACATAGAATTTTACCGGCACAGAGAAAGTTGAAAGAAGTGAAAAAATTGAAAATAGAACCTTTTGGAACAATCAGCTGACAGGCTAGAACTAGTTTTTTCAAACAGAACCTGCTGGCACACGACAGAAGTCACCACAATAAACCGTTTAGTACATAGAACTAAAATTTAGGAAAAGTGCACATAGAACCTTTTGGCTTGGAACTCTCGCTTGGAACCCTACTGATAAAATATCTTTTGGTTTTGGGTTTGAAATAATCCTTCATTTAAATAATACACAAGGTTGTATTAATGTTCAATGTACAGTTATATTATTGTAAAAAAATTCAATTGTTTATTTCATATTCCTTTACAATTGTTGAGGTTGTTTTTCTCGTTTGTGCTATATCCTGTTTGTTCAGTATTATTATGTTTTCTTTTCTGTGTTTCACATTTTATTTTAAATTTTTAGCTTGATAAAGAAATCGCCGTAAATACATCTTTACATTATACTACGTCTTTGTAGTATTACATTATTTGTGAAGTAAAGACCTCTTAATCGTTCAAGATAATGAAAACAATGACCAAGTTCTAAAGTGCATCAACTATGTAAACAATATAATATGAAGATATGAACAAAGACAACAAAAGTAATAGCGTTTTGGGAACAGAACCGATACATATAAAAGTAGTGATAAACAACGAAATATAGAGCAGATTAAACACTTTACGTATCTTGACACAAGCTACGATCAGGACCAGGATATTGAAATAAGCTGCACAAATTCCAGATTTGTATAACTATAAACAGAACACTTAGAAATAAATATGAAAGGAGACAAGAATGAAATTCAATAAAATGTTAGCTGCTCGTGGAGTTACTCCATGGACGTGTTATATGGGTAACAATGAGAAAGCAAGATAATAGAGCACAAGCTTCAGAAATGAAATATTTTCGACAGATAAAAGGATGCACGAGCCTTGATTTATAAGAAATGAAAATATCAGGAATGAGTTGAAGATTTGTAATGTAAATGAAAAAATGAAGATTATAGAGCGAAATGGCAAGACCAAGCAGAAAGAATGCCAGAAACTTATCAAAACAAGTATGGAAGTACAAATCTATAAGAAAAAAGAATCTTAGAGACAGATTAGAAAAATGACAGGAATCATGAAGGTCGAATAGGCATACTGATTAAACCATACAGTGCAGAACATGATGCTGAATTTCTCTCTTTTTCAGATGTTCTTTCCTCTCGACACGCCAGTGCTTGGCTGTGTTCGCGGAAATGTTTAATAAGTCTACAACTTTTCAATCGCATTTTCTTCTGTACTTTTTTCTTCTGTGCAAATTTTCAATTACATTTTCTCGATGAAGTATCATTCATGAATCAAAATAAATTTAATGTATTTTCAATCTTTCTTCCAGTCTAGTATAAAACATATCACAGCAACAAATAAATGTTTTTAAAAAAGATTTAGTTGGCGCGCTACTTTCAAATACCCTTACGGTTAGAGAGAGTAAAATTTGGTTAAAAAAACCCAGTTGCTATTCAAAAAAGGAATTGTTCCTTCACTTATGTTTACGGTTTTCTTACCCTAGCTCCTGATGTATTGGTCGAATTTGTAGCAAAGTCAATAGGGATTTTCCTTTCTTTCTTTTAGCTTTTGGATTTCTAATTTAGCCTTTTTGTATAATTTAAATGTAGGGTTTTCATTAATTTCTTTAAAACTTTCGATAGTTACATCTTTTTGACTTTATCATCATATTCACAAGTGTCCATAATCACTATCTTATTACCTTTGTCAGACTAAGTGATGTGTCTTGATTTATCCATCAGTAGTTTCTGCATGACCTTTTCTTCATTTAAAGATATGTTTCTACATTCTGTCTGATTATGTAAGTTTTCCAAAATTTGATAAAATACTTCTTTCTTTTCAGTTACTTGATTTTTCCTTTTTCTTTTTCTATTATTACTTTTACTTTGCTGTAGCCTCTATTAACGTTGACGTCTAATCCATTATTAAGTGCTATTACTTCATCTGTGCTTAAATTTGTTTTTCTCAAATTTACTATGTAGCTAAAGTCTTTAAAAAACTTCTCTAACCTCCTTTCATTTTCAGTTTGTATTCTTTCTTTTAATTTTCTTCTTTTCTTACTACCTAATTTCTTCAATTTCTCATTATATCTTCTAGACTCCATCTTCATAATTTCCTCCTACGTGTCTTTAAGAAAATGCAGTTTTACAGGCCTGAGGTGGTCGTAAAGAATAAGACAGAACTTTTAGAAGAATCTTCCTTGTTACAACCTATATCTATCTTTAAAATTTCAGCTTTCTAGGATGTTTTGTTTTTGAGTTATGGTGATCATAATCGGACGGACAAGTGTATTATGCTAAAAATTGTATTTAACCCTTTTTCTCCCGACGCGACGCCTATTAAGGGAAGTTATGGCCCCATCCCCCGAAATCTTGAAGTCATTAGAATAGACCTTTTTCTTTCTTTCTTTTTGCTTTATGCTATTTAGATTGAGAGAACTTTACTATTCCTGAGCCTCACCCCTAAATTTTTGGAAAGGACGATTTTTGTTTTTTTGGCTATTGAAGATCGGCTTCTTAACATGGTCCACCCCGAAATAAAATATCTATAGACCACCTTGCTTAGACCAAATGCGTATTAGGTCTATCCTACAACAGTGAAATCTTCAATATATTGTGGATATAAAAACTTCAAGTTTTAACTGTAGCTAAATAAATTCCATGAACATTTTAAGAAGCTAGCGAAAAGTAGGATGAAGTAAGAGTACGCAAAATTCTCTATAGAATGATTATATGAATGGTTTTTTAAGATATATACAATTTCTAATGAATTTTGTATAATTACCAATTCATTCTTTGAATCCTTTCTTCATTCTTGTCAATATTCTTCACCTGTTAGAGCTAGTCTATGAAAAAAACATTTCGATAAAAGGTTTATGAAACTCCAGACAGTCCTCAGGATCTCAGGCTTTTTTCTTTCTCTAGATTTATTTTTTAATTCACAGAAATTTTGAATTGTTACATCCTTATAGTAACTACCTACACAGGATATTAAAGGCTTTGACATATTAAAGCCTCTATTCCTTCAATATGAGTTATAGAAAGAACAGGATTACCATAAAAAAGTTTTAAGACGATGTAAGCCCATGGTGTGGACCAGGTAGCAGAATGGTAAGGGCGCTTGGCTGCGGTTTGGAGGTGGTGAATTCGATCTCCGGCCTCGGCGGAGAGCAGGGATTTTCCAAAACTATTCTCCTCCAAACGGGTGCTGGTGTCTACCCAGCCCTCTGTAGAATGGATACCGGGTTTCTTTCCCGGGTCTAGAGGCGGGCGAGCATTGGACTGACCACCCGACCTCATCACAGTTCCGGGTCATTAAAACGTTGAAGTCTTACCTCCAGCGCCCTAATGGGTCACAGAGGGCCTCAGTGGGAAACGTAAGCTAATCTAAGCATATGGTGTCCGTCCGTCTGCGATAACAAAAAAAAAAAAACCTATTCGTCCTCAAAGTAAATAGAAATTGTACGGTTTTTATAAGGAAAATAAATTTCTATTGTTTTGATGTATTTCGGACCAATACGGTAAGGAGCTACGGATCAAAAACCACTGAAATAAGTCACTACCACATCACGTGAAAGGAAAATCGAAAACTCGCTTTCTTTAATATATTTTATGTCTTCGTTGAACTTTGAACTATTTATTATCTTCTCAATTTTCTGTGTGGGCCCGGTAGACGAGTGGGTAAGGGCGCTTGGCTGCGGGTTGGAGGTAGCGGGTTCGATTCCCGGCCTCGGCGGAGGACAGGAATTTTTCCACGCTTTTTTCTTCTCCAAACGGGCCCTAGGGTCTACCCAGCCCTCTACAGAAAGGGTACCGGGTTTCTTTCCCGGGAGTTAAAGGGGGGCGAGCGGCGGGCGCCCGCCCCCCCCGCCCCCCCGTCCTCAACTTTGTCCCGTAGGTTCTGAACACTGGAGCCTACCCTCCAGTTGCATTGCGCGGTTCTCTGGGCCTGATCGCAACTTTAACTTTAACAGTTTTCTGTAGCCTCCAAACGTATTCATCTTATTTCAAGTATATATAGTTTCCCTATTGTCACTGAATAACTGCTTTCTTTCTTTTGAATTTTATCCTTTAGCTTACTTTCTTATCAGATCAGTCAGTCTATCTCTGTGGTGATTTTGTGTGTTTGAAATCTTTCCCAAGTGGGTCTTTGTCGAGAAATCAGTGCGAGAAGGTGACAAAACTTCCCATAGAAAAACACTGCAATCTAAATAATAAGTATTAATCCACTTATTTCGGAACAGCTTTGCGCGTGCTTGAATATGTTAAAATTAATTTTAATTTTACTTAAGTTAAATAAGAAATGCGGATTATTTTTTTAATTATTTTTTTTTCAGAAATGGGAAACTTCTTCATTTTATAAATAGAGAGAAAAATCAACCGGACAACAAATTTGCCTTCGCACATTGAGCCAACATCAACGGGAATTCTGGACAGCTATTTCATCCTTATTAGGAATCCTCAAAGGTATATCCTGCTGTTGATTTTTATCTCTATTTTTGAATTACTATGGACGTAAAATTTGCTTTCATTCTCCATTTTATATTCAGCAGATTTATAATATAAACATTAATGTAGGGTTTTTTTTTGTTTCTGTCGTTTCTGTCGTTCATGATTTTAAATAAGAATAAGTTTTAAAGCTCCAAATTCTTTTAGGAACTTTGCTTATTTTATTTTTTGATCGAAAGTTGGTACATTTTAGTTCTAGAATTATTTTTGGTTCTACATTATTTTATTACAGCATTTCATCCTATTAAGTCCTATTAAACTCAAAACAATTCCGCCTCCCACCCCCTCTTAGTATATTAGTACAACCACCTTATCATTAACTAATTCAACTCTTTCTCAACAACTCTAAACTGTAATGCAGGGCTTCCTGTAGTTCAGTAAGGTAAAGATTATCTTTCAAATCCTCCTCGTACTCAACAATTGAAAGTAGTACTTCGAAATTATCCAGTAGTTCCAGTGTCAAGTAAGAATCGTTATTGGTATCCTTGTAGTGGATGATTTTTGCACTCGTATTTTAAGAGTAGCCAGTGGTTGTCGTGACAAGTGGCCTTTGTAACATGTCTCCGTTCCACACGATTGTAATTAGATCACGCCCATTTGTTGTGAGGGCTCAAACACATCTCGCAGACCTGTTATCCCAACTGAACTTAGTAACACTAATAACTTTTGAATCCTTTCGTGTTTAGAAATAAGCCGCATTTTAATAGGCTGAATATTCGTCGTTGGTGCTGACAGATGAAGGTTTATGGAAAACCTGGACTGCAGAAAAAAAACACCAGCACTCACCTGTAAAACCAGATGGTAGCCTTTCTCTATCAACTTTGATGTTTTATTGACATTACATACAACACTAGCTGAAGTATGATGCTACGAAAAAAGTAAAATGTATTTAAATAACTGATCTAATTGGGATCAATGTTCGTTCGGTTAATTAAATAGTTCCGACAATCAAACATTAATGAGAACAACCAATTTTTACGAAACAAATCATGATATAGATATACGATTAAATTATTGTGTGTAGATCATTACGATTGTATTTTGAAACACGATGTATTACAAAAAAAAATTGATTTAGAAAATGCTTTTTAATTCATGTAATGACAAATTAAGATTATTGCTATGCTATAATGGAAGTATTTCGAATTCGCGAGTGCTTCACGCAATTATATAAAAATACCAAATATTAAACAATATTTTGGTTATTTGGATAGTAGAGATTCTCAAAACTGTTTGTTAAGAATCATTTCTAAATTACGATGCAATTAGCTTTATATAATGTTTCTATATATGTGAAATATTTAATATATAAAAAAAGGTGCTACTTTGAAAGTGCCCTTCCCCTATTTAAACTTCCCAATTTAAATTAATCCGCAAATAAAAAAAATAAAGCTTATTTAAAATAAACATTCCATATTTCTTCTTCAAATCTTTTCTACTGTAAAGTATACTATTAATCATCTTCCACTACACCAGAAAATAAATGTTAAAAATAAATGTTTTATTAACAAGGAAGTTAGAATTCTTTATAATGAAAAGAATACTAAAATTAGAAAAACAATCGAAAGCTTATGCATAAGAACCTCAAAAGGATACAACTCAAATAGAAATGATGGGATTAATATAGATGAAGGCATAGTAAAATTAGGCAAAGATTTAATTGATGAAAAATATTTTAATCCCAACAATAAAGTAATAATTGAAGATCTAGATTGTAAAAAACAATTGAAATTGGATACACAACTCGAGGATTATTGTGAAGAAGACGATGTTCTGTAATATTCATTGTAATATTCATGAATATTGTAAGTTCTAATCTCGTAACTTAATAATATATTGTATTAATATTGTATTGTTTATATTCACAGATATTGTAAATTCAAAATCTCGTGATTTATTATTTAATATTAATATTATTATTTGTAAAGGCTTGAAGAAGAGGAGACGTTCTTTTATTTTCTCCTCGAAAATTCGCTGTTTTTTTCTAGAAATAAATGTAGTTTTTAACATTTATTTTCTGGTGTAGTGGAAGATGATTAATAGTATAAAGCTTATTTGTAACTCATTAAAAATAATTTATAGTTACATTCAACTAAATTTATAAACTTCAATAAAATTATGACCTTTTATTTTAAAATAATACTTTTTAACTTAGAAAAGAACTGATAATTATATTTAATTATTTTAAATAAATCAAGAAAATTTATAATTAAAAATGGGGGTTTCCAAAACCACATAGAGTAACGATATCACTGCGCGCTCTGTTTGTGATACTTTAGAACCCCTGGTTTAGCATATCTCAAACCATATTATGTTGATTAAAAATTTAATAAACTTGAATTAAACCATTTAAGTTAAAATTTATATCCAAGTTATTTTTAGTAATAATAATAATAATAATTGATAATGAAACATCAAATTTTAGTTCTGTATTATATTCAAAATGGCGGTGGATTATACATCAATAACACAGCTTCTAAGTTCCCCTTGTTATTATAATTGTTAACAATACGAGAATATCATTTGGCTCTCGGGTCAAGTGATCGAATGACTGCATTTAAAAATGTCATGAACTTTACACATGTTCGCCACATCCAGGCTCCCATAGCACAATAGCAACCATAGAAATGTTTTCGTGAATCATCGGCCGCTGGGTGGCGCTCTTATGAATAAATAATGGCTTCGGCGAATGGACATACAACTGGACAGCGAATGGGCTGAGTAGAAAAGCTCACGAGACAATGACGACTCGAAAACCAAAAAAACTTATTTGTGATCGGACGCATATTCAATTAGAACGAATTTATTATTCCGTTAGGCTATATTTACCGTTGTATTCTATTATGACTGACCGCTACTTCGTATGTTCTCGCCTAAAAACTCTTTATTACAATAACAGGGACAATACAGAACGTGTAGCAAATTCAATTTCGTATTCGTTGACCACACATAACACGCTCAAGTATTTTTCTATTGAATATCAATGAGATGTTCAACAACAACAGTCACGAGAAATTATGTTCTTATTAAAATATAATTAAATATTAAAAGCTTGCTTTTTGCTGTTTACTTGAAATGAAGTTTATTCTGGACATTCGCTAAGCCAAACCAATTATGTATTTTTTGAACAATATTTGTTCTGTCTTCGTATTGGAATTCAATAAAAACTTATTATTCTTTGACAGAAACTCAGTTCTGGGGCAAAAAAATAATAAATATAATAAAAAAAGAACATCACTAGAATTCTACATTTTTATTATTACTTAGCATGCTCTTATGATCGAACTGTTACGTATAAAGAGAACCATTTTGTAACAAAGTTTCTGAAGAACTTGAAATCTACTTTCCATAGAAAATATTTCCCTTCCCGCCTTTTTTTTTTTCCTTGATATTTTTTTTTTTTAAGTAGTGAAAATAATACAAGTCGATTACTAACAAGTATTTACTGAGAACTTTTTAACGTGTGTAAAGGTAACTACATTAGATAAAATAATGCCAACATGTAATTAAAAATAAAACACGTATACGGTACAATTAAATTCACGACCGGTTTCACTAGCGAAAAAGTCGTCTAGCATCTTCAGACCTGAATAGACCTATTATAGACGACTTTTTCCTAATGAAACCGGTCGTGATTTTAATTGTACCGTATGTGTGTTTTATTTCTAATTACATGTGTTGGCGTCATTGTATCTAATATAATAAAAAAATTATTAAGATATCAATAGAAATCCATCATTTCGTTTCTTATGAGTTTCTATGGTAATTTTTATCACCTTCTTGTGCTAATTATAAGAACCCATAAGAAGAAAAAAAACTTCAAATACAGAATTTAGATTATCTCTTTTAAGTATACAGCGTATATCTTCCAAAATTCAAAGAGATTTATTCAGCGGTTCGAAATGGCTGAAAAACACAAGTAACCACTCACTGAATGGCTGATTTTTTTTTATTTTTTTTTTAATAACCCTTTTCTTAGGCAGGCAGCTTAAGATTTGTAAAAGTGGAAAACATTTTCCTAAATTTGGACTTTGTTAATGTCTCTTTTTTTTTTAAAAAGTACTAAATCGTGCTAAAATTATCTTGAGGCTAGTCAAGATTTTAACTATACTTAACTGTTTTAACTAGGCTTATGATGATTAATAATTAATTACTAGTCAAGATCTTAACTATACTTAACTATTTTAACTAGGCTTATGATGATACGATAGTTGTAAGATTTCCTTCTAGTAAATTTATATTATTAAAAAAATAGGTTGAATGGATACATATTGTTGTATGGTCAACTCTGTCCGCAATAACGTGTGTTGCCAGATGACAGGAGTATTGTGGCACGGACAACTCAAATGCGCAAATTTCCGACTGTTACAAATGGATTTCAATTTTGTATTGCATGTGTTCTTTAGAATTTAAAGTTTAATTTATCTTTAGTTTTAGTTTTCTTGTTGTAATTTGTACTTATGACTAAATAAAACGTTGTTTTCCGTTAAGTAAGCAAGACTTCCGGACCGAGCGACGGGCAGCCGTCTAGTCATCATACTAATAAATAATAATAATATCTAAAATCATTATTACGATGATTCTAATGCAAAGAAGGCTTAAATATTTTTTTTTCTGCCAGTAATCACCTGACATCATAAAAAGACTGGAATGAACACAATAAAGTAGATTAAAAAAAATCAAAACATATTCTAATACTTTATCATCATTATCCTATATTATGTTCTCATTTGAGTATAATATAACTCAAAAGACTTAATATAGTATATCTTAATTGTATATCCTTATATCTTAATTGTAGTCTAATTGGAATGTACGAGTAAAATAAGCTGGATACTTTGTTTATTTTATATAATAAGTCTTAACTAATATCATTATTTATGATTATTAGTCTATATTATTTCTACATTTGAATCTTGAGGAGAGAGCTAGGATGAAGGGGAATTAACTTAGCATCCTAAGATGAAAACAGTTCCTGGAATTGAGGTCTCCTCTAATTATTCCAGACGGACCTGGATGAGATGGGTGCTGATCTGAGAATCCGCCGCACTTGTATATAAATCTCTGTTAAATAAGTGAGTTAGATGTGTTAACCGTTTAACAAGTGTCCACTCCCATGATCCAACACAATATTTACTATCCACTTGAATAGTTTTCTTGTTTGTCTGTTTACGCTAAAACGCTGGACAGTTTTCCTTAAAATTTGGATTTTTTTTTTTATAATCCAATTTAAAATACAGGCACATTCATTTTGATCTCTACCCCTTCCCCAAATTCTCAAAACTGATCCTCAGAGCTCAGTCCTCACTATGCAATATGTAGCTCAGCATAGACCTATACAGTCTAACAGATGGATATTGACGATCTCGTTTGCGTGAGAATTACGGAAAACACGAGATCTGGCCATTAGCCTCTTCAGCAGGTCTCCAAGGAATTTAGTATTTTGAATGTCTGTCAGTAGGAAAATGCTACCTAATGAATTTATTGTTTGTTTATTGACTGTTTCAATTTTAATTTATTAATTCCCTACGAAAATATTCTTCAACTTGCAATATTATTTTTTGTGCGCTGCTTCGTATAGCACTGTTTCTCGCCATTTTGTGAGAAGACATGGATAGAGGCTATTCTCGCGTAAATTACGTGAAATCGCGAAAATACGAGATCGTCAACATCCATCTGTTAGACTGTAGATAGACCTTAGCACAGATTTATAACTTATCAATTTTTTTTTTAACAATTAGGCCTATGTATATTTTACAAAATACGACGATGTATTCAAAAAAAATTTGGGAACTGATATTTACTTAATAAATATATTATATTAAATAACCAACCACAAAAAAACAACATTAGAATGAAAAACTATCAACTAAACTGCAGAAACCACCACACTGAAATTCTAATTGATGTTAACTATTGATTTGCTAATTGAATCAGTTTGTTAATAAGGATAGATAATCCCCACGTGATACAATCCATTCGATATTTTAATGAGGCTGCTGATTAAACTGAGAGTAGTTAAGTAATTCATTTACCAATTCATTATTTCAATGACGTGGCTAAGGATGCAATTAGTTTGCAATTTACTAGTTATATGATTAATCGCTGGACCCAAGATGGCTTTTGTCAGCTGGTCATGACGTAATGTAATGATTACGAATCGCATGATTATGATTACGAATTTCTTGACAACAAGAAATGCTGATTGTTTGTTGTACTTAACAAATGAAAATGATGAAAACTGAGACGTAAATGTTAGAAATTCTGTAAATCGAATTGAATACAAAACGTAGATCATTTGTTTGTTTCGGAGGGATACAAACTTACTTTGTCTCTTGCCTGGACTTTATTCTTATTCCTTGACAGATCCTTGTATTAACTATATTTCTTAGAAGAGGGAGGAAGTGGGTTTTTATTGTATTATACTGATATTTTCGTTGTACTATTACTCGTTGAAATGAAGACTCCGTAAATGTGGTAAATAAATTGTAAGAGATCAGTTAAAAGTTCTTCTCTTCTGTATGTGTTTACTCTAGGTAATAGAATTGATATACAGTATACTCTTGATATCTCGAACTTCGATATCTCGAAAACCGTGATATGTCGAAAAATTATTTTTCCCCTTGATATTACATATTCATTTAATGTTAATTTTAATTCTTATGTCGAAGAGTTTCCACTCAAAACCTTGTTACGTCGAATATTTTTCGATGTAAAAAATAATTTTTCCGGAAAAATCGCCGTTCAGTGTATAGAAACAAATAGAGATATTTTTCCAAGAATCTCTCTCACCCTTCATTATCAAAACGTGGAAAACGATAACTTTGAAGAAGAATATTTCTCTAATTTGAAATTACTTCAAAAGAGGTGTCGCCAGGCCACGATACGGGACATTTTTAAGATATTCTAGCAATGTAAGTTCATTGTATTTTACTAATTCTTTTCAATTTAATGTAATTATGTTCGACTACTTTTCAAAATTTAAATTATCATTGCTGTATTTAGACTTATTGTCAACTATTATTATATATTTATACTTATTCTCATCTATCAAGACTCTAATTTTTAGAGTATTATTCCGTATCTTGTGTTTTTATGTGAATTTTTATGTTTTGGTTATGACCTTGTTATCTCGAAAACTCGCTATCTCGAATTTTTTTTAGCGTCCCTTCGACTTCGAGATATCGAGAGTATACTGTATTAAAGAACCATTTGTATTATTATTACTATTATATCGTAAAAGTTTCAAACCATGGGTTTCCCCAGCAAAGACAAAATGGCGGGTCAAGGACCAAAGCACATATTGCCAAGTGTAAAAAGTGTGGAAGAACGGTTAGGGATGTGTGGTTGTGTCCATGAATTTTCTAACTAAGCGTGTTCTGTTGAGTACAACAGCCTTCTGGAGTTGTGCATAAGTGTTTTTATAGTCCTAGTGTGCTGAGGCGATGGTGCAATGTGTGAGGCACCAGACCAGTGGCGGGCAGGACGATGGGAAAACACGTACTCGGCCCTGCCTCCACTGCTTCTGGAGCTCGTGTGTTAGGTCGTGTATTTACTGATCTTGTTTGCGTGAGTTTTCTGCATGTTGTTGCTGACAGGCACTTCAATATCAATGAGATAGGTCTGTTTGTTGACCTTATCAACAAGTGTGATGTCCGGTCTATTGTGACGTATTCGTCCTTCATTTAAGAAAACAATCAACAAACTAAGTATAAAAAATTTGGAAAATTTTAATACTTTTGCATTCAATATTAAGTTTAAAGCCGACTCAAAAAGCTAAAATAATTTAATACGATTATTATTAAACTTTAACTATATAGATGGACAGATATCACACAGATATTGTCAAATCATCAATTGTATTCTTGGAACATACATAACAGAATTATGTACAACAGCAAGTTTAAGTTCATAACTTGACAGCAAACATCGTTGTCTTCATTTTTCTATGTAATTTAGGAACAAATCCCCCATAAAACATAAACGTTACCTGGGCTTGACCAATGAGTTATTTATCTCTCGAACACTGAAGGTTCCATCACCAGTTGGCTTCTTTCTGACACATTACTTTATAAGCCTCGTGAACCTAAATGATTAATCTCTCCTGATAGTCATTAATACTATCGAAGAACTGATTAAAGATGTGTAACTTTCACTGGATTCATAACGACAAATCCATTACACACACTCATCGTTATAATTACACTTATGCCTAAACCTTAACAAAGGTTTGAACTTCACATCTTTCAGTAGCACATACTGATCGAAACTTTCTTTTTGTCTCCTGCAGTTCTTTGTTACTCTCGCTTTAGCATCTATCACTTTAATTGTTGGCGTCGCAGTCTCACATCACATGTTATCTTTTGCTTTAATTTCAATTTTAATTCTTTTGCACATGTGATAAATTATCAGTTCATAATTTAACCATAAACAGTATAATATACTTTATACTAAAAATATATACTTTATGCTTATTGTACCAGGAATAATGAATATATGATTCAAGGGTAGTCCATTTAAAGTTAATATTTTGTAATTCTAACATGACTATATTTTCTAAAATAAAAATCATCATAAAAATATTATTTATTTATTTTTATTTGAGATTTACAGGGTATCTACATTTTCAACTTGAAAATCTATAAAGTAAAATATTGAAAATATAAAGGTAAAATTTACATTACTAATAATCAGTGAAAACATATTAATTAAACATACATAAAAAAAAAAAAAATAGAATAAAAACTTTTACCAGCAAACATTTTTTCTTCTTTCACGAACAAGTATAAAATTAACGAACAAAATTTAGTATGTGTAAAATTATTGAAATTTAAATAAAAAGCCAACATACAGATGATTAGATAAAAAGCATTTAACACATTAAAAGAAACCGACATGGTTCATTCAGACTTGCTGGACTTTTTCAAGTAACAAACTCAAGGATTACAGATGGTTAAATACGTAATGAAATTGAAAGAACTTATCACCTGACGTCCATCCCCTCATTGTTTTTTTTTTCAATTTCATTACGTATTTAACCACCTGTAATCCTTGAATTTGTTACTTGAAAAAGTCCAGCAAGTCTGGATGAAACATGTCGGTTTCTTTTAATGTATTATTTTTTTTTTTATCTAATCTTCTGTATGTTGGCTTTTTAATTAAATTTAAGTACAAATTAGTATAATAAGAAATATATATAAATATAAATAGATAGAAATAAGAAATAGTGAAAGAAATCAGGTACTCATTTAGCAGAAGGACTCCTAGAACCCGTCTGGAGGAGAATTTAGAAAATTTCCTGACTTCCTTATGCTCTGTTCATCCCTATATATATGCACTACGTGATCAGGAATAGACCTATTCGGACAGATTTCTACAATAGTAAACAGAAGTCTAGATGGCATGACGACGTCACATACCTATTGTTAATATACGAAGTAACAGCAGGATGGGATAAATCAATAGAGCTAAGTGACTTTGAACGTGTCTGGTCATTGGCTTGAGTAATAAGTCTGTCAGGGACATTTACATTTGCCAAAATCCTCTAAGTTTGGCAAAATCGACCGTTGATGACGTGATTGTGAAGTGGAAACGGGAAGGTTCAACCACAACAAAACCGCGACCGGATAGGCCGCGTACAGCCTGGTACATAGAGTGTTAGAGAAGATGGTACGTGTAAATTGCTAGACATAGATTGAAACAATCACTTGTGAGTTCCACAATAGTACTAACACTCTATCCAGCACTATGATTGTTCGTCGAGAGATCAGGGGAATGGGGTTTCATAGTCGAGCAGCTGCTCACAAACCAAACATTTCCTCTGTGAATGTTAAGCGCCGCCTGAAGTGGTGTAAAGTGCGACGCCATTGGACAGTGAAAAAGTGGAAATGTGTGATGTGAAGTGATATATCATGCTATATCATGTGAGGTCCGATGGGAGGGTTTGGGTGTGGCGAATGCTCAGGGAATGATATCTGCTATCATGCGTAGTGCCAACAGTGAAGTTTGAAGGAGTGTCATTAAGGTGTAGTGTGTTTTTCATGGAATGGACTGGGCCCTCTTGTACCACTGCACGTCAGTGTAAATGCGGAAGGATACAAGGAAATTTTGACCAGTTACGTATTGCCTACGGTAGAGATCACTTCGGTGATGAATATTGTCTCTAACAGCATGATAACGCTCCATGGTCATAAAGGGAGGTCTGTGAGGGAATGATTGCAGATGATAAGGTTCCGGAAATGAACTGGCCCGCCTATAATACCGACTATCGAACATTTCTGGGAGAAATTCCAATGGTCCAGATTCAAACGTCTAACATCACGACCGCTCTGGCTACAGGTCTTCAGAAAGAATGGACTGACATTCTTCCAGATACGTTCAGGCACTTTAGTTTCCCGGCAGAGTCCGGCTGTGATAAAGGCGAAAAGCGGACCTACCCTGTACTAATGTCCACTACCGGAGAGTGTGTAACGGGGGAAATCTGACTATGGTTTCGGGTAGTGTTCGAATATTTTTGATCATATAGTGTATATATTTATATTTTCAAATGCTACATTTTCAGTTAGTGCTTTGCGCATTACTTGATAGACATTGGTCTAGTAGATCTAGTAAATTTATAAGATAACATTCGGGAGGGGAGGGGGCACTCCAAACCAATACTATAATTCCTCTGCGCTGTGTTTATCTTAAACGTTCCACAATCAGAACGCTTAAGAAAGAAGAAGTTCTTGAAAGAACTTGTAGCCTAATTATGTTTCTCTTTAAAGTCTGAACGACACAAACAAAAAGCCTATATTTACAAGTTGTAATATCTGCTAAGTAAATAGGCCTACTATACAAATTCGAACCAATTTAATGAATTAGCTAAAAAGGATTAACACTCATTGTTTAAGAGAGCGATAAAAACGGTTTTAATTTCTAATGTATTTCTGTTAGAATTTTTATTATCCTTTGTCGCTAATTTCTCGACAAAGACCTTGTTATTTGCAAAAGATTTGAGATATAAAAGTTAGATGTTTCTAGTCCTTCATATACATACCAAGTTTCAAGAAAATCCATGCAGCGGTTCAAAAGTTATTACTGCTTGCCCAAGCGATAAACACTGGGTTTGGCACACTGACAAAATAATGGAACAAGCCGAAGGGGAGAATTACATTCTAAAAGTTTATTATTTTTTATTCTGTGTGTGTGTATTTTATTCTCGCGTTAATTTTAAACTGAATTTTGTGCAGTAATTTTTCACTTTATGCATCTCTCCTTTATACGTCGTTTGTTTCTGTTCTTGTCGGCATATACTCATCTTCCCTATTTTCACGCCGAGAAAGAGGTGGCAGCGACCAGCAAATCACGTGACCAGTCTCTTTCATCTGGCTAAGCAGTAAGTCTAGAAACGAACACATCCACAGCCACAGATTAATGATTTGATAAGCTTCACTTCCCTGGGGACATTTAATTATACTCTCTTCTAAATCTCAAAATATGTAGTGTAGTCCTATTTTCTTTGGCTTTTTTGGTTCGACAACCCCTCCCCCCTCTCCGAAATTTTTAAAAAGTTTTTTCTTTGGGTCAGTTCCCTAACTCCCCCCCCCCCCTATACACGCTCCTGCGAATAACCAATCTTAGAACTTCCTTGGAATTGGGTAGAAAAGGCGTTCCGCCAACGGTAAGTTCTGTTGTAGAAACTTCCCGATTTAAAACCTATTTGTATTGATTTACCAAGGAAACTTCCAGAGAACAGAAGGAAACCTGATATGTGTTGACCTGTTCTAACTTTAGTCTGAATGCAGATGACCATTATCAGACTTAAGTGAGAAGCTGCTACGATTATCTCTCGTCTAGGAAGTGTTTGTCTCGCGGATTAGCGCCGGGATTAGGAAGATAAAGAAGCAACCACAAGAGCTTCTTCTCAGCCACAAACCAACAGACATTTTCTTTACTCAGCAGTTTTTCAACACAGGGAAACATGTTGAAAACGATGTTGCAGTAAGTCAACAGTTTTTTATTGATTTTATGAGTAATGAATACTAAGGCTTCATTACCGAAATCTTTTATTATATTAATCAGCTTAGGTATCACAGTAATAAAGAATCACATTATTAAATGCCTCAAGAAAGAGTGCTTGTTGATGCTAATTGACTTAGCATGCGAAATTTTCTTTTCCAATTGAAAAAAGAATTTATTGTCGCAAATTATCATATAATGAAAAAAGAAAGCATAAGCTTTCGCACATTGAGCCATCATCGACGGGAATCTGAAACAGCTGTTTCATCCTTATTAGAAATCATCAGCCGGATTTACCCTCCACGACAAGCGCAGAACTGCGCGAATGGTTATGGATACCATTCTCGCACCCGGCAGTGGTACCCAACCAAAAACATGAATAATAAAAAAATAACCACATAGTTTAACTCCTTGTCTTAACCTGTAAAGGCTTAAAGGAATTTAATAATAAACTGAACAAAAGCCAAAAAGTCAATAATAAAATTTTAGTTTAACGTGTGCAAATTATCGTAAAATGAAAAACCAAATCCCAGCGCACATAAATAAGCTTTCGCACATTTCTTTTTTTTTCCCCAACAATTCCTCTGCATGTTAAACCTCTTTTCTTATGATTAACCATAGTTTTATGGCGCTTTATTTATAATTTAATGCCCTTTTGAGTTGAGGGTCTTTATTAGAAATCCTGTTTTAAAACAGGTAATTTCTTTTTTTTTACTTGTTTTTTGTTGGATCCCACAGCCGGGTGCGGTTATGGGTTCCACTGCCTTTCATGCTCTCCGATCTTGTCATTGAGGGATATATCTAGCTGAAGATCCATAATAATGGTGAAATAGCTATTCTAGATTCCCCGTCCAAGCTATTAGAAGCATGAATTGGTTTTTGTTTATTTCAGTGTATGATGGGAGATTTTCCTTTTTTCCACCCAAAACAATTGTTTAAAAACAAATTCGATAGTCTAAATCAGTGGTTTCCAAACCTTGGTCCATGATGAGTTTTTAACCGTCCACGGTGAAATTAGGAAAATAATTTTAAGTCAACTTAGCTTTTTAAAAAAAGGTTTTATTCATTTTTTTCATCTCCCTTCACAAACAGTTTTGAATTATCACAATTAATTAGCTTTAAAGTTTTAGCTGTTTTGGTCCCTAAATCCGATTCATACCAAAACCATTAATTAATCGAAACCACCATGTTATAGCTAAACCTGGTACAAATAGTTCTTCAGTTATCTTGAGCGCGGACGGACTGAGGGATAAATAATTAAATTTAAAATTGCATTTCAAAACTTTTAATTTTAATTTTTCTATCTCCGACCCTACATTAATGGCCGTTACAAAGGAAAACTTAGGCTTGTAATACCATTTAGTAGTGCAGTTAAGCCCCGCTTTGCGACAATTCACTTTCAAACGCTTCGCTCATACGACAGATTTCAGTTGCCACCATTCCCCGATTTTGCGACAGCTGATTCGCCAATACGACACTTTACGATTTGACGCTACCGCTTATTCTCTTAGCCACAGTCAACGCAGCCATCCTTAACAGCTCTGGTACAATATATAGTCTTGTTATTCGAGCAAGTACTGAGAGTTGTACTCTTACACGCTTTAAACAGGACATATTACTCTTTATTGTACCTGATTCTCCATTTTTTTTCCCTCCATAAATTCTGCGAAGTATTTTCTTTCAAACACGTCTAATATCTTTTCATTTGTTTGGTATAGTGTCCAGCATTCTTGCTTTCAACATCATTTTTTTTCATACCTCTGTTTTACGCAACGAGATTTGTTGTTCTGGATACAAATTGAAGTTTGTAAAGTACTTTTTGTTTGCAGCAACTAATCTTGATCTTAGTTTGATTTTATCTGCTGATATTGGTCCCTAAATACTTAAATCCTATGAAATGTTCGAATCTGTATTGTTCTATACATAAATCAAGCGGATACGGTAGTCTTTTTGTATTGAGTTGGCCAAAAAGTTCGTTCGTGTTTTTTACCTAAGTTGGTTCTAATAGCGCTTAGGTGTCTTTAACATCATTTGACACCATTATGTTAGATTGTATTGTAACAGCTGTCGTATCAGCGTGCATTTAAAAGAAGAACTGATCAAAATTAGTGAATTTTGAATCATTAATTTAATATTGAAGATGGAAGACAATAAACACGCAAGGCCGCATATTTCTTTGGTCACCAGGCAAAACCTATGGCAGCTTGGCTGGGAAGTTCTGATTCATCCGCTGTATTCACCAAACCTTGCACCTTCGGATTTCCATTTATTTTTGTCTTTACAAAATCCTCTGCATGGAAAAAATTCAGTTCCCTGGAAGACACTTGGAATAATTTTTTGCTCAAAAAGGTAAAAAAGTTTGGGAAGATGGAATTATGAAGTTGCCTGAAAGATGGCAGAAGACAGTGGAGCAAACCGTTGAAGAAGTTGTTCAATAAAATTATTATTGAAAATGAAAAATGTCTTTCATTTTTACTTAAAAACCGAACCAACTAATCCAATACAAACAGTTATACATTTTAGTCTTGCCTTCGTTAATTTTTCTCTCTTCGGATTAAAGAATTTCTCTTTTTTGCAGCTCTTTCTAAATTAAGAGATGCCAGTTTATTTCTTGTTCTTGCAAGCAAGAGTATGTCATCAGCATATGCCGATATTTGTATAGAGTTTCCAAGACTGTGGCCATTACAGTTCAGTTCATGAAAGAAGAACATGAGATGACGTAATTTCCTTATGGATTGATGTTTCCAGGATGTAACAGCGCCATCTGTTGCTAAAATCCGTAACTGAATCTTATAAACATTATGAAAACATTCTGGTTTTTATATTTTCTACAGTTACGAATACATTTTTATTTTATTATTATTATTATTGAAATAATTAAAAACGTTCCACACTATTCCCCTTGCTTAGCTATGCAAAGTTTGTCCTTTCTTAATCACGCTTATGAGATCATAAAACGACGCCATTTTGGACTGACTGCTCGGAGGTCAAGTTGATGACGTCATGACTGGTGACGTTTGTCCCAGACAAAATCGATCGCTATGTAATATATGACATATGATATATGACATATATGACAAACCCTTCTTTTTTGAAAAATACTATAGTTACATGTCTGAAACTCAGACATTCCTTCTCCAATGTTATATTGAAAAGAATGGGCTGGATCCATTGTCCTATACATAATCTCCAACGGTTCGGTTCTTTATTGATAATCGTCAATGATCCTGAACGAATGTACGGAGGTATTTGTAAACAGAAGATCTCAGTTATTGATATTTAGACCACTCTACCTCTTTAAAAAAAAATAGGAATTGCACATTGAAATAACAACTTGCAATAAGTGCATTGTTGAGATACGAAAAGTCTGCTATAGGAACATTTACTAATTGCTAAAACAAAAAAATTTATCAAAAAATGAACACTGGTTGTAATTTATTAAGTAGCCCAAGTAGTAAATCGCTTGACTGGGGCTGGAGGAGCAGCGTTCAAACTGTTAATTATTTATTAACAAGATAACTTGCTATGTATTATTTAATTATTCTTCGCTAAAATTCAGCTTGTTAATTGTTATTTCAAATGAAGTTCATCTTAACTTATTAATTGCATTTATACAGAAGATGCATTTTTTAACATTCTTATTCTGGTTGATGGTCCCGCAACTTAATAATGTCGCAATCCCAGGAAAGGGAAAGTTACTACATTATCTATATACAGTATTGCTTATTGAGTTTCTGTACATTATTACATTATTACTGTTACGGTGGTCTAACAGAATGCAAGCAATCATTGCTAATTATCATAAATAACATAGGTAAACAGAAAATAATGGAAGTTTTGAGTATGCAGTTAAAAAAGAACTTAAAGCCTTCTTTTCTTATAATATTATTTCTTACATTTTTTTTTTTTAAAGTGATGATTTTTAAATTATAATATCTGTGAAATACAAACAATAACAATTTCCAATTTTCTGTATAAAAAAAAATAATAATAATAATCTGTATTATTTGCTTAAATTATGTCAATCGGATTAAGTGTAATCACAGCAAACCACGCGCAACGGATTACACAAAAGGATATAATATTCATTGCTTAAGACAATGGCATATTGACAGAAATAAGACAGAAATCTATTGTGAAAATTCTAATGTATTTCTTTGGGAACTTTTCTCGCACTAATTCCTCAACGAGGACCCATTTCAATTCTAAAAGTTATTTCGTCCCATTCCTCGAATGTGCTTATCAAGTTTCAAGAAAATCCATTCAACGGTTCAAAAGCTATTGACACAAATTTTGATGAGCTTCACTTTTCTACTGCAAAGACTTTTCTAAAAAGACTTTGGACTTTGCATTAGGGAAAAAAAAAAATCATTGTTGAGTTTCATTGCATTAAAATAACTGTTAATAAATGATGTTATATTATGAGGGAAGACTTCGAGTATAATCTAAATGGGAAAGACTGTTCTGTTTTTGTATCTTTACAAAGATTATATGATTTAGCTATTATAAAAACTAAGTAAGTAAATAAATAAATAAATAAATAAATAAATAAATGAAACTCCTCTTATCATTCACTCTATCTTGATAAGCTTAATATTATATTAAAAAAATTAAGGTGCTTGGTACATATATAACAATAATAAAAAAAAAGGATGAAAACGCATACATTTAAAGGATTCACTGAACTATTTTTGGAAATTTCGTATTTTTGGATTGCACTGAGCTATGAGTACTGGGCGAATCCAACTGACGAGATGCATTGAACATCGAAACAGTCTGTCTTGGGTTCCCGGTAAGAAATTTCCCAAAATAGCTCAGTGAATCATTTAAATGTGTGAGCTTAATATTATATTTTATTACTTTACCTCAGATATATTTTTTGACGATTTGGCTGTGAATAAAATAAAAAAAAAAAAAATATGATTCATGGTAATTGTTACGTCATATCTTAATAGTATAATTAATGAAATTTATAACCAGAATAATACTTGCGTTATAAAATAAATATATATAAAATATATTAAATATTAGGGAAGCATTGTCATCTTATAAAAATGAATAAATACTCGTACATTGTTTAATATGAAATAGTATGAGAATTGAGGGCTTTATACGAGTATATATTTTTGATTGGTAGTTTTGAATTCAAATCACCTACCGATTTCTTTCTTCAAACAGTTGCATTTAAATGCTACTGAAGCCATCACACCTGCTAAACAAATCAATTTATTCCAGAAATAATATTTAAGAAGCCACTTAGACCATAAAAATATGTAAATCAAAAGATAGGTGTGGTTGCCGAACAAGTGAGCAATTCTCAGAAACTGTGCTTACAATAAACGAATTGTCAACAAAAAGAAGAAAAAAATTCATTTCAATTCCAGTAAAACTGGTTAATGAATTAAATATAATGCAATATTGTTGAGTTCAGAAGTTGTAAATGTAATCATCTGCCATTTTCGGGCAAGTTTACAACTCCACACATCCACAAGTTATTTAAATGCAAAGGCGTAGCAGAAAATTACAGGATGAGTGATCTATAAAACCGAGAACTATACTCTATTGTTTGATATGAAATTTTTTTTTTATGAGACGTTTACGCGATTTTATTAAGTTTTAAGAATCGTTTAAGCGTTAAAAATAAAAATAAAAATTTCTGGAATAAATATTGCTTTCATTTGTAAAAAAATATTTTTTTGGTTTTTTATTTTTATCCATCGGGAAAGGGATAAAGAAATTATCTTTTTTTTTAATTAATAGCAAATAAATTATGTTGATATTATTTTAAATTATAATTTCATTTGATTAATCTTAAACTTAGTTTTATTATTATTATTATGTAAATGTTTCAAACCTATTATTATTATTATTATTATATCGTTATATTTAACGTTTAAAATTTATTAACATTTGCTAGCTGTTTTTTTTTTAGAAAAAATGTTAATAAATGTTAATTATTTACAAAAAAGAATAAAACAAACAAATTATAAGATATAACTAAAAAAAAAAAAAATGCACAGTCGAAATAAATGTGGGATCCCACACTTTGAGCTATCATCTCTGAAATCTGGGACAGCTGTTTCAGGCTTAATAGGCTTCATCAACCAGATTTACCCTTGATGATAGACTCAGAGACCGTGATAAATTTAAGGACACCATCTCTGCACCCGGAAGTGGTACCCTAACCAAAAATATTCAACAATAAAAAAAAATTGTCAATTTTGTTTTTCTTGAATTACATGTTTTTGGGGGATTTTCAATCCCTTTCTTAAATTCCTTTGAGCCTGCAGAGGCTGGAACAAGGAATTTGAGGCCGTGCTGGACACGGTAATTTTTTATTGTTGTGTATTTGGTTAGGGTACCATTTAAGGATGCAGAGTTGGCGTCCTGAACTTTATCACGCACTCTGAGCCTATCATCAAGGGTAAATCCGACTGCTGAAGCCTGATAAGGCTGAAACAGCTGTCCCAGATTCCCGAGATGATGGCTCAGGGTGTGGGAACCCATATTTATTTTGTTGGTGCAATTTTTTGATTTATTTCTAATATTTATCAATGTATGTTAAGTTTTATTTTTTAAATTTTTAAATATATTGTAGTTGTTATGTCAACTTTCGAATGTCAGCATAGTAAGACCTCGCGGCCCCCTCCCTCACCCCCATCCCAAAAACCCCTATTTATTAAAATAACAACGGCTAATTTATCAGATTTTGTAGATAAATAGATGCTCATAATAATAAGGACTTAATGAGGACTTAATGGAAAATGGCGACTGACTGTTTTTCAGAGGTACTCAACTAAAAACCAAAATCAACTAAAGTCCAAAATCAACAGTCAAAAATTATATAATACCCATTTACTAAATAGTTTTTCTGTAATAGTGATTGATATTTTAAAGGCAATGTATAACGCAATTTTTTTTGGTCCTGTTCCTTAACTTACGATCAACAGGTTTAAATATCAAAATGGATTTTGGATTTGATAATTTAAACATAATGCTAAAAATTCAGCTTTATAGGATATTTTGTTTTTTGGGGTTAAATAAATTTGAAAAGGTATAAGTAGATTAAGGATTTTAATTTCATACTTCCTGAGAAGTAATGACACAATACATTTTCATATTTGTTAAAAAAATTGATAACTATTTTTTTTTTTTTATTCGATAGCTATCTTATTTTTAACTTCCTTTTAGATGAGTACCAAGGTACATTATAGTTCTCAAGGTTCATTAAGAGAATTAAATTGATGAAACCTTAAGCAATTTTAATAAATACTGAAATAGAACTAGAAAACATTAAACATGAAAAATTAAATTAATAATAGAATTTTAAAAATGATATAAAAATCTTAGTATTATCTTTGGAAACGTTTCTTTGTTTATTTATTTACAAATTTATGATAAGACCTTTATCGCTTTATGATAAAGCTGACGAATTTGAATTTATTTGCTGTTTTTTTTTTTTTTAATAAGGAAAGCTGATAAGACAGATTACAAGATTTTAAATCAAACCAATCCAGGATGTTTCATTAACGGTCTGTTTTGTCAGTTGGTACATTAAGGTTACGGTCAGTGGCCTACCGAAAAATCTAGAACTTCCCGCAAAAAATAGTATGGAGAGGACTTGTTATGCATGTTTGAGATTATTTTTTAAGATGAAGTCTTTACCATTTACCATGAGGAATAGCTTCTACAGAAACTGTTACTTTAAAATCTGAAAACTTCGTCGATTAAAGGTCTCCCCTTTCAGAGGAGAATCTCAAAAATACATCATTGATTGAAAACATCTGAAAGGACTTATTAAAAATGCTAAAGTGGCATTTTTGTAATTAATTATATTCTGAACCAGTTTAGGCCTTTATATGAGCAAATTTAATTTTTTTTTTTTCAAATAGAGTATGTTTGGCTAAGAGTCTTCTATTTTGGCTTTTTTGAGGAAATACGTGTTATTTGAGAATTATACGGAAATACGATATTATTTGGCGGATGAGATCATTTATATTTTTGATTGTTCGGACTAGAAGTGGTGAGAAGATTTTTTTGTTTTGTTTGAACGTCTTATTTTCATAAAATCCATGAACTCTACATATTTTAATGTCCAACTTCGGCCAATTTTTCATGTGTGTTTCACCATAAACATCTCCAACTATTTGGCAATCCTCGTCGGGGCTCTTTTTTAACTACAAAGACATAATTTATCTAATAAACGATATGCTAAAAAAATTAACAAAAGTAAATACGCAAATAAATAAATAAATAAATAAATAAATGAGTAACCAGCCAATCAATAATTACTTCAGATATTAGTGTTAGGGAAATTATACGTTGTTAAGAATAAACTATGCATTATTGCATGGCCTTTTAACTTTAAATTTTTATTCAATATTATTTTCAGTGATAATTCGTAGCTGAGAGATAGGTGGGTGGATAAAAAGGTGACCACCGACCCCATTCTTCTTGCTTACGCCACAGAGATAACCATGAGTAATAAACTTAATAATGAGCTAAATATGAGATATAGAATGATATCTCTAAAAACTCGTAGATAATCTTTCCATATAAGGCTATCAGTTTCTCACTTGCATTAAAATAAAGGACGATATTAAAGAATATAAAAATGTCATGTATAAAATTAAAAGGAAGGCTAAACAAAACATCCTATTGAACGTCAGTTATTTACATTTCCTGATCAAGGTAGCTCAAGGCTATCAGTCGTCCTTGTGAGATTCCGCAATTTAAACACAGGAATTCAAAACTAAACGGCTACAAAATTAATTAAAAAAGTTTTTTTAGACTTAATGATTATAAGATTAGACTCGAGGATCTTAAATAATTATAAATCTTATTGAAAGTAACTCATTTTTTCAGAGGAACCATGTTTTCCGAAGCATTAGTTTTACAACATTTCTCGAGTGAAACTTTTAATTCAAACACCAGAACAGGAAGTGATGTGATGTGCGCAAGCGCAATGAATGTAAACAACAGTGATGGCGGCCCCACCAGAGTTTTCCGCTGAAGGAGTGAGGCAGTTCATAATTGAAAAAGGAGGCAAAGTTACCAATCAACAGCTTGTAAAACATTTTAAAGTTTATCTAACCAATACGGACAATAAAGGTAATAAATTGAACACTAATATAATAACTGTAAGCAACCGATTTGTTCTCTGGACTTAAGTGTGGGCGAATGTAATTGGGCAAGAAATTAATTCGATGAGTTGGATTAATGAGAACAAATCTGTCATTCAAAATACCTGTTACGCCTAAACTAGTTAGTATATAGATCAGTAATTAGTGTAGTTAATTGCAGAGCTTTTGATGCCCTCCATTTTGTTAATTTCGAAGCCAAAGTTCGGTGTATTACCGTTGGCAAATCGGCAAATTTTTCACTAATAACTCACAAATTGGTATTAATATAATATCAGATCGATGTATAAATTTAAAATTATATTACATAACATAGCTTAATATGCTTTAAATAATTATAAATTAAAAAAAAAAAAAAAAGATCTATATTGTTAAATATGTAGAGATGTTTGGAAGATATTTTTATACAGTCAGCCTTCATGTAAAATATAAATATATTATTGTATTTAATAAATTACTGCAGCTATTACTGTTATTGTAAATAAAATTTTACGAGTTCTGTAATATACTAATTGAAATGTTTTGGCTCATTTCAGAGAAAGCAAAGAAACAATTTAAGGACTTTGTCAATTCTGTAGCATCTATAAAGAAAATTGATGTAAGTATAAATTTAAAAATTCACACAATATTAAAATTATACCACTGCAATTTGGTATTTGTATGATAATTTTAAAGTTTGATTAAAATTAGAGCTGGAAAGATTGACACAGGATGATGAAACATTATACGAAAATCATTAATGTTGATATTCATTAGCTTATCAGTACACTGATCAAAAATATCAGCAGACAATAATTCAGTATCATTCAAGTGGAAAATTGTAGTAGGAAATGCCATTTAGTGATGATTACCTGCTCTTCCTGTATTGGTACAAGTTTATAATGCATCCCTTACATTATTATAGAATTATTAATTTTCAGTTCATTTCTTTTCTTTTATATTTTTTTTTAAGTATTTTGTATTTCAGTAACAGAATAATTCTTTACAAATGGTGAATCTAAATAAATTAATTTCAATTACTGTTCCTTAACCTCATCTTCAATCAAGTATGATAAAATCAATCAAACATGACCTTCAGTAAAACTCAGGAAATTAATAATTACTCTATATGACAATCTCCTCAAAGGGTCATAATTGAAATTAATATGACATATACTTCAAAAATATGCAGATGGATTATTTTTACAAATTTGTCTGTAATTAATGCTATATTATTTTTTCAGCTGATAGCAATTAGAACTTCTAGAATATTCAAACCAAAATTATAAACATAACCTAAAACAATTAGTACACTGGAATTTGGAGTTTGTAGTTCCTGTCAATGGTTGTAGGGAATCCTAGATTAGGGGTCTCTTATTCTAGGTTAAGCATGGAATTTCTTGTCAACTGTTTAGGCTCTGATATATATATATATATATATATATATATATATATATGAATGTAAAACAAGGATATATCTACATTCACTCATTTACTTTACAACTTCCTTTCCTTACATAATTTTCTTCCTGTTTGGAGACTTGCAATTTTGAATTTTATTTTTTTTATATACATTTTCTATCTCTCTTAGTTTGATAAAGTCCAAGTGTTTAACAGTTCTTTTATATGAAAAGGGAAGAAAAATCTATAAAATGCACAAATACATTAGAATTGTTTGCTTTTAACGCATTGAGCCATTATCAATAGCAATCTGGGACAGCTGTTTCGTCCTTATTAGGACTCATCAGTCAGATTTAGCTTTGATAATGGAGCTCGGAATGCATCGGTACCTAAGATTCCGGCTCCCGCTCCAGGAAGTGGAACCTGGTTGAAAGCAAACAACTAAAGAAAAATTGCTGTAACCAGTACAGGAAAACTCAGCGCAAAGCTGGCCAAGGTAATTTTCCTGTACTGGTTACAGAGATTTTTCTTTAGTTGTTTGCTTTCAACCAGGTTCCACTTCCGAGAGTGGGAGACGGAATCATAGGAACCGATGCATTCCGAGCTCCATTATCAAAGCTAAATCTGGCTGATGAGTCCTAATAAGGACGAAACAGCTGTCCCAGATTGGTATTGATAATGGCTCAATGCGTTAAAAGCAAACAATTCTAATGAATTTGTGCATTTTATAGATTTTTCTTCCCTTTTCATATTACATCAATGCACGTTAAACCTTCTTTATTATTCAGTTCTTTTATAATTGTGTTGTTCCATTAACTTCAATCCTAAGTCCCAGGTACCATCATTATAATATTCCAACCTTCATTTGTAGTACATGGAGTAGCTATTTGTAGTACATGGAACAAAGTCTATTATTTTATGGTAGATATTTATTGAAAATGGGAAAAAAAAATAATATTTGTGAATGCTTGTTTGTGTTTGTGGAATAAAGCGGAAAAGATTTTGATGTGAAACCAAAATTAATGTAGAAATTAATGAGCAGTTTATTACACGAAGACGACAGAATCTGTCCCCTACCCCATGATTTTTTTTTTTTTTTTTTTTATAAACCAGTACATGGTTTTTTTTTTTTTTTTATGTTTTCTGAGTTGTTTGTTTGTGTTTTTCTTGCGAATGTTAACGGTCACATTGAGAAAGATTTGTATAATGTAGCAAATCGAAACGTCTGTAATTTTGATCATTATTAATTTAAATGCATTAGTATTTTGTGTGTCTGGCCTTTTCTGTCTTGGTTAATCCATTTTAACACACGTAAATTATTCAACAGTACATAAATTATGTATATAATTATGTCCTACATTTTAAACATAGGAAGAATACATTATAGAATTTTTTGAATTTTTATAAATATAAAAGAATCTTTCTACTTTGTTTTCCTGCAAACCAAAGTTTCCTGTAAACTTCCTTTCTAATATTTTTCCTTGAAATTTTAGTTAAAAAAAGAGAAATTACATGAATAAATATGGTATTCTTTGTTGGTGAAGGTAATTCTTGATTGGAAATCTCGAACTAAATGTTTAAATATTATTTCTTTCTTCCAATTCTACAAAATTCAGCCTACAAGCCTACAAAATTCAGCATCCTCAGCACATTCACTAATCTTTCAATTACTATTACTGTTGTTTCCACCATTTTTTTTTTTAATTTAATAAATTAACATATATATATATATATATATAACTAAAATAATACAAATGTTGCAGTGACTTATTTTATTTGTGATTTACTAAGTTGTAAGGAAAAAAAACCAAAAACATGATTTGTGTTTATTTCATTAGTAATATTCGTTTCATTCTTTTTATATAATTTTACCATAAAAAAAAAAAAAAAAAATTCTGGTACATTTGACTTAAATCTAGCACTTCAGCTTTTCCAGCTAAATAATAATTAAAGAAATGTAATAATTTAAAATAATTATTATCACTGTGAGTCTATATAAAAGTTGTGTAGTCTTGGGTTTCTGCTTATTATTTTACATTCATATGAATTAGATTTTGTTAATTTTCATGTGATCTAATTGTTATTGGTCTAATGCAGTGGTTCTCAAACTGTTTTGGTTTGATGTGCACTGTAAAATATATAAAAAAGTTTTTGGCACACTTCTTGTACATAATTAATATATTTTAAGCTAGGAATAATAATAATTTAACTATAGAAGCCTCACCTTATTTTAGTAAATTAAGCATGATCTTAGATGTAATAAATTTTAACACAAGTTTCTTCTCATTTTTAAAATATGCTTTTAAAATAATCGCAGCACACCTGGCACCTTATATGGTGCAAGGTTTGAGAATGACTGATATATAATGGGTAATTGATTTGAAGTAAGAAGATTATTATAAAAAAAAGTATATATATATATATATAGGCTTTTTTATTAAAATAATGTTTTGAGATTGCTGTAATTTGTTTATTATTTGTATATTGTAATTTTTAATTTATTAGAATATATTTAAAAAAATGTTGAATTGAGAATTTCTGCATAATTTGGTATTACTAAATCAGATTTTTTTTAAAAATAATACTTGTAGATGAGCAGAAATTTTAAAAGAGAGAATATTTTTTTTTTTTTTAATTTATATATACAGTATTTAGAAAACCACAAAGTGATATTTTATCTCAAATATAATTTTTAAAAATCTGTTAAAAGATTTTAAAATCTGTTTAATCAAAAACCCATTTGACCTGTTTACCTCATTAAATGCAACTCTAAGCGAAATTTTTATCATTTTTTTTCTTCTTGCATTCACATTTATAAGCTAAAAAAGCAAAAGGAAAGGAAATTGACCAGTATTTCTTAAGAATAATATAATAATTTGGCTCGTAGATGAGTGGTTAAGGGCACTTGGCTGTGGGTTCGATCCATGACTTTGGCGGAGGGCATAGATTTTTCCACGCTCTATTCTCCTATAAAACGGGTCCTAGGGCCTAACCAGCCATCTGTAGAATGGATTTCTTTCCCGGGAGTTAAAGGTGGGTGGGCATCCGATTGACCATCTGACCTCAAGGTAGTCCTGTTGGTCATGAAGCGCCAGGAGCCTTACCTCCTGCGACCCGAAGGGCCTGTATATGCCTATAGAGGGATACTTTAACATAATAATTTATAAACTGTCATTATGCAAGTGACTTTAAATAAATTTTTTAAATAAGGACATTTTGCTTAAAGCATCTCATCTTAACAAGGGTTTACACCGTTTACTATGTTAAATAAAAAGTAAATATATATATTACATAAAATTTAAAAAAATAATGGGATTTCTTTTTCTTTGATTTGATAAAGGGGAACAGAAAGTTAAAAAGCCCGAAATGGTATTTAATTTCATTTTACTTAGTATTTAATTCTGAAAAAAAAAATTGACATTAAGAGCATTTGCAGACTATTAAGGAATTTATTATCATCAATATTTTTTTTGTTTTGAATCATAAAAAGTGGTAATTTTCTATTGGCTTTAATTTTCACATAATGGGTTGATGAACTTCAATTTCACCTTAAATTCTATTTATATACTTTAAATTTAAAGTGTGCTGTGCCGGCATGGCCGAGCTGTCTCGACGGTGGTCTGCCGTTGCGGCCAGTATGCCGTTACCTGGGTTCGAATCCCAGTAGTGGCATGGATGATTTCTTTCTTCTTCTGTTTCTGTCCGTTCCTGCGGGTATCACTTGATGCTGCCTCCCTTGGCATACCCTGGGCAACGATTCGTCGGTTAAAGGCATCATATCTCGCCCCTTGTTGTTGGCCTAAAGAAAGACGATCAATGTACGAGCCTGGGCATTTGTAAAAAAAAAAATTTAAAGTGTAGTTTTTTTTGTTTTTGTTTTTTTACTTTGTAATAAATAGCGTATATGTATATATGGGGATGTTTAAAAACTTTACAAATTATTTAGTTTTAATAAATATTAGGGTAATAAGTCTTCTCCATCTAAAGAAAAAAATCTTTTTTTAATAAAAGAGTTCAGAAGTCGTTCCGGCATGGTCGAGCGGTCTAAGACAGCGGTCTGCCGTGTGGCCGTTGTGTCAGAACCTGGGTTCGAATCCCGGTATTGGCATGGCTGTTTCTTTCTTCTTCTGTCCATTTCTCCCCTGGGACTTACTATCTCAGGGTTATCCTGGACGGGATGTGAATCTCGTCCCCATTCTTGACTTTCACTAGCTTCTCCCTGACGTTGTCAGGTTGAGCTAGTTCCGTGGTCCATAGTTGGCCAAATTTGATGAACGGAAGGAAAAAAATTCAGATTTGCCTTTTAGCATAAATTATTATATTTAATCCTTAGCAATCTTTTCTGTTTTCTGGGAAGGAATGATAGGCTCTTTTATGATCAACGTTGGATTGTTTTCTAAACACTCATAATTATTTATTATTAACTTTTTTTTTGTACAAAGGAGAAGGAGGAATAATGCATTCGTTATTAAATATATAATAAAATTCAGTCCACAGTCTTTCAATAAGTATAAAAATTTGCTGCTGTAGTAGTATTGCTTAGTTAGCATGGATTTTTTTTTTAAATTAAAGCATCTATGTGGCAATTGTGCCTTTCAAATATTACAAGATAGTGATTTAGATTTTGAGGTGATTGTGAAGAGCCTCCGCACTTGACTAAAAAGATGAAATATTACAATAACATATGCACCCTGATAGTAGCGTCCAGAGCGCTGTCTGGACACTATTAGCAGGGTGCATATTTTATTGTAATTTTATTTCATCTTTTTAGTCAAGCGAGGAGACTCTTCACAATCATCTCATAATATTGCCCGCACGTTAAATTATGTTATTGATTTAGATTTTGTTGTAACTTTGTCAGTTCTTGAAATTGTGATTTGTACATATGGAGATTACTTCTAGCCTCTGTAAAATGAGGAGTCTTAGATTAAGAAATCTTTTTTTATTACAGGTTGCATTGTTGTAGCCTCTTAAGGCTACTTTAGGTGGATAAGAAAACTTGCTGTTTTGCTCTATGTATTATCTGTGCTGTTTTATGCTAATTTTCTTGCAAGTTGATATAGGTATTGCTAGCAGTGAGACTATTTATTTGAAAACAAGCAGCAGCGGACATGCCTTACAGAGACCTGCTGCCACTGGCACCTTTGATTGTTATGTTTAAGCCTCAATTTCTTTTTCACCCAGACTTTTTTTTTACATTTTATCCTCGTGATTGCTGTCGGATGAATCGGACATAGAATTCACAAATATATCTTATTGAAGGTTTTATCATTTAACGACTAAGACACTAGAAGTTGCCACTGGAAGTTTTCTTATCAGTTAAAAATGATAACAATTTCTCTGAGCATCAGCAACTGTTGGCAAGGTTTCTCTCATTTTCAGATTGTTACCTTAGAAATACTGCAGCTTCACTTTTTCTTCTGCCAGAAAGGAAACTTTACCTTCAGGTAAACTTTCTGGCTCCATGAATCATTGTGGGTAACATTAGATAGTGAATATTAGGAATCACAAAGCAAATAGTCCTAAATCTAACTGAAACTGGTCCATTCATTCATTCATTCATCTGTAGCCACAGAACTAAAACAAAAAATATGCTATTTTCTGATTTTGTATTTTATAACCTGATGGGAGATGCTAACATGGGTAGTTTCAAACAATATCAGTATAACTGAAAAATGTTTGCATGTGAAACAATTCCATAAACTTTTTTTAATGAATTAAAGTCTCATTATGCTTGTAATGAATTTGAATTTCAATTTGGAGGGCGTTAGTTATGATGATCTCATTATTCCTCCACCAAAAAATTAAAAAAAAAAAAATGTGCTTTTTTTCCCAGAATGGATGGTTGCGGAAATGCTGAATTAGTTCCTTTTTTGGATACACTTCGTCTAGGAATTTAAAACTATGTCAAACTCTCATGCCTTCAGATGCCAATGCTTTTAAATTGCACAGTTCAGACATTTCAAGTGAATTGAGAAAGAATTACATAGTTTGGTAAACTTTTCTATTCTTGTGCACACATCAGTCTTTCTTTGCTATCATACAAAAGATCCTTTTGAGAATATCTCTGATGGTATTCATTATAGTTTTTAAATATCATCTAACTTCCTTGATATCCACAATCACAGAAATTTTTAATATTAGCTTTTCATGCTGGAATTTGCTTTTAGAAGAATTTGTTTGGAGATTAGGAGAGTTGCCATGTTTCCATGATGAATTCTAATGATATATATATAAAAAATTTAATCCTAGGGGGGTTAATTGTCTTAGAGGTATCAGTCAAATGAGATTCAGAAGTATTGCTTCAGTCAAATGAGATTCATTTAATGTCCGTGACATTGTTAATGAATTTTCTTCTATAAAAACTAATTAATTACTAGGATACTAAAAATATGTAACCCTCGTTTAATGAAAGTATTGGGTCAAGCAATAGTTTGATGACCATCAATGTTCAAATTGATGGCACATGAAAAATAAATATATGCTAGTTGCAATAATCTGGAGAAGCAACCTTGAAGTTTTGGTGATATATTTGCAATTATAAACTATAATGATTCAAAAACCAAAACCAAAAAAAAAGCCTCAAAGACATTTTTATGTAATTAATTTGTCTACCCCTTGCTTTTCAGTTACTGTTGGTACATTTCTTATTCTAGAAGCATCAGGATAAGAAATATTATCAGAATCTTACTGAAGATATATTTCCAAATAATACCTGCTTTGGTTAAAATTTTTTTAAGTTGCCTTTCAATAACTTGTGGGAAACTTCCAGACTCCCTTCAATTCTGGAAGTTTCCCTTCAGTTAAGTAAGAGGAATTAATAGTTGAGAAACTGGACGAGTTTCATTATTCACTAGACTGAAAATTACAAAGTTCTCTTAGATCTGATTACTTTAGCTATTATTGAGAGGTGTATTTGGTTTGTTCTTTTATTTATTGATGTATGGTTGATTAAAACAGAATATGTTGCCATTTCACCTTGTGTATTCAGATAGATGAAATGTTACATTATCTACTGCCTTGCAGATACCAGTACCGACTTGTAACAAGCATGAGCCTATACCAAACATCTGTTTTTATCTTAAGAAACAAGGAAGAAGTTGTCAACACATATACAGGGCTATTCAAAATGATTGTTGGGGTTTTAAAAAATCACCACAAGTAGTACAAATGAGATACTAAGACGCCACCTTGTTTATTATGTAAGAAATCTCAAGTTACAGGCTTTCAGTGGCAGGCACTCAATAGTTCAGTGGTTGCCCACCAGGAATCATTCATTGCAAATGGCAGCCAATGGTAGGGAGAAGGTGTTTTGCACTCTTGAATATCATCACAGTCATTATGTTACCATTGTCCAATGGCAGTTTCGTATGAAGTTTAGGAGGATCCTCCCTCCAACAATTCCATTCACAGATAGCATGCACATTTTGTAGAGACGGGATGCCTGTTTTAAGGGAAAAAGCAGTGGACATCCCTCCATGTCTGAAGAGAAGTGGACCATATCAGAGTAGTCTTCCTTCATAGTCCTATCGAATCAACTGTGAGAGACAGCAGAGAACTCAACATCCCACAACTTACGATGTGGCATATGTTAAGCGTTTACAAATGAAGCCATATCACCTAATTCTACTACAAGTGTTAGCACCTTATGACCACCACCGCAGGGAACTTTTCTGAATCGAGCTGCAACAATTGATGGAAGCAGATGGTTTTTGTGACAGGCTTGTTTTAGTGATGAAGAAACCTTTCTTTGAGTGGAAAAGTCAATCGACACAATGTTAGAATTGGGGGACGGAAAATCTCAATCATTTTGTTCAACATGAGCATTCATCCCCCAAGGTCAACATGTTCTGTGCTGTTTCCAAATTTGGGGTAAACGACCTTTTTTTTTTTTTTCATAGAAGAGATAGTAATAGAAATGACTTACTTCGTTATGGTTACTGAATGGCCCCTACCCCAGCTGAATGATGACAGCTCTGATTCCATTCTACAGGATGGTGCCCCACCCCATTTCCATTGGGACGTCAGGGCAGTTTTAAACCAGAACCCACCACAGCACTGGATTGGAAGAGGGACCGACGGTGATGAGAATCTCCTATCATGGCCATCCTGTTCACTGGACTTAACACCATATGATTTTTTTCTCTGGGGCTATGTAAAGGATCAAGTCTTTGTCCCACCTCTACCTGCGACCATCCTGGAACTGAAGGTTTGTATCGAGACTACCTTTGGCAACATCACCGCTGATACCCTGGAGCTTGTATGGTCGGAACTGGACTATCATGTCGATGTCTGCAGAGGGACAGATGGTGCCCACATTGAGCATTTATAATGCATGTCTATAACATGTTGAGTTTTCTTAAACAAGAAACAAGATGTCATCTTTGTATCTCATTTGTACTGTTTGTGGTGATTTTTTTCAAACACCGACAATCATTTTGAATACCCCTGTATATAAAATTCAAAGTTTGTATGCTTGTATGTATGTTCTCTATATAACTTTACATCCTTTGACTGATCTGAATCAAATTTTGCATATCTACCATGTGGACAATATAGGCTACCTTGGAACCTCGACAGCCCGACATCTCTCTCTGAGAAGGGTGAAATATCTGAAATAGTATCCCACATGCATTTTGTGATAATGGGAACTACAAAAATAACAACCCTTTTTGAATTGTTTGCTTATCGCCAAAACTGCTTGATGTGGAAACACGAAAGTTGTCATGAATGTTCTTTGTGAAATTGAAAAGATGCTTTTTCGATATCGAGCCCTAAGGGGTAATACACGGGAGGGGGAGGTGAAGGAAATATTGAAGGTGTGGCAAATATTGTTGGACGATACTTCTTTGGTAATTTACTCCATAAATCCTATAAAACAACTTTCTTTTATCTCCACAGTATTTCGTTTTTCTTTTCGAAAAACTTTA
Source organism: Thereuonema tuberculata (assembly GCA_023159025.1). NCBI lineage: Eukaryota > Metazoa > Arthropoda > Chilopoda > Scutigeromorpha > Scutigeridae > Thereuonema > Thereuonema tuberculata. The sequence continues at coordinate 38,774,868 of JAFIDM010000003.1, read as the reverse complement.
TCAGGTGTATAAAACGAAATATTGTGGACATTAAAGAAAGTTGTTTTATAGAATTTCTGGAGTAAATTATTTGCAATTTTATGAAAGATGGCTTTATTATGCTACTTCTACGGGTTTTCGGATTGCATAATAAGAATATAACATTAATTTATACT
>JAFIDM010000003.1:38742478-38754903 GCA_023159025.1 Thereuonema tuberculata | reverse complement strand
TGTTGAGCGCCATTGATGCCGTATTGCCGTTGATGTGGTCACTTTGAACACCTACAATGACTCGTGTGACCATTGCCATGTGTTGAGCAATTATTGAACTACATTATGGCGCAAGAATTGCAAATCTATGTCATTTTGTTCCCGAGATATTGGTTATCAAAGAGTGAGTACGTAGTTTTGGAACCTTCAGTGACATTAGATGTTTGCAATGAATTGAATTTTACATTTCCTTTTCCTAAGAATAGGATTGGTTAAAATGTGAAGAACTAATATCTTTTGATTTTGGAAGTGCCGGGCAGCATCAGGAATTAAAGTCGACCGTGAAATACGTCACTAAAGTTTATCCAGATTAGAGGCAGACCTTTCTTGACCAATGGACAAGAATACTGTTAGACCATATGTATCACTTTATGTATACCGAGATTCATTATATATGGTTGCTAGTAATCGCTTCAGCACTTCCTCATAGGTAATAGATAATATAAACATTACCGGATTTCTGAGGAATGAATGTTTGAGTAAAGTAGCTTCTAGTTTAGAGATTATCCGGAAGTTAATACTCCTTTCAGATTATTCCCCGTTAAAGTAACTCATTAGGTAATGATATAAAGGCTGCCTTATCCATAAAGCGCAAACTGTATACTTCTACATATTTTCGTTGAAAATTGAACAGATTAAATTGAGATTTGATGTAAATATGGATATCATTAATATTTTTCAATCGTTCTGCATTTTAACTTTTTTTTAACATTATTCTTTTTTTTTTTCCAGGATAAGAACCCAGTGGTTAAATAGCTTATCTTTCTATACGGTTGATAATGCTTTTTTTATTATTTATTTCTTGTTAGAAAGTTTAATGTTGATTGATTAATCCTAATAAAATAATAAGTTAATGAGGTACAATGAAATGATGTCTCTGTGGATTTTGATCATAATCGATAATCTGCTACAACAGTCTCGATCAACTATAAATAACAGGAACAGAATTTAAGGAAGTCACTTACAAAAAGATGAAAACACTTTATAGTGGAATCCACGTGTTGAATGAGTGCTAAGGTAAAAAAACAAACAAACAAACAAACTCGTTCATAACAGTTTCGGAATTGGTTTCAGCAATAATTCAATAATGAGAGGTGAACAAAAAGTCCATTGGTTAGTGGTGAAATTATCCTGCACTGTAGATCTGGAAATTAATTTTCTGAAATGATGAATTACGCTGAACCATCTAGAAATCGGTTAAAAGAATTTGGCGGATCCAGAAGAATTGACACCACCAAGAGCGCCAATTTTGGAATGTTGATTTCCCAATTGATTTGTTCCAATTAGAGCTTTGCCGTAGTACGGATTAGGTCCATTGGATACAATGCTTTGAATCTACATTCTCAGTAATGTTATGTACCCAACGTTCTTGCAGTAGTTAAGATAGATCGTTTTTTGTTCTAAAACGATACTGCACCCATTCACGAGATCTGCATAGGAATGGTTTGATAAAGTGGATGTTGAATCGCCTTGAACTCAATCTCAGTTCCAATTCAGCACCTGTGGGCCGAGTTAGAATGTCGGTTATATATATCAGGTGATTTATCAAAAATTAGTAACTTCTGAAGTAATTGCTGCAAACATCTGTAGAAACTGTTCAATATCTGGTGAGCGTCTTGGCAGGAGAATGGAGGTTATCATAGCAGTTGAGGCAGACTGTCATAATTGTCACGAGATCTAAAAGTGGAGGATATCTGGATAAAAGACTAAATAAATTTCTTCTCGCCATCAAGAAAGAAAGAAAGATTATCGACATAAATTGAATGAAAAACCCTTCATTATAGCAATATAAAGAAACCAATAAAAATTAAGAAATCTCAACGTAGTTGCCAAATTGCTGTCCCGTAGCCACCGGCCCAGAGAAACTGATTCGGGCACAGTGTGGAATATCTGCATGCACAGAACAGCGTGATAAACTCATTGCACAAATTGTTTTTAATTAAATGGCATCGAATATCACGACCGCCTCAGGGAACAATACAGAAGTTAGTTGAACTAATAAATAAAATAATGCACAAATGACAAAAAAAGTTATATTAAGAAAATAAAACGGTTTCGGGAGTTTTATTTGGCTCCCTTTGTCAACATTTAATATTGGAATGGTTCAAAGAAGGAAGTAACGGCAAGAAAATGCCATTGGTTAAGGAAGAGTCTGCAGGAGTTAAGCTGGATTAGTCTAATTTTGAGGAAAAAGTCAGCAAACATGATACATTCTTTTCAAAAAATAAGATAGGAAGTTTTTCAGACTATAAAAATTCAAGAAATGTCTTTAATAAGTTTTTATCTGTCCTCTGTTGACAGATTTTTTTTTGCATATATACAACAATTCCATTATCGTACTGCAGGTTGAGAACTGCTGTTTACTGAATGTGAAACTATTTCTCTATATGCTAGGTGAAACGAATAATGAAAAACTTACATATTTACTTTTTTTTTTACTTTTATTTTAAACTGCCTAAATATTATTAAATATTACTGTGGAAATGATTAAATTAAATGAGCAATTAAATATCTGTTTGATAATTTCTTTTGTTGTAGCTGGATCCACGAGCTCGCACGTGGCAATTGAAAGCCGCCCAAGCTGATTATCAGGAGCTGGCTAAACTACTCAGGGAGGAACCAAAGTTAGCGAAGAACAAGGTAAGAACTATTTAAGAAACACAATTAGGAAACTGATCACTTGAAATTCTTCTAGGTTTCCTTGGATAGTGTGATTCTGCTTTTCTTGTAATGAGCTGTTTAAAAAGTCCAGCACAGATTAGGGTGTTTATGAAGACAAGTTTTTCATTTGTAATTCTAAAATAATTTTAAAAAGTATTTTTTTTTTTTTTTTAAATATTCGAGTTCTCTTGTAAATTGTAATTTTCATTTAAGAAATTGTTGGTTCGTTTCAAGGATAAATAAGACTCAGATCTAAATATATAGAAGCTATATATGTGCTCCATATGCTAGAAGGTACACTAAGCGCACCTGCTGCTTTGGCAGCTCAAACCGCAGGATTGTGGAGGGGAAATACCCCTTTATTGCATGCCTCCAGCAGTCGCTGATCGGTCCTATTGTGAGTGGTTTTGCTCCGGGCTTTTTACTGAAACTCAGAAAATGGATTCTGTTTCATTTTGGGAGTCAAGTGAAGACCCTCCGGGTTCCCTAATTAACTTGTTCCTTCACATTCTTGCGGTTTGAGCTGCAAAACAAGCAGATGCGCGCCTAGCCTAAGATTCAGCAACAAGTAAGATAGACAACTTGTTTATTAGCCCTATGTTTACAATATGAGAGTAAGATGACCAAAATCATACCTGCTTCCATTGAATGATCCAGTAAGAAACAATCCCTTGTGCAACCGCGCAAACGTTTGATGATTGGGCACACATCTGTTGGGATACCGTTCACGATACAATCCTACAGCGGCTCGTCCGTTTCCGTTCGCTTCCCTATAGGGAAGCCTATTTGCCCTCTCAGCATTAGTAAAGCCATACATCCTACTCGTACTCAACGTCTCAAATTGCCCATCTAAAGTGCTGCCTAACAGCACATTCGGGTAGCGTTGTGGTTAAACGTTCCACTATGAATTCGTTTTGATTTGCTACGAATTGCTGCCATCTAGGACTTACTGCTTCCGTGGAAAGATGCTGAAGTATGTAGTTACGTGAAGACTCAGGTCGACCCAACTATATCACGGTCGGTTTTTTGTGAGCTGCTCCGATAGCTTCACTCTCCATTATCCAGAGAGATGAAGCATCCTGTATACAGCAATCGATATCTATCATTGCTGGACGAATTGCAGACGCTAGGCCTCACTCCTATCGCATCTTTAACAACTCAGCATCGGAGGTTCCGTCTAGATTTGGGCCATCCGAGGTCATGGTCTGCTCTCGAATGGTTTCATTTTGTGCTTAGTCATGCTTCTGTCTTGCGGCAGACGAATATCGTATCCACGTACGGATAAGGATTGGGCAGCGCTCAAATTCTGGCAGTATTGTCGAGAGGATCACAATCATTATAGCTGGTGTGTTGGGAACCATATCTCATAACAACTGATTCCCCTCATATAATGCAGGAGATTATTCAACCTGTTGTTTGGCTCTTCGCATAACGCCTGTCAGGAGCAATTTTCCAACAGGACAATGCATGTCCACACATTGCAAACGTTTTCCAGCGGGGCTCCAAGCAATTCCGGCCCTTCCTTAGCCACCTATTTTTTCCTCCGTCGAGCTTGTCTGGGACATCCATTATCGAACATCCGATAACGTTGGAGCAGCAGCTGCAGCAAGCTTGGAGTGATCTGCCACTGTACTTTGTTTCATTCAATGCTATTTCCTAAGTCAGTTTGCATAGCAGCCAGAGACGATTTAAAATTGAAAATAGAATAAAACGTTATAAATGTATCGTAGCATACTTCTTTGTTGCATTATTGAAAGTATGTATTGTAGCCTACTATTAATCATAAACCAACATTGTATAAAAAAAAAATATATAAACATAATATATAATAATATATATAATAATATACATACGATAATCATATATTGCTTGACATTCTCTTAAATTCAAATTTCAGTCTTTAGAAAGGGAGACAGAAGTTTAGGTACCCCAAAAATTTGCAGCTTATGGTTGAGTTATGTTTGAAAGGGATATGCTTTGAAAGTTTAAACCTAAAATTAAAAAGCTGTAGCGTTTTTGAATTGCCTTGGTCCATCTGCAATATTTCGATTTGAAATAGCTTTTTAATTTTTTGTTTGTTTTTTGTTTTTCTTCTAATCTTTTTTTTTTTACCTTTCCATTGCATGTTAAGTCAAAATCTGCAAGTACCCTTTGCTAACCATGTATGCGGGCCAAATAAAAAAAAAAAAAAAAAGGAAGCTAACTATAGCGTTGTACGTTTCATTCCTCTCATCTCCTGTTATAAGGGTGTGTCATGTCGAATCGACTTCATTCAAACCGATAGGCGGTAAATTATTGTTTATCCCGCCTTTTTCTCATCGTCCATCGGGATAAGCAGCTTTGTGTTGTAATCAGAGTTCATTCGCTCTGTGCCTGAATAGCGGGTAATTGCAGGCGAAAGATGACGGCATAGAGCGCCGAAGACAGTCGGGAACCTTGTATCGCTGATTGATAAAATTAATGGACTGCCAAACGATTCACTTTTGCAAATGATATTGTATGTCTTCCTTTTTTTTTTTTCACCACCCACCTATTTTTTTTTTAAAGAACCATCGCAGATGAAATGTTTGCGTTGTACTGTCGTCCTGCCCCTGTGTGTGTGTGTGCGCGACTTCAAGCGAAAATACCCCGATATTTCGTTGGGTTTGCGCAAGCTGCGTTGATGGCGGTCGATTATTATTGTCCCGCCTGCGCGAATTATACGTTTTCACAGAGATTTCGCCCGGAAAACGACTTTACAATAAGTAATAGCGTACTTTCACAGATACCAAAACAAAACACAGATTGAAGGAGGGAAAAGGAAACGATAATCATACAGTGCTTAGCTTCTAATTACGGGCCGAACAGCATGTCGTATGCATTCAGACCCTACTCCAAAGAAAAAAGTAATTGATATTCTGAGAGCCTTTTTTTTTGTATTAGGCAACTAATGGTTTAAAATGTCAGTTCGCTAATGATAGGTTCTGTCTTAGATTTTAACATCTTAACTGGCTGTAAGTTAAGTTGTTGGTGCATGAGAATTAAGGTTTGCTTTTTTTTTTTTTTTTTTTTTTTTTGTATAGAAAGGAGATGATTGTTGAAAAAAGAAATACATATGAAGAAGAAAATGAATTGTTTTCGATTATTTCGCAGCTGGCAGCGTCTGTATGTAGATTTCGTTATTGTTGGAGGAATGTTTCTTTATTGAGCAGATTCTTTTTTCCTGTGTGCAATTTTTTTGTTTGTTTTTCAGTACCATTTAGTTTTCAGACTAGATTATCCTACGAGAATTTTCTGAAGTAAGGGAGCAGGCCAAAAACTGAACGGCCCCTCCCGGTGTAGTTTGTTAATGAGTTAAACTTCCTTTTAAGCAAAAAAAAATTAATAAATAAATAAAAGTAATTATAAAAAAATAAAAGAATAATCAATAAATGAAATACTAATTTTGGAAGCAACTCCGAATAAGTAAAATCTCATTAAGTTTCCACAGAAATGCAGAATGTAAGCCTGAGTAAATCTTTCCTTAGTTTTTATTAATTTTTAATATTAATAATTTGTTTGATTGAAAATAATGTCAGGATGCAGTTGAAAAACATCGTCTTAATATTAAATATACACACCACAATCTTCTGTTAATTGAATTTTTTTTTTTTTTTAAAATTTCGTCTGTATTTCATCTTTTTATGCGAAAGACTTCATCAGGACAAAATATGAGGAGAAGAACTCTGTCTTTCTTCTCAAAGCAAGTCGACTATATTTTTGTTGTTGTCTTAAAATTATTAATTCAAATTGTATTCATAACGGGTTTGAGGAAGAAGACAGAGTTGTTCTCCTCATATTTTGTCCTGATGAAGTCTTCTGCATAAAACGACGAAATATAGACGGAAATTAAAAATGTATTTTTTTCTGTTGTTTCTGGGACTGAACCCACTCGTCGAAATCATGTAATACATTTAATTTTTCATGGTGAGATCCACGGCCTTTCGCGTCGTCCGAGTAGGTAATTAATGGCGAAATCTTCCTCTTTTATGAGTCCTAACAAGGACGAAACAGCTGTCCCAAATTCCTTTTGTGACAACTCAAAGGGTGAAGGGAAATATTATACATTCTCAGTATTTACCTGTTTCCCATTTGTTTCATACGTTTCATTTTCTACCAGACATTTGAAAACACTTCTGAATCGTTAACATTTTTTGTCTCGGATATTCTCAAAGCAAACCTTCTGTTCATTTACAGTCCCTACGCTGAATAAAGATCCTCCCAGAATGCAACGTAGCTTATAGATTGAGCTTTCCTGGCCGACCGCTAGCATTGAAAGAGAAGAGATGCGACCTCTTCTCTTTCAATGTTAGCGGTCGGCCAGGGAAGCTCAATCTATAAGCTATTTAAATTATTACAAGCATTCTGCTAAATTGAGTGTGAAATATTCTGCTCTTTTAATAACGTTGTTTTCTATCTTTCATTTGTGGTTTCTATAATTTATAGGGCCCACAATCAAAATCAGTTGACAACGTTATTAAAAGAGCAGAATATTTCATACTCAATTTCGCAGAATGGTTTTATTTATTTATTTATTTATTTATTATCTTGAAAATATTGTTAATATGCTCGTAAATGGATAACAATAAGTACATACTTTTTTTGTGATGCCCATTCAAAACTTTACAATATATTTTACAATTAAGTGATACGGAATTTCTTATTTTATTAACAATTATATAAAGATTTATTGCAACTAAAACCTAACAAAAGTTTAAATCGCATATCAAACATGGGCAAATGCGGCTCTTCATTGGATTAAGTGCGGCTCCCGATATCTCTTGATAAAAAAATAGGTATTTTTTTCCCCCATTATACTTATATTTTCGCGAGTTTTCCTTTCTATTTTCTTATATATGTATTTTTTATACTTTATATAGCAATTAGGATTTGTGTAGAAATGCAATTAAATTTGAATTTGTATATTTAAATACACAAACTGTGACCTTGGTGTGGCTCTTTATTTTTTTTTTTTTTTTTTAATGTTTATCAGACCTATTTAGGTGTACTTATTACCTGTACACCTGTAATATAGGTTCTGAGAGTTTAATCTTAAGTATCACTTTCCACCCATAAAGAAAAACGAGACAAAACAAAAGAAAAGAAAAAGAAAAAAAGAACTATGATTAGTAACTAGATTATGTAATGAATTTTATATTTTTATCTATTACGTCGACAATTAAATTTTTTTTTATATTCTCCAATTTTTTGGTTATTGTAATTATCCCAGTTAAGTTGATGAAAAAGTTTATATATAATATTACCATTTAGACGGTACCCAAAATTATTTTTTATTTTTTTATCATTTATTGAACTGAGCCAATTGTTTCTAGTAATATTGTTTTTATTATTATTTTTCTCATTTTTTATTTTAAAGAAATTTTTAAGAATTGTCTTATAAATAAATTTCTCTTCTATAATTAATATTTTGAATTTTTTCCTTATTTCATTCCTTTCAACTATACTTTTTTTATTAAAATTATAAAAGATATTTTTTAGTATTTTAAAACATGCTTTATTTATATTTTCAATTTGTTTTTTATTAATGAAAATCCAACTATCCAGGCTATAATCTAAAATCGAATCCACAAGGGATTTATAAATTATTATTTTTTGTTTTAACGGAAAAATTTGTTTAATGTGATAGAATAGGTAAGTCAATGAGCTCAATTTATTTATGACGTATTGATAATGTGGAGTCCATGTAAATTTCTCATCTATGAATATACCCAGGTATTTATATTGAGTAACGAAATCTATCTTTTCGCAGTTACAAAGGACATTGTTTATTTGTTGATTATCCTCCAATTTTTTACAATCTTTTTTATGCAGAAAACAATATATATTTGAAAATCCAGAATGTGGGCTCTCGTTGACCTCATGTATGCCCATACTTAGCATATAGAATGTGACAGCATCTGTGGTTTCCTTATCCCACTGTAAGTCAACAATCTTATTTGCTAGGAGCATAGGGTTTATTCGACATTTCAACGAAATTCAAAGAACCAAGAGCCTCTTTTCGGTTGGAGGAGGATTCTTGAGGGTAATGTTGTTTATAATTTTTATTTTATTTAATTATTTATTTTTTACGATTTTAATTTTCCAATATCCAAAAGACATTGGCTCGCCAACGGTATTTATGCTTGAGTATCTTTGCTTACCACATACGGAAACTACGACGAGAGGAAGTCTTCAACATGTAAGGGCAGGTTGATCTATTTGTTGATGCTTTGACTTCCTCTCTCTTTTGTCTTTCTCTGCTGTTATTTATTGCTATGTATAAACACTTTTTATTTCCCTGAGGATATAGACACACACGGGTTTTCCTGCAAACAATATCCGACCGGTCCCTCCTCCCTCATCCCTCCTTTCGGTCGACGTGGAACGGACAATACGAAAACTGACAGTGGAAATCCAGCGGTGCAAGAGAAACGCATGACAAATTTTCCTCCCCATGCAACTCACCTCGGTTTCCCCGCCAGTTTTCACGGCGGTTACCGGCCGTGGGCTTGCTTGCTTTTTTTTTTTTTTAGTTGTTCGCTCCCCTGCATCTGACGGACAGGTGACGGAGCGGCTATAATCAATTCATTTTCGGCGATCGGATCCTAGTTGTTGGGGGAACTTCCTGTAACGAAACCTATTTTGCCGCTTTTATTTCCGAAGTTTGGATTCGCTGACAGTAATTGAGAGTGGGTTTTCTAAACCCATACAGATTTTGCTTCCTCGTAGCAATTAAAGCCTATCAACTTGTCAGCATTGGAATAGCTATGTGCAAACACGGTTCTCATGCGCCCACCCTCACTCCCTTACCCCCTTCCAACAAAAAGAACTCTACTTCCAACAGTTGTACGTTCTCTAAAACCAGATTTGCCGTATCACTTTTTTTTTTCTTTCTTTAACCCTTTCGAAACATAAGCGGAAGTTACAAGTGCTATTTTTTTTTTTACTCTCGGGATAATAAGAAAAAACAACAGACAAACAAACAAAAACCTCGTAGTTATCTATGCTTCGCAGTAATTTTGAACAAATAACAGGTTCTAGGCATGTTTTTCGTGATTGATACATGACGATTGTCCGTCTTGACATTAAATACACCTTTGCCTAAGTATTTGTTGTGTAGACTCCCTTATTAGATTTTTGCATTCCTTACTAAATATTCTAAGCAGAAAATAGGCAATCCATACATTAAATGCTTTTTTTTTCTAATCGAATAGGAATCTCAAATTGCGTTATTATCGCTATTTAAATGCCAGTGACGGGAAATTGCCAAAGAGTTAATGAGATGAAATTTCAGAGATAAATAGGGGAAGATATAAAAATTTATGAAGTAAATAAAACAATCGGCTTTTATTAGTTAATCTTTATTAATGCAAAAAAATAAATCTTAGTAAATGAAATAAAATAATAATAATAATAATAATGATGATGATGATGATGATGATGTGGGATTTTAAAATATAAACCTTTAGATCCACAATTTGTCAGATGATATTTTTGTTCAAAGAAAAAAGGTTTCGTTGATTTGACAATTTCTGACGACAATAAAATATCGAAAAAAAATAAAATAAGTGAAAAAGCTTATCAAATAGCGATTTTGAAATTGAACGTTAATGGCTCAAAAAAGCTAATACAGTGGCAACAGTTATTGGGTGCCCTTAGAGCAGTTCCAAAAGGATTTAAATCAAAATTAATAATTTTATAATTTAATTACGAAATTCGACCTTTTGAAAATGCAAAAACAACTTTTATTCGGATGTGCTCTTATTTTGCGAGGTATTTGGTCAATTCTTGGATATCTGGATTATTTATTATTAATAATATTTCTTTTTATTATTTATTTTAATGTATTATTACACAACATAGTCCTGCTAGGATTACAAATAAATAATAATATAATTAGATAAATAAAGTCTTAATTACACACATTCGTAAAGATTTGAAAAGATTTAATATAGATATGTGTATGATTAAGACTTTATTTATCTATTTATGTTTCCACACGTTAAATTTCTTTAGTAATAATAATAATAAATTACCTACCTTTTTATTTTTGAAAAATTATCCCGTAAGGGCTCATTGGGTGAAATTTGTTTCGTGAAGTTGCATTGGAAACGAAAGTTTGAATTTTTTTTTTGTCAATTGAGCTAACAGGCCGTGTAATCATTTGCGCATGCTTCTAATATTAAAATTAGAAAAAAAAATGTTGAAAATATGTTACAAATACAGAAGGTATTTGTAGATTCGGAGTTACATTAAAAGTTCGTAGAAATTATTTATTTATTTATTTATTTAGTTTATTTATTTATTTATTATTTTTTTTGTTAGTGTTCATGCACTTAATTATTAACAATGGCTGATGGAAAGCATGTACCCATCATCTGATAGAAACGATAAACGAGCCATCTCTAATTTATTGTTTATTCTTTAATATAAAGAATATTTGTACCTCTTTGCATAGGCGGATCCAGGGGGGGGGGGCTAGTGGGGGCTATAGCCCCTCCCTTTAGCTGTGAATATAGGTTGGATAAAATATGGTATCCAAAGGCTGCTGCCTGATAGACATTAATATTGCCATGATGACGATTTCAATTGCTAATAAAAAGCTTGCGACAAGCGTGCGTTTCAGACACACAGGTATAGTCAGCCCTTCAGAAAAATTAGCCCCCTTTCAGAAAAATTAGCCCCCCCCCCTTTGAAAAATCCTGGATCCGCCCGTGCCTCTTTGTGATACATTACTATAAGGTTTGTTTCGATCTACGTACGTTTTGTAGAACATCCACCGTCGTAAGTTGGGGAACGTTTATATTATTGCCTTAATGTTTAAATTAATTTCATATTTAAAAAAGATAATGAACATTATTGTACTTTTAATTCTGGAAATGCTTTAAGTTAGGGGTGGAAATGGAATAGACCATCAGCCATCCTCGTCTCTCACTTTTCCTAATCTCAGAGTAAACTTCCCGAATTTTCCTTAAACCACGCCGTGGTTATCCTTTATGGAGATCCCCTTATTTATGGTTTTCCTCAGGTGTTAAATGTTACTGGGTTTGTGCCTCAACTGAAAATGTTGAATTAGTGAATATTGTTTTAGAAAACAACAAATTATTGAACTAAGAAGGTAAAAACGAAATAAATAAATAAAACAAGGTTGATTTTTGTTACTGTTCGTTGAAAAGGAAATTATGATATCTCAATCATTCGTTTCTTACAGTTATTTTCGAGCACATTTAGCAATAATTGTTTATATGTAGTTTAAAAATACACACACACACATATATATATGTACATATATATACCTTGGAAATCTTCCTATTTACGGCTAAGTAATTCAGTTTCAAGTAGAAGAAGCAAAGTAATGTGGATAGTAAAGATGAAGGAACCGAAAAAGAGATTTTATTTATTTATTTATTTATTTATTTATTTATTTATTTATTTATTTGTCTCTAAATAATTAAAGAGAAATTAATAAGATTTATCAGAAATCTAGATTCAGTATCTGATAATGAGGCAAAATATCATTTTTTGCTATTGCTTGTTGCTTTACTCAATCTTTTCAGTGTGGGTATTTAATGGCGCCAAAACGTATGGACTAGTTAATTAGTTACTTAAGTCAGAGAAATGAGAAACAAATTAGAGAAACCCCTCTAGGCTTTGTCTAGCCTTTGAACGTATTGAGGTTTGATGAAAGAAACACCCATACCTTAACC
>JAFIDM010000003.1:38695012-38742468 GCA_023159025.1 Thereuonema tuberculata | reverse complement strand
CTTTGAACGTATTGAGGTTTGATGAAAGAAACACCCATACCTTAACCAGGATTCGAACTCAGACTCACTTTGAAGCCATACTTTAATGGATTGAGGAAAGATTAAAGCTCTGGAAACTAGAAAACAAAGCGGTGACTTCTTGCTACAGAGCTGCTGGCTATTTATCATGGATTCCTTCCTGTATAAAGTAAAAACAGTGAAGACAATTGAAATTTACTCACATATTGATTCTCAAGATAGACCTACTTTCTTCAACTATTTAAATACCTTGTAGTTATTTCTTAAGAGATTAACTTAATTTCTTTACATTTACAATCTTCAGTAGTTTAAATAAATATCTGTAATCATTTTATAAAAAATTATAATATTCTCGGTATTAGCTTTGCAAGACTGAACCAAGGATTAAAAAGATCAAAGTTGTTTTGTTCAGAATTTTCCCCCTCGTGGCAGTTCTTTGCCAACAAATTCACTTTTCTTCTTTAATCCAGATCATCACGATAATTTTTAGAAGGGAAGAAAAAAATTCCCTCATTATAATCCAAGTGGAATAAACTTCATGAAGCGGTGAGATAATTTCGACCCTGCTCAGCAGGTGGAGATCTCATCAGATGGGAAGAAAGGATGAAGGGAAAAAAAAAAAAGATATTAGTAGTCAGTTGCCTACCGTTGACGTGAAGGATGAGATATTAATAAATACATCCTTTTTTACCCATCATTATTTTCCTGATTTTTTTTAAGACTTCCTTTTTTTTTTGTATTTTAAATTATGTAATTATCATTTACAGGAGAATATAATTGGGCTATATTCTGTAGTCCTGCGTTTTATATATTGCTGAGCTAATTGAATTTCAGTGTAAATATATATTAATTCCTGCATGGGCCATTGGATACAATAAAAGTTAATTTATTGTCGATCTTAAAGATTATGTATGCTAAAATTACTTAATAATAATTTACAATACCAACACACAAATTTAAATTTTAAACTTGTTATGTATAATTAAAAATATACATACTGTAGTTGTATTGAAGACGTTTCGGTCAACTTCACTGATATCTTCTTCTGCCAAAGCGACTTTAATTTTATCACTTTTAAATATTTCTTCCTCAAAATGTATTTGTATTAACTAATGGATGACCTCTGTGACCATTTCTGGTTGTGTGTTTTAGTGACATAAGTTTATTCCATATAAAGTTGAGGGCTTATTACATCACATTGTGTTTCTGTCTGTCCCTCCGAAATGAATTTCAATAAAATTTTAAAAAAATAAATAAATAATAAAAAGTATGAATAGCCTTATTGACTGCTCTGGCCTTATTGGCTACTGTAACTTTCTCCCGGCTTTAAGAAAAAACATTTTTTTTTATTAAAATGGTAATGTATTTTATAATCTTTGATGATTATTTTATCATGTAGCTTTCCAAATAAAAATTTTGATCAGTATAGTTTAACTGTTTCATTTCACAAATGAACAGTGTATTCGAAAAAGGAAAAAAAAGTAACCCGCTTCATTTATAAAATTTATAAAATCTGAAATCAAATGAGAAAATAATCTTAATTTGGTGCTCGTTAATTCGCGGAAATTATCTGCTGTTTTGTTATTATCTGAAGATTCTATCATTGGTTTTTCATTATTAATGTTATACATTAGTTTATTTTGTATTCGTCATAAATAAAATGATAAATTTAAAAAAAATAATAATAAAAAAAATTATAAGTGGCTTTATTAGCTGTCCTGGCCTTATTGGCTACTGTACCCTTCCGGTTTTTTTTATTAACATGATAATGCATTTTATGATCTTTGATGGTTATTTTAGCACACAGCTTTTCAAATATTGCAGTTTTAAAAACTCAGTATAATTTATTGAGAATTTTTAAGTGCTAAAGTAATAAGGATGTCATAGAAACAATTTAGAACGAATAAAAATTGGAGACGTTATTTATCTCTTCTGAGAAAATAATATATTTTCCAACACGTGGACTAAATAAGAAAACACAATGTGAAAGAGAGATACCTAATTTCATGTACTAGCTTTGCACTCGGCGTCAAATAAATTAACTAGATGGAAAAAAAAGTGATGCATTAATGTATATAAAACCCATAAATAAGTATACATACAATGATACTACCTGCTCATTATTGTCTCAAATACAGTAGAGCCCCGATTATCCGCGAGTGCCGCGAAATTTTTTTTTTAATTACGAACCTCAAAAAAACCAATTTTAATCCAAGCCAACAACAGGGAAAATAGAATAGGCCCTACAGTGCGAAGGTCGAAAATTACTGACAGGTTTATTGTGCATTGTAATCCTATAGGCCTCCTCGGAATTTGTGGATGAGTGGCAGGCTCTTGCTCTGCAAAAAGTGCTGTACTGTACATATTTTAAAAGTTTTGCATATTACGTTTTTTGTATAATAAAACGTAGTTTTTATGCTGAAATATTTTTTTTCGTGTTTACACCTCATTTTTAGTCTTTTTTCGGGTTATCCGCGATTTTCGTTATCCGCGAAGCCCTTGCCACCCAATTCCGCGGATAATCGGGGCTCTACTGTACAAGCAAGATGTATGAATGCCTCCATGATGCAACACTAATAGTTAGCAGTCATATTAAACCATTCCTCTTTTTCTTAACCTGGAATGAAGTATAATCGATAACCATTAGTCAGATTTGAGAAAAACTAAACGATGTTTTGGGAAACGATTAAGGTAATTCTGTTTGCAGCTTTTTTATTTGACTGAGCGAATTTATGGGTACATAAAATAGTTTCAGAATTCAGAATCGTTATAATTATTAGTCTATTATTACTGTAATTAAAAAATTAAAAATTGAAAAACAAAAAGGCGATAAAAGCTGATTCAAATTATAATTGTGTAGTTGAAATTATGCTAATACGATAGCGTAATTAGGTCTGTCAAGTCAACCGTGTAATCAGGTAGTTTACAAAAACAATAATAATGCCTTGTAAATTTCCATCTAATATCGGGTTTTAAGTGGAAATTTTTAAAATCAGATTAATATTTTTCTTCCCTTCCTTCGGTCGTAAAAATTTCAAGAATAGGAAGAAAGAAATGTGTTATGTCTTAATTTCGAAACGGAGAAATTGGTGGAGGGGGGGGGGGCGTGACAGTTGCCTATCGAAGAGATCTAATTATTTCCATTAACGTATCTCTTATCGTAAATTGAAAACTCGATAATAATTGGCTGATGACGGTTAACATGTAATTTCGAGGATACATAAAATCGGTCGTTATTTATTTTGGCTGGAGGCGAAGCAGACGACATATTCGCCCCTAGACAAGAGAAAAACAAAAAGGCATCGGCGTCGGCGGCGAGCGCCATCTAACGTCGCTTTGTCTGCCGGTTAAGTTCTCGTGGAAAAGCTTTTGATTTCTCTCTCTTTCGCACGCACGATTTGACGAAAATTCCCCCGCTTTTCGCCCGTCTCCAGTGTTTTACCACCGTCCGAGGAATTAAACCTGACAGCTATTTTTTGATGTGCTCCGGATAATTATACGCTTTAATCCGGGAAAGGAAGATGGCCTCAGAATTAGGTGTTCCCGATTGCAGGTTGACAAGTGCAGTCACCCAGACAGATCGGTTTTGACGTTGCTTTTCCTCGTCTGTAACTCGATCCGATAGAAATAAAGAAAAAAAAAAAAAGTGCTTATTATGAGAGCGGGTCAACCGATTGCTGTATTACATCTCTATTAACCAGACAGTGATGTCTTGCTCTTTTAATTTCCTCGTACAGACCAATGAGCAGTCCTGGGCGTCTTGCTGTCCGCCATTTTGTTGCTTGCAGCAGTTGGGAAGCGCTGTTGTCGATAAAGACTTTTCTAGAAGCAGTCTAACAGGGCTTGTTTGAGATTATCTAGTTTTTTTTTTTGTCTATTTTCCTAGGAATGTGAGCCTTATCATAGCACTGAGTCTGTGTACGTGTTCCATCCTAGGACTGCTGGATGGATCTTCTTGAAACATAGTATGTACATTCGAGGACAACGAACGATCTAATTTTAAATTTGACGGCAGATTTTCCAAGTCGGGTCCTTGTCCAAATTAGCGCAAGAAGGTGACACAAATTCCCATAGAAAGCATTGGAATGTACACAATGGATTACTAGGTTATTTCTGTTTACAGCTAATTCTTAAATAATCAATATGAAATCCTTTATTCATTGCGCGTGGATATTTCATTTTTTTAGACATTAATACTTTTAGCTTAAAAAATTGAAAATGAACATAAAAACTTAAAAAATAACATCCAACCAAAACAAAAAAGTGACTTCTCCTCTGGACCAAGCAGATTCCCTAATACTTTGTTCAAAAAAATTTGTCGAAATATGACAAAAGATATGCTTTTACCGTACGCTTTTAAATATGCTAGCATTTATTAAAAATTTGCCCTAAAATTCAAAAAGTGTTAGAAGGCGCATTTGTAAATGCATAAAAAAAAAAAAAAAAACTATTTTAAATGAATTAAAATAAACCTGAGGAGTATTTATATCTACTTCAAAATGGAAATGAAGCTCACATATGGAAATCTGAGTCCTGTATATTATGAGATAAAAATACTACAAGTTTAACTCACCTGGCTGTTTAGGTGTAAAGAAAAATGAATGTTACAAGAATAAAGAACGTTTGACTATAATTTAATTCTTGTCTTTTTAATGTCGATTATTTTTATCAGATTTGCTTATTTTGAAGTAAAAATCTCTAATGATTTGGCAAAAGGAGTTAAGTCCAGAAACAACAGTTGGGAGAAAATGAAGTCTACAATTGGCCATTTTGACATAATATGTTCATTTTCTCCCAACTGTTGTGTCTGGACTTAACTCCTTTTGGCAAATCACCAGAGAATTGTAATTACTAATCTTAACAGAAAGTTCTGCCGTTGCTGTGAAATTGCGTGTTAATGATATCCTCGTTTTCAGCGCCACTTTCACCATAGTATTGGTAAATCCACCAATAGTGGATATACAGGGTGTTTCAGAATTATGTATACACACTTTTAAATAGTAGACTTTAACAACACATAATATTTTAGTTGCTAAGAGACAGATAATTTTTCATTACATAAATTTTCAGTTTAAATTTTCAAAATGTCAGCATGAATCGATGAGCGAAATCTCTCATCAGTGATCTAAAAACTGACATTGCATAAAATAAACAAAATTTCTTCTTCTTGTTGAATTATCACAGACGTGGGCAAACGCGGCTCTTCGTTGGGTTAAGTGCGGCTCCCAATATCTCTTGATAAAAATGTAGGTATTTTCTTTCCCCATTATACTTGTATTTTCGCGAGTTTTCCTTTCTATTTTGTTATATATGTATTTTTTATACTTTATATAGCAATTAAGATTTGTGTAGAAATGTAATTAAATTTGAATTTGTGTATTTAATACTCTGGAACGTGAATATGGTATGGCTCTTTATATAGATGAAAATCCAGAATGTGGCCCTCGTTGACCTCATGTATGCCCATACTTGCATTATCATCCAAATCTACTAAACCGATGGTCAGGTTTGCGTCTGGAAGTAGTATTTTTCAAATTTCCCCAGCGCAAAGGATTTTGGAAAAAAAAAAGCTCTCATCGTGCCTATTCAGTGATCGTACAATTCATCGTTTGATAATGTAGAGTTGCTCCATCTTGTTGAAAAAAACGCCAACGCTGTAGACGTGTTTCTGATATTTGGTACAGCATTGTGGTGGGGAACCTCTTGCATTTGGAAGGCCACATGTTATGTAGTGGAGACTTCATGAGGCCGCAATCAGTGCAGTGTATTGATGCTGCTTTGAAACTATTCCCGATAAATCACGAAAGGCAGACTACTATTTAGTTGTAAAATAGAAAACATCAGTTTTCTAAGAACTTATATAGAATTTAAACAGTCTCTGTCTTTCCACTGTATCGAAATAGAAATGGTTGAGTGGCTTCATTGGTTTCGATTTTGTAAATAATCTGCTGAAGATTTTTTTCAGTTTTCAGCTCTGACTGTTACCGCATTGTGAGTTATTTATAAATATAAGCCTTTCACTGCTCTTTCTATAGGTTTCCTACTACATACGAATTTGAACTTGCATGCAAAAGGCCGCAGGTTCCTCCACCCTTGAATAATCTCTCAACATTTCTGGCGCTGCTTAGCCACAGATGAAATCTACTACTAACCTCAGCATTTCATGATAATTTTCACCATTAACGTACCAGTGAATCAATAAGGCCCTCTTGAGATCTGACACTCTTATATTCATGCCGATGGTGGCCAATTTGAATATTTAAACTTACGTTATTATAAAATGTGATAAAAGAAATTTAAAAGTACATCCACATAAAACTGAAACGTCTTGGATGTAGATATAGAAGGATTACTCATATGGTGTAGTACAGCCAGTCGATAGGACAGTTGGACATAATGAAAATTGTTCAATTAAATGTATTTTATGAACTTATTATTTGATTATTATTGCTTGTCAGAGGCTTTCTGAAAAGGTCAAAATCTTATTGAATAATTAATAAAATAAGTTAATTAGAACATTGGTTACATCAAAATTCCCAAATATAGAAGCAGTTCTTCGCGAACTGTAACACAACAGTGTTAGACCTCATCTAATTGACAAGGCCAAGATTAGAGTTGAAGTCATGTCACTGAAATGTATTATTAATATCAAATGGAAATTAATCTGCAGGTCGGTTATTCCAATACATCCTCTAGGGGAATAAAGTTCATGAAAGTTTAATTTAGAAAATTCTGACCGAATATTGTAATTATATCTTACATTTTCTGGTATTGAGACTTTCAAGAAGAGGTCTGGAAACTGTGTATAAAGAATAAAAATAATGTATTTCGGGGGAAGATTTAAAAATGAGGAAAACCACAAACGGGACAGATAGACAGACACTCAAAACTAATTTCAGCATTGAACTTACAAGTCATAGTTTTTTCATTTCTTTGCTGTTATATCAATAACCAGCGATGCCATTTGCTGTCCTGGTTGCTTTATTTATTTATTGTTACTTCATTAATGAGTGTGTTGTAATAATCTACCAGTCAACTTCAAATTTTACGTTAATATTGAAGAAAAATTAGATAAGTGTTTATGTTCTATTGATCAAGTGTTGGTCTTAATTCTGTTTGGGGTTACTTTACAACTCTTTATTCTGCTCGTAAGTAATTCCAGTAATACAGTAGTTTACAACAAAGTTCATATTAGTGTTTTTATAAATAAGCTTTAGGTGATTTTCGGTTGCTGTATGAGCCGTATTAATGAGCCCACTATTTCCTCGAAGTAACTCAAGGAACAATGCACCTCCAGGCCATGGGAGTCCATGGGGAGGCCATGGGGTTAACTTATAGGCTTCCGACTATATGCTTGGACTGTACATAAACACACAGACACAGACTGTAATATGTAAAAGTAAAGCGTACAATAGAAATAACATTATGGTCTACATGGATGTTGATTATTATTCTTTTAAAGTGAAATAGGTTGATTGTGAAAATATTGAAAAAAAAAATCATATTTATTAAACATGGTGATGGTGTAAGACAGAGGTAGGGAAACCTGTGACCTTTTATGATATCCAGTGCAGCCTTTCGCCTGCAATTTCAAATTCATTTGCCTTTTTTTTTTTTTCCTAATATTATTTCTCATAAATGTGTACTTCTGGATTATCCCAATTATTTTTCTTCATATTTTCTTGTTTTTAATTTTCAAGATATTCTGTAATTAATTAAATTAAAATATAAAGATTGTTAATTCTATTAAAATCTATTTCTATAAAAAATGCTTCAAAACAAATTTATTTTTGGAAACTAACAGCATGAAATGAATTTGCATTTTTAGAAAGCCTTTAATGATTATTTGATAGCACAAAAAAAAAATTAATCTCAAACAATTTAAAAAAAAAACAAAAAAAAAAACATATTTTTTTTGAATTAATTCTTCACTAATAATAAATATTTTAAATACAAATCATTATTTTACAAATATTTTATCATTTCACGTTTTCGTCAAGTTTTTTTTTAAGTTGAAAATACTGAGTAATACCTCGAAAACCCTCAAAACTTGACGGTTTTTGAATTTTAATTTAATTAATTGTAGAATATTTTAAAAATTAAAAACAAGAAAATATAAATCCCAGATGCTTCACAAGTTCATATTTAAATTTTCAGAATTTTAGATGCATTGGGAAAAAAAATATATAAAAGAAATTAAAGGTTTGTAGTCGTCTGCAGTTGCTTGATTCGGGACCTTAAAAGAGATTTTTAGTGGTTTTATTCAGCTCGTATTCATAGCTGTAATCGTAGAGGGGTTATACATTGCGTTGTGGATGCATTTACCCAGATTCGAATCATGGTCAAGGCAATGTTTTCTTCTACTTTTTTCTTTCTTAATTTTTTAATCATTACTTTTAGAATTTGAAAACTTGTACTCGATGGGTTTCGTGTACACCATAATACTTCTTTCATTAAACAATTCTATTTTCATTGTTTGGCATAGTACGTTCGACTTTTCTTACTTGTATTATATTTACTGTATTCAGTTATTCATTTGAAAAAAAAAAAAAATAGTATGGTTGAATAGTTATTTTTTTTTTTCTTTTGTACCTTCTTGATTTTTTTTGTTTTTGTCAGTAGAAGTAGTTTATAATTCAGAAATGTTCAAATTGTCTACGAAGCGATACATGTTCGGTTAACAATCATACTTTGTTTTTAAAAAAAATAAAAAAAGTAAAACGGACTGTGGGAACCAAGGACTCTATGATTTGCTGTATTCCTTTCATTTTTTTGTTTCTTCTCACCGTGTTTTTCTCTTTCTTCTCATTCTGCTCATTTGTTGGCACAGCGGGGGGGCACCGGCAAAAGTGATTTTAAATTGGGCGATTTTTGGCAGAGTCCTATCAGGGAGAGAATTAGTGTTCGGAGCGCATGTCAGGTGAACGTGGGCTCACCGGTTGCTTGCCGCGCAATTAGAATCTCGACTAGGCTGCGATCGGTTGTTTGAGTGACTGTATCTTGTGACACCTCTGACATGTTTGCATATCCCCTGACCGGATCCCAGTGTGCGCTTTTCTGCTTCCACCAAAATGTGTGAAAGCGGGAGATGGTGGCCGGGGTCCCTCTCCCGTCGTGCCTCACACTTGAAAACATGCCATCGGCTCAGCACGCCATCTTCCCTCGCATTACTCAGGTGTGGTCGACTTGATTCGACCGCGAATTCCTTTTAATCCTCACCGTTTCAGCCTTTAATGACGGCCCTGATTGCAAATGGGTTCCACGCAAAAGTGGCCACTTAAAAAGAGTGGCCACTGAAGAAGGATCAAGTGACGTTATGGTAATAAACAAAAAAAATGAACAAAAGAACAGTCACTAAATGAAAAAGCTCTTGGCATAAACTGAATAAATGTAAAAAGGAAAGATTTAATTGAAAGAAAATAAAAAAGAATACAAAAAAATCCTGTGAGTATTATGGAACTTAATAGATTTGATCAGTCATTGTGTGTGTGTATGTCGCCCCTCGTAATAACTTTTGGATCTCTGGACAGATCTTCTTGAAACCTGATAACCACATTCAAGGACGAGGGATGACGTCACTTTTATATTTGAAATATTTTCCAAATGGTTCCTTGGTCGAGAAATTTCGATGAAAATTCCCATAGAAAAGCATTAGAATCTAAACAATGGATTTCTATCCTATTTCTATTAATATTTAAAAAAAAAAAAAAAATCAATATTTAGTTCTTAATCCATTACACGATTAAAATCAATCCGATTTATACAATTTAAGAAAGTAATGCGGATTTAATTCTTTTTTTTTTTTTCTTTTATCCAGAAAATAGAAAGTTTGTGTGTCAGTAGATTTTATAATTTAAAAATAAATTTATATTTTGTTTTCGTTTTTTGTCTTTTTTTTTTTTTTTTTTTTAAAAGGAAAAGCAAATTAAGAACTCTTAAGAAAATAATATTTTAAGGAACGTAGGCTTTGAGTTCTTTCGAACTTCTTAAAAAAACAAGATATAAAATAAGATGGGATTGTAATAATTACAATATTGGATGAAACAAACAGTAGCGAAAGACAGTCCTGTTATCGCACGAGAATGTGACTTTGACTACTGTATTACTGAAGATTAACGCTTCCATGGAATTGTAATTTTCCCAGTTATTCTACGCTTTTATTACAAACACGACATCAAAGTCTACATAACGTTAACAAAATTCCTAAAATTAGATAGAAGGCAATTTTTAACTGCACCTGTGTGGCTAATTGGGTCTTTCTTAAACCAGATTCATGATACAAAAGAGTTACAGTTAACTCTAGTTCTGCTCCTCCGTGAACGTAATCAGTCTCACACACCTAATAAACAAAATTAAAGTGCTTTCGCTTCGTTTTTCCTGTAATTTACATCGAAAATTCATTGAAAGAAACAACAATGATCTTATATGTTCAAAAACTGTAATGTGTTGTTACTAAATGATCAAGATTTTTTGAAAAGAATTGCCACTTGGACAACAGAGACTAAAGTTTTCAAAGTGATAATTAATAACTAAATCAAGAAGAAAAGAGCCACAAATGGACAGTAAATATGCTTTCGCACACTTGAGCCAAACAAAGGAATCCTGGACAGCTGTTTCATCCTTATCGCGAAAGTAAAAGGGAAACCATTCTCGTTTCCAAATGATAATGGTTTCCCTTTAACTTTCGCTCAGTCTGAACCAAACATCAACGGTAAATTCTGCTGATGATTCCCAATAAAGATGAAACAGCTGTTCAGGATTCAGTATATTTAATGTCCATTAATATGTTTTTTTTTTTTCTTGATTTATGAATTATTATGGACTTTAAATTTAGCTTACAATTAATAGCTCAAATAGAATTCGTGCCACTGAAGTTCGGGTCTTGTGCTTAGATGTGAGCCTGGTGTGTCATTGTTGTAGGTGTTGGGCTGCGATTCCGACGCAGTCAGGATTTTTCCCAAAGTGTTTCTTCTCTAGACGGGTCCTGGGATTCACAACGCCTCTGTTAAACAGGGATTGGGCGTTGGACTGACCATCCGACCCGAATCTGATGGTCGAGAATCGTTGGATCCCGTACCTCCAATGCCTCGAAAGTGCCTCTATGGTCTTTTAACTTTAACTACATATTGACTATTTTGTAAGCGGTTTTTTTCCCCTTGTCATTTGTACGAGTATGTAGTATATATATTTTTTTCTATTCCATTGTCTTTCAATTTGTTATTTCTAATCGTTTGCAGGCTTGTCAACTATTTTTAATACTGCCGTTCTTTGTCAGATTAACTTGTTTTTCAGCTGTAAATTCTCGTCTAGTTGATCGTCGGTCAAATGAAACTTGACAGATAAATTATGAAAACTCAAGCAAATAAGCTTAAATTGGCGATTAAATTGCTTTGCTACTGTTCCGTTCCAGGCGGCGGATGATCTCTCATCCATTCAGTGGCGTAATTACTTTCGGATTAGCATTGGAGAGTTCCTCTGCTAAGATGTGGGCACTAATCGACTGATGTCGCCTGTTTTGTTGTTTAAATGTGAGGCAATTACGACATTTACGAGGAATTTACTTAAAACCTATACTGTACATATATGGGGAGTAGTAAACTATAGACGGGAGTTCTGTACATCTTACGTTACAGCCTCCCTTCCCTAAGAAGTTCAGGCTCGTCAAATCCCCGGATGTGTATTCCTAATACTCTTGAATTGCCGGACGGATCTTTTTGAAACTTGAAATGCATATTTAAGAACGAGAGAAAGTCTAATTTTTATATTGGACGAGCTGTGACCCGCGGTGTCACCCGCGTTAAATTCGGCCCTTCTCGGTAATGTTCGGTTCTCGTCGTGCGGCCGCATCCGTTGGTTGACGTTTATGTTTACTGCTCTGCTCCTATTGGTCGTAGCGTGATGTTGTATAGCCCGTAACCAGCCTCAATAAACGGACTATCTAACAGCAAAAAGAATGTTTCAAATCGGACTGGTAGTTCCAAACATACAAACTCTCCAGCTTTATATATTAATATAAGAAGATTTAATATTCTGACTAGATCCTTGTTGGCAAAGCAACAAAATTTCATAGAAAAAGAATTGCAACCAAAATATCGATTTCTAACAATTGTATTAATCCTTTTTAGCTAATCTACTAATTCCATATGATTTGAAATGAATAAAATTAATCGGATAAACTTCTTAAGTAAATCAAGGGAATTTAATTATTTTTTTAATTTTGTTTTCAGAATTTTTTTTTCAATTTTTCTATTGAGCAGATATTAAATTTAAGAGCAGTCATATTTTTTCCCCTTCTTTTGTTTTTTATGTCTTTTTTAAAAAAAAATAATAAGAAGCTTTAAAGACAAACATTGTAAGGAAAATAGGCACTTAAGTTTTTTCAAAAACGTCTTGGATTATTTTTATTTTATTTATTTATTTATTATTTATTTATTTATTTATTTATTTCAAAAAAGCAGGAATAATCGAAATTTTTCACATTTTCTATCGAAAATTAAAATCCTTTAAAAGAATTATTTTTATACCACACTACCGTATCGTATAAAATGAATGCTAATATCTTCTTCAGGATGGATGGCTTTTCACGAAATTTAGCTTATTTTAACAGTTAAAATGCCTGATGAAGAAGACGTAAAGTAATTCCTAGAAATTGTTATTAGAAATATTCTTTTTTTTTTTAGATTTTTGTATTAATTCACGAAAAAAGGGCTTTATAAGTAGCCTAAGAGATACTGTGTCTGAAAATGAAAATGTGTGGATGTCCTTCACCATCTGGAGACTAATAAGAAGGTTTCTGATGATTTTCCATCATTTTTGGTGTAATGGAAGCTGATCTATGTCATTGAACTAGTCTTTCTGGAAAATTGAAGTATTCTTTTCTAAATGTACTAGACGGGTACCGTCGCTTCGCTCCGGAACCCTTGCATGTATAGCGTTAAAAAAAACACCTTTATTTATTTAGCAAATTAATATAGAGATCGGAGAATACACGACTTCCCAGCTCGTTATGGGCTTCTCCACCTAACTCAGGTGTATTGCGCGTTGGCACTCACACGGGGGGGGGGGGTTGCCGCAAAAACACTTCATTTTTGCATGTATCTTCCAAACGCAGAAACGTTTGTTAATGACTGATATACCGTTCGATAGAACTTTCAAATACCAACATTTCCTTAATATAATGTTCTCTTCCAACTTTTATACTTTTCGATTAAATTGAGAAAAAGTCAAAATTTGACCCTTTAGAAGGCGCCATCTTGGAAACCAAAAACTTTTTTCGAAAGATTTTTGTAGCATTTTGTTTGTCTTAAAAAGATCTACATTTTATCCATTTACATGACCAATCTATCTCTTATAGTTTGGTCACAAAATTGGAAAAACGTAAAGTCTTATGACAATGGCAGACAGAATAACGCTTCTTTATAATATAATTTTACAGGTTTTGTTGTAGTTTTGAAAAAGTTGCTTAATTTTTTTTTTGGACAAATCTTTTTTTTTTTTTTTTGTATTTTTGAATTAAAAGGATCAGTTGTTGGCGTCTTGTGTTTTAGAAATCAAATACAAATATTTCATATGATTCAAGACATGAAAAATGTTCTTGGTTATCTTACATCCTTTACTTTATCTGTATTTGTTACATTAGCTTCTTTTGAGATTCTGTGCTTCTGAGATTCTACTTTATTTGAAAACTCTGTCATAACTCAAAAATTAATGTAACTTATTTTAGGCAATATTTTTGTTTTTGCCAAACTTTGGACATTTTTACATTTTAAGGGTCGCAGTACACTTCGGAAAAGATATTTTCCCGCCGTTTTGGAAGCCATTCAAATTTCAATTCCATTAAAATAACCACAAAATAAAAGTTTATTAAAATATAAATCAAAACAGCAAGTGAAGCGCTGAGAACCATAGTTAGGCCATCTCCATCCACAACGAAAAAGCAGTTGATGCCATCTTTTGGTATATTTTACAGTGCGTCGTATATTGAAGTGGTCCATCTCCACGATTTTTTCATTTAAAGTTGAAGATCATCTAGGTCACATTACGCTAAATATTATTCAATATATTATATGATTAAATAAACTTTAGACTTATTTTCTTCCATTTTCAGAAAAAATGGCACATGGTCCACTGTGGTTCTCAGCCCTTCAATTTGGATCCCTTGTTAAGATCTGTCACAGCTGAAAATTATATTTCTTTGTAAATAAAAAAAAAAGTGCTTAAACTTTTACGTTTCTTTGTTTGGAATTAACATTATTTTTCTCTTATTTCTTTTGTTTTTCCTTCAAAGAAAACGAACAAGCATTAGCTTTTTAGTAACTTCAAAACTGTTAGCTTGACAAAAAGAAACCTTTCTTCCTTTATTCTTTTTTAAACTAGCTCTCCATCACCTGATTTCCCTCCCGCCCCCCGCACTCTCCTCCTCTTGATATTCCAGTTATCAGACTTTAGTAAATTTTCCCCAGTCCATGTCATTTGCAAAGGCATTTTTTCTCTCTTCACAATGGTTATTTCTTTTTTGGGTCCAAAATGTTATCACTTGACAAATGGCGATTTTATGCTGTCAGCCGAGTGATTTATGCTCACACGTCTTCACACGGTCGGGAAAGATAAACATATCTGCCAACTCACATGCGAGTCGGTTACATTTCTGTAACGTTAGAAGCTTGTAGTTCGTGTACGAATGGTGGGGGTAGCAATTTATCAAGAGCCGGTCTCGTCTTCTCCAAAAAGGACTCTCGCCCTATGGCCATGGCGATGTTCAGCACGTTGGTAAAGAAAACGTGCATACATTTAAAGATTTATCTTGACGTCATCATTCCTGGATTACCTTTTTTTTTTATGTCTCTTTGTTCTAACCAATAAGACCGCACCTTTAAATTGAAGATTGGGATTTTTTTTTTGAAGTACGCTTCTTCTTTACTAATGCCTCTGTATATATTTTTCTAAGAAACTATAAGATACCCCACCTTGAAGATGTGAATGACCTCGTATCAGATTGGATGAGGGTGATCAGGAAACAGGTAGGGATTGGCAGTTTAATTAGGGATAATTGGAGGAACTTTTCACACCTCCAGAAATAAATAAATAAATAAATAAATAAACAAACAAACAAATAAATAATCACTATTTACAGTTGTCTGTGTAATTTTACCTTTCATTCACTGTCAATAATCAAAGAAAAACAGGGTAGGCCTAATTCCAATTAAGATATATAGTTAATATACATCGTAATACTAGCTGTATATGTAGTAAATAATACTAGCTTTAGCTAATACTAGCTAAATAATACATTAACATTTTACATCATGTAACATCACATTTTGATTTTTAAATATTATTTATTAATTTATTTCCACTGTTGACATTAAATTAAACCATATGATAATTATGAAAGATACATACATAAATAGAATAAATTATATATATTACAATTATTTATAAATTGTTAAATATAATATATATAAACCAAACGCGCACATACACACACACACACGTTTAATTAATGTTTAATTTACAGAGGTTCGCTGTCAGATAAATGCCCTTTTGATTATTACTATTATTGACAAAAAGTCACTTGAAAAACCATACATTGATGTAAGTATGGTTTTAACACTGTATTCAAAATTAATTAAACAATTATAGCATACCTATATTCAGATAGGTTGATAGGAATTTGTCATTCCTAACGGGACTGTAACTTTTGTATTTAGAAATAACGATAAAAAAATTATTATTATTTTTAAGTTCCGTTATTGGATCACTAAAGTATTTGCGAGTTCGACTTTAAATATTTGAGTCATGATATTGTTTTGACTCCTTAAACGTGCCAATATATGTTGAATAAAATAATTCTCGTCAATTGATAAAAGTCTTTCCAAATTCCGAAACCATTCCATATCTTGGAATTGTAAAATTTATTGTCATTGTAAATACAATTTCAACTAAATAGAGTGAATCTTGTATAATGTTTCCTTAAATATATTTGCTCGTATATATAAATATAGATGCTTAAATTTATTTTGTTTTTCCTTGAAAGTTTGGTAATTTAAACTCACCTTCTTTTTATTTAAAAGTGATTTATTCTAGATGCATGTACAATAACAAATAAGTTAGGCTTTTTGACTTGAAATAAAGATATCTTTGCTAAAAATTGACATTGGAACTGTGAAAGATATATAGGAAAATTTTCTCCCAATTTTCATTTTTGAAAATAACATTTGTTCACGAAACTAGCTTTCCATTTTTTTTTTTTTTTTACTTCCTTTGTTTGCAAAGTTGGCTGGTTGATTTATTTCTGTCTCAGTCGAATTTAAATTGGGCATTTGTAATTGAAATACGTCATTCCCCAGTCTGAAGGTTATCCGGACCTTGTTTTCATACATTGAGGCC
This sequence comes from Thereuonema tuberculata, assembly GCA_023159025.1. NCBI lineage: Eukaryota > Metazoa > Arthropoda > Chilopoda > Scutigeromorpha > Scutigeridae > Thereuonema > Thereuonema tuberculata. The sequence continues at coordinate 38,726,061 of JAFIDM010000003.1, read as the reverse complement.
ACTGATAGGTTACAACTGTTCGTCAGAAACTCTGGCGTATTGGAGTGGTTATTATCTCTTTAGGAAGATAGTGGACAGCTGGTTATTCCTAAATGCCTCTTCAGGAAATTGTTAGTGTCTTAAGTTGATGAGATGTGACAGAACCAGGTTTTACTTTCAGCAGGAAAGCAAAAAAATATATAGATGCAAAAGTGAGGGGTAGAGGGAAAAGAAAAAAAAAATAAATAAAAAAATATATAAAGACTTCCTGACATATTAGTGTCAGTTTGAATCAAGCGCGTAGTTTTTGGTGTTTTCTTGCATAACTGTAGTTAGCTGTTGCATGGCGTATCCCTGGTTCGCCACTTCCCTTGAACCAGAATAGGCAGGCGTCTTGTTAATTCCAGTCATTGGCAGCCTTGTCGTGGCCGTTCGCTTGCCAGGCCAGTGTTTTGGGAATTCAGGAGCTTGACACCTCGGGAAAAGCGATGCCCTGCAGTACTTGGCTAACATGTGTTACCAATAGGAGGTAACCTAATCCAGGCGAGTGACATCCGAAGCTGGGTAAACATGACTTGGACTGAGAATACCCCAGTCATCCTGGAGCCAGGATCAAACCAGGAGGGGAAACGATAAGGAGACGCTCCCGTTAAGTCTCGAACAATTCGTGCGGAAGGGAAAAAAAAAAGAAATGTCATTTTCACTTGCAATTAGGAAACAGGAAAAACCGAGATGACTTCTTTTGATGTTACAGCGAGACTCGGAATAAATCGTGGAACGAACATGTTCAGACATACGGTAATAAATAAATAGATTTCAGATGTTAAATAAATCAATATAATGCGAAACAAACTGGTTTTGTTCGCATGCTTTTACTCTTAAATTTATTAGATTAATTTTTTTGCTGTCTCAAACATAACTTTTTTGTTTTTCGTGGTTATGTAATGATAAAAGGAATACGTTGAAAATATTAACAGATGGAAATGAACTGAAATAATAAAAAGACATAATGATTAATATATATTTTGATAAACAAGCAAGACCTTGAAAAGAATTGCTTTTACTCGCCCCAAAGGTACGAAAAATTAATAGTTAAATGGAACTGATTCGTGTGTGCGTGTTCAGCTTTTTTTATTCACCATCACTTTTAGCTTACGCAAGAAAATTTTTTTATTTTTATTTATTTATTTTTTTTACATTGTTTTTCAGTCTTTTTTACGATCAATAAGTTTTCGAATATTGGACAAGATAAGCAACTCGGAGTCGATGCCAGAACTTTTTGAACTGGAAATTATTGCCCAACCCGATTTAAATTCTCAAAAAAAAAAATACAAACAAACCATACTTCTTCCTTAAATCTTCTCTTTTATAATAAATATTATTAAACATCATCCACCAGAAAATAAATGTCATAAACTACATTTATTAACTGAAAAAAACGAATTTTCAAGGAGATAAAATTTACCGTCTCCTCTTTTTCAAGCCTTTTACATTACAATAATAAATAGGCGAGATTCTTTTACAACAATGACCTTAAAATATTGGTACTAACAATTAAAAAACGTTAATACAATAATAATAAGGGATCATAATCTACAATATAGTAATCACACATTATTAATAATCACAAATTCTTATCGAAAAAATACATGATTATTCTTACATATAAAGACTATTAACACTTTAATTTTTCGATTATTACCTTTTTGTTAGAGGTTACAATTTTTTTGTTAATCATTTCTCTAGCCAATTTTACCAAATTTTCACAAACTTTAACTCCATCATATCTATTGATACTTGGGGATGAAAAAATAATAATAAATTAGTGTTTCCTGTGGGCAGGTGTAATTGGTAATCGTTAACCCTAATTTGCATTAGTTCACATTAGTTTCTACTTACTTACTTCGTTTTACTTAGAACTACGATAAGAAGAATGAGACATTCAGGGAATATATTGGGAACGAATTTATGTATGTTATTATACAGAATATAAAGGAAAGAGAACAATAAATTAAAATTCAAATATCGAAGTGTATAACAGGATGAAGTAATGATTCTTAAACATCGTGTCCTATCACAGAAAGGGAGTTAGGAAACACTTCTCTGCCGCTATTCTATTAATTTAAATTAATACTTATTGCGATTATAAAAGTGAACATTAAATTTACCTTAATTCCAGGGGTTTAAAATTCGAGAGGGCTTAAAATTAAAATCCGTCCTTAAATAGTGAAAATAATACTTTTTTTTTTTTTCAGGAATATGGTTTTGCTCTACTTTATCTTCACTTGTGGTCTAATGCAGCGGTTCTTCAGTTGCGGTCCCCACTGAACTATTTCTCAATTGAATTCTACTTTTATTAAGTGACTGACTGCTGTTGAAACGATTGTAGACAGACCTGCCGAGATGTTTATGTACGAAAACGATTATGATTGAGGGGAAACTATGCAAATCATAACTATTATTTTTTCCTAAGAAAATCAAAAAATCAGAAATGCACAAGACTAAAAAGATTTTGCACCCTGAGTTATCATGGACGGGAAACTGGGACGGCCGTTTCTACTTTATTAGGCATCCTCAGCCAGTTTTACCCTCTATGGTAAGCCTAGAGTGCGTGCAACGGTGAAGGATACCATAAACAAGAATAAAAAAATGAAATGTATATAAATTACTCTAAACCCCTTGTCTGACACCATCAGGCTCAAACGGATTTAATGTGGGCAAAGAAAATTCCCGTCCTTGATAGCTAAGAGTGCAAATCTTTTAGTGTTGTGCATTTCTGATTTTGGATTTTTTTGGTTAGTATTATGCACATTAAACTTTATTTCCATTATTATTTTTCCGCTGGTGAGCAAATATCTTCTGGAGTACACATTTTAAAAAGCCTCCATGTAACGTTTGTGTTATTAGTTTTATCTTATCATTCAGTGTTAATTACAGCCTTTTATTCCCTATGGAGATATTCTCTTTCTTTGTATTGAAACCTTAATCTGTGTATGTACGAACAGCAATAGAAATAAAATCGTTTTGTATACAACGTTAAAAGCAGTTTGCAATATACCTATATTTGCAGTACAGTAGTACTGAATTTTTATTGTTTTTACAGCTTTAAAATTCGTATTGATAAAGGTCTTTTGTGAAAACTTTTACTTTTAGTAAAATTGCCCCAGTATCTTAGCACTGTTTATTATTTTGTCCTGTAATAGAATATACATGTAACGAGAACTTTACATATATAGCAATACAGGCATTAATGTAAAATGGAATTGATTCGAATCATCTTTGCGATGCCAGAACAGCTGGCGTCAGATTGGGGCTTGGGGGGGGGGGTTAAGTTTATAAAATAGAGAAATTGTCGTTAAAAGTTATGAACTGTCTGCTACCAGATAGCTGTAACAAGCAGTTCGCCAGGGGTCACTTTAAAACTCTTGGGCTATCTTATCTTTGGCGCATAAATTTAATTTGGAGGGGGTGGCAGTTATCACGACCCGCGTGTCACTGGGCTGATGAATAGGGCCTCCGAAGTCTATCTGTGTTTGTTTCTAATTGGGGTCAGGCGCTGGCATCAGCGTCTCAGACTAACTGACCCGTCTTGATGGTTACATTGAGAAAAGCGACTCCACCATGGTGAGGGTTCGGCTGGTGCCTGCTGTGAATTCCACCGTCATTAGCGAAAAGCACATTCCACTCATTGAGAAATTTACACTGTTCGTTTTAAGTCAACAGCATCTCAATGGCCAGGTTCTTCGGAGGTTTAGTATTTAGAATTACAACCTCTCTCTTTCTCCATTGACTGTAATCAGTTAATACAAAACTAAATTTTGATAATAAAAGAATATTTTATTTAGGCTTATACAAACAAAATATGGCTTAAAACACGTACACAGAAAGTGAACTTCAACTTGTTCAGGATTATAGATTCTCACAAACATGTCAATGATAGATTAATATATATATATATATATATATATATATATATGTATACTATAAATAAGCATTTCCTTTATAAAACACTGAAACACCGTATAGTGGATAGGGTAGTTTAAGAGTGATTTTTTTTTTTTTTTTACATATTGTCTTTTTTGATATTTTGTCGTTAACGAAACCACTGTAAAATGAAATCAAATCCTGTCGACCAGTAGACGACACCTTTTATACCCAAAATAACTTTCTAAAATTCGATTAAAATTAATTCAGTGAGAGAACTTACATCTTATTTCCCTTTGCATGTTGTGTTTTATATATTTATTTACTTTTCTAATCATTAGAAAGAATACATAACAAAGAAAAATACCAATAAAACGCACAAAACTAAAAGTTCACTGATCTGTTTTTGGAAATTATGATACTGGAAACCCAAGATGAACCATTTCTGGTTTCCTGACCTTCGTCAGTTGGGTCTGTCCAGTATCTTAACATCTCAGTGAACTCGAGAAACATATAAATAGAACAAAAGTAAACATCAAAACGGCCCTCCAATTAAAAGAACATCAAAACCTAAATAAAGAATAAAAAGGGCTAAAGAATTAATCTCCGCTGAGACCCGCTTAGCATAATAGAGATTAATTATAAAACAAGAAATATATAATACATAAAATTAACGTGCGTACAACATCATAACAAAGAAAAATAACAATAAAACGCACAAAACTAAGAGTTCACTGATCTGTTTTTGGTGAGCTTTTAGTTTTGTGCGTTTTATTGTTATTTTTCTTTGTTATGATGTTGTACGCACGTTAATTTTATGTATTAGAAAGAATACATATTAAAAAAAAAAAAAAAAAAAAATCCACACATTTGTAAAATATAACAACTGCCGAAAGCAAACCGAAAGTATCTTAGAATTTTCCGGGTTTTTTTATTTGTTTTTGTTTTTGAAAATGAATTAAATTCAAAATTAATTGCTCAATTCAAATAACTTTAATCATAATCACAAAGCACGCGAAAATGACAGCGAATTACTGAATAGCTTAATGGGAATTGCTAGACATCATAGAAAGCCATTGTTTCGTATGGGGAATTGCTGTCAACTTCAAAATTTTCTAAATACGGAAGTTAGATTGTCTCTTTGCGTTAAAAAAGTCCATTTACCGTTCATAATAAGTTCTTAAGAAAAAGAAACACGGACAAACACCACACCAGATATGATGAGCCCGTCAGCATTTGGTGAAATATACTTACTTTTTTTATGACTAAAAAGTTTGCTTTCCTAAGATTCCAAGAAATGTAAAAGAAGTTAAAGAATTTCTGTAAATTAGGGCATTTATTGTTAGTTGATAATTTTTATTCTTTCTTGTAGTGTTTTTGTTAAGTATAGCTAGAATGGTTTCCTCGTTGAAGTTGAATAAGCACTTTGTCAAAATAAGGAAATGCTGTCATTCTTAAGAAAACTGTCATACAAAACAATTTTCTTTCATCCCCATTACCCCATTATTTTTAAGGTTTTTATTCAGATCACAAGAGAAAATAAAAAAACATTTGCTGAAATTTTTTTTTTAAGATCGATTTCTTCGCAATTATTTGGTTGTCTTCTAAAGTATTGGAAACAGGAAAGATAAAGAGTAAAGCAGATGAGAAGAATAAATAAAAAATAATATAAAATGGTAATTATCGTTCTGCGTTCGCCTAAATGATACATTAAAAGAAAAAGTATCGTAAAATAAATAAATTTCTTACGGTACGGAAAATTCAGAGAGATTCGTTCTAAAAAAAAAAAAAGAAAAAGAAAAGAGAAACATGATTGCAATAAATAAATAAATAAATAAATTGAAATCATTTTCTTAATATTAAAAATTCCTTCAGTTTCAGAAAATTTGCGAATTAAACATATATTTATTATTAAGGGATATTTAAAGATTGACATGGATTTTGGCACATAATTTTTTTTTTATAGATTTATTACGTCTTTTCTGAATTAGGAAAACTTGTTTAACTACTACACACTTTTGTTTGTTTTTTTTTGTTTTTTTTTAAAAAAGGACATTCATGTATTTAAGGCTTTTTCCTGTCCACTGATAATAACTATTAGGACTAATTATTAGTGACATTTTAATGATAGATTTCAAGTCACTGCTATTAAATCCTCAAGTTGTTCAGCAGTGAACAAATAAGTTATGAAATGTTTGTAACCTACTTTCCCGCGAAAGTGAAACTCATTAAATCACTTAGTCAGTATGTATATATATCTATGCGTGTGTTTCCGCCCAAATACCTTTTGAACCACTGGATGTACCTTCTTGAGACTTTGTTTATTTATCTAAAGATAAATCAGATGATCTAATTTCTGCATTGAAATCTTTTCCAAATGGTTCCTTGTCGAGATTAGCTCGAGAAGGCGACTAAAAATTCCCCGTAGAAAATCACTGGAATCTAAATAATGGATTTCTAGCGATGTCTTACACAATGGGTATTAATTCTTTTTCAATTTAAGTACGGTAAATGATTCTTCTTCTTTTCAGGAGGTGGGAAATGTGTACTCTTTGATTTTAGCAGATGTTTTATTTTGAAACTCAGACTTTTTTTTTTTTTTTTTTTTTTTACGATGTTAGAAAATGTTATAGAACAGTAAAAAAATTAACATTTAATAATATTTTAAAGCAAACAGGATTTAAGTTATTTCAAGCACTTCTTCTTAAATTTGGGAACTTGTTAACTTCAACGTTTAAATTATAAGGGAGGTGTTGAATTTCACCTGATCTTTCTTGTCAATTGTTTCCTCTTCAGTTGGGTTTAGTGTGTTGGGTTGCCGTCCGGTGGCGATACCATCCACATCTGCTTGGCTTTCTTTTCTTTTTTTTCTTCTTTATTGTCCCAGGATGTCTCTGACTGCCCACTGCCAACAGATGCCATTTGACAGTCCGTCATTCACACAACAAGATGGAGGAGGAGGAGGTCGGCGTGGGAATGGGGAGGGGGAGGAACCCTCGACGTCTCCAAATTCAGTTTTCGTCAAAACAAGGGCGGGACTGTAGCTCTAGTCCGGGCGAACCTGAACGGGAAACGTGTCGGTTGGAGCTGCCCATTTGCCGGCTATCAATCTCTAGTGAAAACACGGATATTGCCAAGATGAAGAATGATGCGAGGCACGCCGATGACAACTTTGCTTTGCTTTTGCTTCTCTCCTTGTGTTTGTCATATGTTACACTGTCCCCAGTGGTGCAAAACTGACCAACACTACAAATAGCAAAAAGATGGACGAAACCATTGAAAGAAGAGTTGTAAACATCTGGTGGAAAGACAAACTTAAGTATTGAAAGCAAATGCCTCAGCTTGTTCAGCTAATGTGGAGATTTAAATAATTTATATCTCCACATTACAAAGTCTGTCAGGGGAAGCACTAGCTGTAAGAGTTCAAAACACATGTTGCATTTATCGTTTATTATTTTTTTCTAAGCAGTGTAAAATATACAGTAGGCTTATTTATAAATTTTACATTGCGATAACATTATCACAAAAAGTCATCCATCAGTGAGACATTTGCTTTCCCAAATTAAATCTCTATTTAATAATTTAAAATTTAAAAAAAATATGGGACAGCAAGAGAGCCTAGTTCATTTAGTTCGTTATCTTTTCCAAATGATTTATTTTTTTATTGCTGATTTACGTAATTCCTAAAGTTTATACTTATTTTCTTTTTATTTATTTATCATTATTAATTTGTTATAATAACACGAGTAGAAACAGTAATTTAAAACTTCTTAACGAATCCAGTTTAGGCTTCATTTAATTGTTATTATTATTATTTTTTATTTTTGGTCGTGGTTCTTAAAGTTGGGAGAGTACAAACTAATTTCTCTGAAGAAATGTTTTCTTTTCATAAATCACTGTTTTATTTTATAATAAAATTTTATTAAAAATAATGATTGACAGGTTTTTTAAATTTTGTTATTATCAGACTTCTATCATTATTTTAACATGATTTTTAACATTGCTACTCTAGGTAGATTTCCGTGGTAGCTCAGTCAGTTTGTTTATTTCCTATTTGAACCAGTGAGATAAATCTTCTTGAAAGTTAACATTCATCTGTATGGACAAGAAACAAATCTAACCTTTGATTAGAAATGTTTTCCGGTTGGGTCCTTCTCAAAAAATCCCACACAACATCAATAGAATGAAAGCAATGGATTTCTATCTGTGCACTTTAGTCCGCATAAATAATTCATATTAATCTACTTAGTTGCGGGTGATAATTAAAATTAATTGGATTAAGAAAATTGAAAGCAATGTTGTTTTAATACTTTTTTTTTAACAAGGTAAAAAAACATAAAAACACACACAATTAAAGGTTCAGTGAGCTATTTTTGGGATTTTCATACAGTGTGTTTGGAGAGTCCTATCTCTCATCAGTTGGAATTCGCCCTTTGGTTCCACTGAGCTATACGTACTGGGCGAATCCAACTGACAAGAGCTAGGAAGCTCGAAACAGTCTGTCTTGGATTTCCGGTACTAAAATTCCAAAATTAGCTCAGTGAATCTTTAATTGTTTTTTTTTACCTTGTTATACAACCTCAACGCACGTTAAATTTTGCTATTAGGAATATTTTTTATTTATTTTTGGCTTTTATTTATTTTTAGGGTTTGTATAGTATAGTTTCAAAATGAAATGAAATTTTTAGAAGATAGTATATTCTAAAGAATTTCAAGTAGAACATTTTAATCTTATTTCTTTACACATATAAGAGCGTATAAATTGATATAAATTTGTTACATATTTTTTTTTTTTTTTTTAAATTTCTATTTTACATGAATGCTCTTCAAACAGTCGCACATCCATGCTTTTATATTCATTCACGCTCTTAATATAATTGAAAACAAAAAGTTTAAGTTAAAGTGTCCCACTTTCAGGCCTACGTCGCTCTTTGGGGTCGCGAAAGATAAGGCTCCCGGCGTTTCATGACCAACGGGACTAAGTTGAGGTCAGCCCGACGCTCACCCGCCTTTAACCTCCTGGAAAGAAACCCGGTACACATTCTTCAGAGGACTGGGTAAACCGTAGGAGAATTCAACACAGAAAAAAAAAATCCCCGACCGTTGCCGGGGATTGAGCCCGGCTCTTCCATCCCACAGTCAGGCGCCTTACCACTTAACTGGAAGGAAGTCACATTCTGAGTTTTTAAGGATAGTGGATGCTAGTGATATGTTTGAGAAACACTGATTTTTTTTTCAATTATTTAATTTGCTGTAATTAATTATTGCGAACTACAATCCATTTTAAATTTCTTAAATAAACGATTGTTAAGTAGTTAACAATGACATTTAATATATGATTCTCTCTGTTATATCATCAAGACGTTGAATTTAAGATTTTACTGTCTATTTTTATTACAGTGGCATATTCAAAGAAAAAGCGTACAATGTTACGGTCATCAGAAATTTTAAGAAAACGGAATTTTCACTTCGGCTAACTTATGTTAAAAATTTAAATATTTACAGCATTTATTGAAAATTGCACGATAAATTGATGTATTCCTTCATTTAAATAATAATAATAATAAATAAAAATGAAGCTTGACCTGTATTTCGCTGTTTCATATTTGCTTTGAATAAGGCATTTTCATTTTCAGATCTTTCAACGATAAAGTTAAAATATGACCCTTAAAAGTACATAGAGAATTTCTTATTCTGTGATTTTTTCCTCCTGACATTATAGTGAGATGATTTATGTTCCATGTATGGAATGCATCAGATGATACAGCAAGGACACTTCTTATCATTTCTAGGATTATAAAAATAATAATAATAATAATAAAGAAGAGAGATATCTCTGGAGAGAGATGTATTTTCGACACATGGCATATAAGCAGAAGCAGATTCTCTGAATTGTGAGCATTGGTCACATGTATTCGTATCGGGGGGGAAGATCTGATGGAATGTCGCCGCCCAAGAAGCTGCCGATTTATTTCTAATGCCGAGACACCGTTAATGCCGCGTCGTTTTGATGGAGAGAATTGCCCGGGGTGCCCAAGTGGATGGTGGGGCTTCGGGCATCGGCGAGAGAGGGTGAGATACGGGCACGACCATTGGTTTTAGATGGCTGATTTATGCTGATCGGTGCAGTGGAATATTTGCGACGGGAATGTTTATATTTATATCTCTTTCGTTGCTTCCAAATCCCCCTTCTCCCCTTTCATCGCGGCCGTAAACACGTATAAATTGCCGAGTCACGGTCAGTTTGTACAGGCACGGTATGTGCGCCGCAGGTCTTAGGAGCACCTTGGAGGGGGCGGTGATAGGGGAAGACGGGTTTTGTGCGTATGCTGATCGTGCCCATTACCCCGGATAGTTTGCGGTCCTGGTCGTCATTGTGCCTCCCTCGGCGATGGAGAGGGGGCGCTGCCGCTCGTCGTCAAGTGCCTCCGAGTTTGTATGCGAACTTTTTTTTTTTTATTATTATTTTTTCCTCTCTCCTGGTGAGTCTCACCCTAGAGAAAGAGCGAGCGGTCTCTTCAAAAATTCCGGCGATGGCATTAAATTTTCATGGGCGCCCCCATTTATTCAACGCAGTCCTGCATAATGGCATTGGAGACTCCCATTGCCGTGTGTCATTGAACGGGCGGCAAACGGGGAGGGGGAGCCGCGGATTTATGGCCTCGGACTCCGGAGGTGTTGGCATCCGTGATCTACAGCCAAACACTTTCCTGTTTGCATTAAGAAAATCAAATTTCCTTCACACCACACACACACACACACCCACACTGTCCTTGTATTCAAGCCGTAAGCAGATGAGGCCGATCTGTTACTAACTGAACACAGTCAGCGCGGCCAAATGGAAATTGAAAACCCCATTTCGCACGCGCTGAAAAGAAGCATCTCCATTTCCCCCACCTCCCCAAACATCAACATCACCCAAAAAAAAAAATCTTATTTTTATGTGAGCTTAGAGTTCAGAGTTGTCAACATTTTTCAATAACTATAGCTCGATTCACTTGTTACACCAACACTCCGCCATTTACTTGTTGTTACTGAAATTGATTCCCATCTGCATACTGCATACAAGAAGATCTAAAAAACATTCTTTATAATGTTATTTCTGAAAATGTCTTAATTTTTTTTTTGTCTTGAAAACGACTAGAAAGAAAAGCCTACATTCGTATTCCAATTATTATAATATCTTCTGTAAGGAATACTTAAATTTTCCATCTCTTGGAAAAAATGAATTAAATTAACATTATTTACTTGAATTGTATAAATCGGATCAAATCACGCGTAATGGATTAGCTACAATTTAATATCTGTTATTTAAGACAATGAGGTAAAAATAGTTTTGTTTTCATAATAATAACAATCTCTTACAATAGTGTTCCAGATCTGTCTGTGTCTAACGCATTTCCGTAAAGCACTTTGTGTTTGGAAGATTATTTTAATTTCCTGTGAAAATAGAAATAATTTCTACAATGAAACATCCGCGACAGGAATCGAACCTGTAACCTTCTGATCCGAAGTCAGACATCTTATTCATTAGGGTACGGGGACTACATTCTAATTATTGTTATCTTATCATTCCCTCTATGTGTGTGACGCAATGAAAGAAGAGCCAGAGAGAAAAAAAAAACCAACTCATTAATTTTAGCCTGCAAGATTAAATATGCTTATCAAGTTTCAAGAAGTCCCATCCAAAGGTTGTTATTAGGTGAAAAGGGGAAACACACATTGACTGACTAATATGATGAGTCCCATTTTTTTTTTTTTTTTTAAGGAAAGTATAAAAAAACTTAAAATAAAAACAGAAGACTGCGCAAAGCAATGATTCCGCACCCTGAGACATCGTCGATTCGAATCTGGGCGACCGTTTCGTCCTTTTTAGGACTCGTCAGCCAGGTTTACCCTCGATGATAGGCCCTGAAGGCGCAAAAGTTTAAGGATCTCACTCCTGCAAGTGGGATCCCACAGGACAAACAACGACAATACATAGCCTACAATAAATAAAATCGTTGAATTCCTCGACCTTGATTCAACTTTCCAGTATCGAAAGGGAATTAAACAGAAGCATCTGAATGTCAAAAGTAAATGACTTAAATAAGTCGAGAAAAACAACGAACACGCACAAATTACGCAACAAGAAAAGCACCCTGAGCTGGGTTTTTTTTTTTCTAGATTAGTTCACTCCGCACATTAAAGAACGTTTACTGACTTAAATAAGTTTTTATATGTCCAGTTTTTCAGCACGTTAAAACTTATTTAAATTTTGTGTTAACAATTTCACAACTATTCTCGTGCTTTATTGATCTTGTAACAAATTTGTTAATTACTTACTTAATTGATTGTAACAAATAAGTAAGTTAAAAGTATAAATTTTAATTAACGAAAAACCGAGTTACTGAATCTGCGAAGTGTGTCTATTCCGATTGACAATTTCTGTCATCTGTTTCTTCATAATGTCTGTCTGTAATTGCACCACGTTAGAACGGCTGAACGGATTTCCACCAAATTTGGTACGTCACTTATGTATGGTCCAATTTATGATATGAGCACGATGCTTTAGGTTTAACACCTCCCTCACTCCAAATCTCAAACTGAGCCCCCTCTCCTTAAGTATGTTATGCTCAGTCTCCGCTATGTATACATAGCTAAGAGTACACATAGTTATAATATTTCGTTAAATTATAAGAACCAATTTTTATTATAATTAAAAGGAATGTACCGGATAACCGAGCAATGTACATAATAAATAATAATTTATTATTTATTAGTAACCTTTGCTAGCTGTAAATTATTAGAACAAATCCAATTTTTCTTTTATTATCTCTACACGAATGATTTTTTTTTTTTTTGTACCGTTAATTAATGCAATTTTAATTTATTTTACTTTTATTGTCCCCCGTTTTTTTTTTTTCGCCATCGTAAACAATTCCTTACATTATTTATCGTATTTTTATTACTATTTTACTTCGCAAAATGTTTGTGCAAAGGCAATAAAGGTTGGCAAGTAATATCTATCAAAAATAACACTATAATTCTCGTGAATGCCGTTTGTTGAAATTCTGCGGTCTCAAAGAAGTGGCGCAGTGGCTATCGCTCGCAGATCTAAATGTGTGTCTCTGACAAAGCACCCGAGTTCACGAGCCATAATTATCACGCATAAAAGTCTGCGGTCGGAACGAGTCATTAAGATGAATGGCGAAGAGACAGAGAGTAAGCCACGAAATGACCAGAGCTATTTCCATAATTCCCTTCCATTGTCTCTCTCTTAGGGGAGGGCACGTGCATTAAAAGCCAAAGGCCGGCCAGCCTTCATGGACACCAGTTTTGCTCTGATAATCAATGATCTCAACATCTTGAAGAACAGTGGCCATTTTTGTTTTGTTTTGTCTTGTTTTTATATTTTTTTTTACTTCGTCTTCGTTTCATTCACAATCACAGATACCGATTATTTGTATGAATTGTTTGTAATTTTCAGTGTGATTTCTTTTGACTACAGTTCTGACATATCGTTTTAAGAAATATAGAAACGAATTTTACTTTATTTTATTTATTTATTTTTTATTAAAAATATTATAGATATGTTATATCTTGCATTCCTTGCAAAGAGGTTCATCAAATCAGTCAGGCTTCGTATATGCTTATGTCTGTGTCTGTTTGTGTGTTTGTCCTCTCCTTTAAACTTTTAAAAGGATGGATTGTCTTGAAAATTGGTATGCATATTTTTCTTTAAGCACTGTTGATGATCCAACTTATTTGAAGTCTTTGTCGAGAAATTAGCAACGGAAGGCAATGGACAAAAGTTCCCAATGAAAGGCATTGGAATCTAAACAGTGGATTCCATCGATATCCTTAACAACGAGTATTAATTCTTTAGCTAATCGTGTATTTTACGAATAGTTTTATCTATTTTTAGATTAATTTTGGATGTAAGATTAGGTTTATTATTTTGTGTTAGAAGAATAAGTGTGATGGATACAGGTTGATCTTCAAATTCTAAATATGCTTTGTTAGGAAGAATTGGAGTTGCAGTCCAAACTGTGTCATGTGAAGTGAGAATAGCTCTGCTTTTATTGTGTGTGGTTATTTTAACTGAAAGATTTAATTGAATGGAGTATAAGGACATTCAGAGTTATTCATGATTTTTATTTATATTCGTTTCCTTGTGATTTTTTAAGTTAACCGCTTTTGGGCATTTTAGGTAAATAATGCTTATTTCATAAAAGGCTTATTTATACAGTTTGCATGTAATTATAAGCAAACTAATGATCATAACAGCTACATACGCAATGTTTCACAGAGATGGGCTTTCTCTGCTGCATCAGGCGAAATTAGGAATTTGAGCATGAAAACAAAGATTTAAAGTGAAACAACAATCTCTGTGAAACAATGTTTTATAAGATCACTTTAAATCTTCATATAACCGTTTTCATAATGTCGCCTGAAGAAGCAGAGCAAGCCATCTCTATGAAATATTGCGCATGTAGTTGTTATGATCATTAGTTCGCTTATAATAAATTACTTATTCTATGATTCAGTGTTTATATTTGATAGGTATTATAATTGCAAAATAAATAAAGGCTTTTCATTTGTATCCTTTTTACTGTTTAAAAAAAAAAAAGTAGAAAACTTTAAAAAGAAAAATGATAAAAAAAGAATTTGAGGATACCATTTTAAAGAAACTAGGCTATAAGATCTTTTAGGAACTTCTTGTATAAATATTCCTTGTCATCGAAGAAGCTTGAAAAAAAAAACAATTACCTTTTGAATCTGTCGTAAAAATTCAACTTTTTTTTTGTGGCCTATCGGCAGAAAATATATATATCAACAACGCAAAATATTTTTGTTATACTTATATGTTAATATAGAGTGTTTATTGAATACAACCGAAAATAGCTGAGAATTTCGTTTTACATTACATTAGTTTATTTCTGAAATTACATTCTCAAAATCCTATATACGTATTATCTTTAATGCAGACTTGATGACAGCACTTATTAAGAATTTGAGAATTTTTGTTGATGAAATATCATGTTTAGAAAATGGTCTTTATCATTCCTTTACAGATTATTAAGTTATTCTGAATAAATTAATAAAAAAAGTTCTCTTTGACTTTATTTTAAGATTTAGTAAAAATAATATAAATTTATTAAAATATGTTGTAATATCACACCACATAAAAATCGTTTTCAAATTTTTATTAATGTTTACAAATAACAGCGAATAATAGTTCCTTTCCAAAAGTTGTTCAATCTTCATATATATCCAGATTGCAACAACACGTCACTTCTCACTTGAAATTGTTTATAAAAATATTTTGCTAACATATAAATTTGTAAGGAAAATTCAACAAAATTGTAGATTAGAAACTAAGAAAAAAGAAAAGGAGGATTAAATGAAAAGAAAGTAGATTCAGAAACGGGGGTGGAGAAGAGGTTTTTGAGATGGATTTCTTCTTCTTGTGGCGTTCCTCTCGAGATCAAAGTCACTGTAGAAATGATCACATTATCTCTCGATTTTTCGGACAAAAAAATGGGTTGTCCCTCGCAATGGCACCTGGTTGACGCATTAAACGGATTCCCTCATCCATAAGAAATCAGTTACCGCCTCCTCTCCCTCGGGGTGAGGACCTTCGGGCTTTTTTTTCTTATTATTTTTTTTCCTTTCTTTCCTCCTACTTCTTTGCATTGAAATGCTCTTCTTCTCCACAAGGGAAAGGAAGAGGTCTCACATCGTTTGAGTGAATTTGAATTTCATTTTTATTATTTTTTATTTTTTTATTTTTTTACTATTTGGTTAGGAAATTTCAGAAAAAAGAAACTATTGTTGATCAACGGAAATATACAAGTATATCAGGATCTGATTTCTAGGGTTCTGATTTCTTTTTTTTTATTATTATTATTATGTGTGAGTTTCTTTTCAAAACTTATGTTTTTGAATTTTTAAAATAAAGTAGAAAAAAACTTTTAGGTAAGCATTTTATTTTTATTTATTTATTTTTACCATGTTCAAACGTTGCAGGAATTTTAAGCATACATTTAAAACAGTTACAGAAGATCCTGTGGTTGATCCTCATAAAAATTAGCGGATATATTCCTTATTTATTATTTTTTTAATAAGTCTTCGATTTACACGGATTCGAATTACGGGATTGTAGATTAATAAGGTTAAGATGGTTAGGTCATGTGATAAGAATGGACAATAATATAAAAGTTAAGAAATAGAAAGCCTGAGGGTATAAGGACTAGAGGAAGACCGAAATTACGATGGATGGACAGTTTAAGGAATGATATAAAGGAATTTGGAATTATAAATTTGAAAGAAAAGACGGAAAACAAGAGAACAATGGAAAAGAACTCTGAACGAAGTTAAGGCCCAAATGGGGCTGTAAGACCAAACAAGAAGAAGAAGAAGATAGGCGATAGCTTCCACTTACGACAAGAATATTATCTATCAAGCACCATTTTGAACATCAAGTATTTAATTTTTTGAAGTTTACATTCATAAACAGACGATCTGTAATTAGCAGTAATTATCCTTTGTATCGAACATCTATGTCCGTTATTCGATTTACTTCGATTTTTCGTCTTGCGCGGAAATCTTCGGAATTAAGTCGGTATAATCCAAAGGCTGTAATTGAAATTTTGCCATGACTGTAGAAATTCAGATGGCTGCGCTTTTCATTTTGAA
Organism: Thereuonema tuberculata; assembly: GCA_023159025.1. Taxonomy (NCBI): domain Eukaryota; kingdom Metazoa; phylum Arthropoda; class Chilopoda; order Scutigeromorpha; family Scutigeridae; genus Thereuonema; species Thereuonema tuberculata. The sequence goes on along the minus strand of JAFIDM010000003.1, from coordinate 38,709,477 downwards.
AATGCTTTTATCGTCTTATTTGTGTATCACTGTGTCTCTTCCGTGGCGTGTTTTATTTACTTCTACAGAATTGTCTTGCTTCTCTTAATAATGAAATGGTGTTGGTTTACTTTGATCTTGATAATTTCAGTTGCTAATAGTTATAAACATGTTAAGTTGTATGGTAAGTTATTATTAACGTAGTTTCATATTTCTGCACTCTGTCACGTTTTGAGTTTAGTATCTTCAACAGCCATTCAAGATTTTGTTAACGTTTCAGTTGTCGGTGACGGAGTTTCACAGTTAGGTCTGTTTTTTGCGAACTTTCTAAAAAGAATTTAGTTTCAGTATGTAAACTATACCTTGGTTTAATATACAAGGTGTAGTTAACAATTTTGGAACTAGTGAAGACAACCTCTTGAAACTTGGCATACACATTTACGGATAAGAGAAAACGTAACTTTTATACTTGAAAACTTTTCCTGTGGTCTCTTTCCAGAAATTTGCTCCACATGATAAAAATTTCCACCTAAAAAATATTAAAAGCGAAATATTGAATTTCTGTTGATGTCTCCTAATAGATATTGATCCTTTTAATTTGCATGTGCTTTGACGTGACTAACCTTATATACTAAAATATCGTTTATCCGAATTTGATGGGACTGCGACCGTTTCGGATAAAAATATTTTCGGATAATCCGAAATATATTGCCTTAAACTTGTAAGTTACTGTACAAGTTATTAAATATTAATTACTTAAATTATTATATTTTAATGTTATTAATGGAGTTATAGTTACACAAACGCCATTAAATATTGATTAGAGCGACATTAAAAATATTTAAAAACATTAAAAATGGTTTTTGTGTATTTTTAAACTTGATTCGGATAAACGAGTTTTTAGTGTAGTTTTGAACAATCTAAGTAGCTGCAGAATACTTATAATTTGTAGAAAATACTTTTTGTTTTCCTCAGATGTAACAATGCCCAAGTACTTTTTTTTTAAGAAAATTAGGCTTGATATATTTTTAAGAACTTTTCATTGCTTTAGATTCTGTTCAGATCGTTTTGAATTATTGAATATTATAAATAACAATTTTATTATAAAATTTTTATTTAATATTCTTTAATTGAATGAAAAACATCAAGGACAATTTAAATTATTTTTTTTATTTACGTATTGCGAAACTTCCTTTTTTTGGGGTGGTATAGATTTTTTTTTCTTCAGTTACAGGCATCTCTATCTTGACAGATGAAGCAGCTTTTTCTCCCTTCTTTTATGCAGTTTTTTTTTCTTTCTTTCTTTTTTTTCTTTTCTATAAAATTTTCTTCGAAGTTTTTGATGTATTTAGCTAACAATTTGGAGTGAAAACACTGTCACTTCATTTCAAACAGGCTTTTTGATTTAGTTTAGGCAGAGGGAAGAGAAAAGAATAATTACCTATTGCTAAAAAATGTATTCTGATTTGTTGATTATGATTTATCATTTGGGAAAGGCATAACAACAGTTGCTGGTATGTAATTGACATGATATGACAACCAAGAAACTTTCGTTTTAGGAACGAAAAAAAACACACAAGAAAATCAACTTCAATTCAAAGCTTTGGTTGTTGAAATCCATTTAGAGTAATTGAAAAAGTAGATATTCGTCGTTTTCCTTGGATAATCAAATTAAGGCAGTGTTTTCCTTGTGGAAACTCGCTAGGATGTCATAAATCACTCCTAACCAGCTGTCAGACTTGTCCAATCAGCAAGTGTGAAAGCCGAGAGCAAATTGGTACCAGTTGACAGGAATTGTTACACTACCGTCCTGTGGCTCTATTTCTGCTCAAGTTGGCAAGATAAATAACTACCAGGTGGCTTCGTTTGCCCAACCCGTTGCTGGTCTTAGCTGGATAAGCAAAAACTTTTTTTTTTCCACACGCGCGCGGCATCTGTTCTCCGGTGCAGGGCAGAGAAGAGCAGCAGCAGCAGCTCGTTTGTAGCTCTCTGATTGTCCGTTTTGCATTCGGAGAACGCGAAATTCTCATGTTACGTCGAATTGCTTCAGTACATTAGACCTGTCACATGAATCATGTTAATGCTTTGTTGTTTTTTTGCTGGTTTTCAGATTTTCGGAACATTTCGTTATAAAACTCATTATATATTATTTTTTTATTTTATTTTTAAGATTATACGATTGATATAACTTTCGTTGTTTATGAATAACATCCCAATTTATTTTGGTTCTTATTAGCCCAATAAGTACGGACTAAAACCAACCAAAAATTGCAACATACAGTGATATTGTATTCTAATACTGTACCATTATATCCGAAAAAAAAAAAGAAAAATAAATAAATAAAAACTATAGACCGCTTTCCTGTAAGATTTTTTTACATGTTTTCAGAGCGATTCTATTTTTAACAGTTTACAATATTTTAATATTTTACAATTTATAATTTTTACAATAGAATAGAAAAATTCCGAAAATTTTTAGATTGTTAGGAGTAATTAGGCTACAATTAGGAGTAAAAACCACGAAAAAAAAAAAAAAAAAAAAAAAAATAGCAAATAATAAAAATAAAATAACACCATCAAAACTGAGAATTCTAAGGTTAGATTCTGTTTTTTGAGTTAACATTCTGTGATTTTTGTATTTCTAATTTTTTTTTTAAAGGCCTTGTGTGCAGATAACACACATATATACATACGTATACACACATACTTACATGCTCAATATATAAGAGTATATAAATTGTATATAAGAGTATATATACTTTTATTTTTAATTGTTTTGAATAACAAAATTTAAAAACCTTGAATCAAAAAATAGAGGAAATAATAAATGCCCGACAATTTTATAGAATTTACATTTTTAAATTATTTTTTTTTTGCAAGTCTACAAATTTCTGGATGAAGAGTAAGATGTTAATTGGTGTAAAAATATTTAAAACATAAGTATATTCACAGATTCATTAATTAGCCTATTATTAGGAATTCTGATTACATCCAAGAAAATCATCTTCCTCAATCATTTAATTATTAATGTTAATTATTAATATTTTATATTAAGAAAAACATGAAAACATAAGACTAATTAGTGAATCTATCAATTTACCTAATTAAAATGTTTTAACATAAATCAATGTTTTGCAAGTGAATCCAGATTTTTCCAGACTTTAAAAAAGAAATCCTTTAAAAATTTAATGTCTATTTAAGATTTTTGTATATGTACTGTTTCCTCTATTATTCAATTCATTGTTTAAATATTATTATTCAAACAATTTTTATAAGTTTTTATTAAAGAATTCTTTAATTATTGTATACGGTCCATAGCTTTTATTATCGAAACATTACTATTGTACATCTATTTGTACGCATACAAATTATTATTACTGTTCATATTAAAATCGGATTGAAATAATATTTTACCTGTAATATCACAGGAAAAAAAGAATTTGAGGAAAGGGAATGTGTTTTATTCCATGAAATACAGTGAATAAATCTGAAATAGGAGAATGGATGTTTGTATATTTACAATATTAATCATAATGTTTTATTGAGTTTTTAGAAAAGTAGATTATTTTTAAGTTTAGTTTATTTTTTTCAGTCCACTTTCCTAGTAAGGCTTATCAGATTACTCAGTCTGTGTATTTTTGTCCTTCCACCCCCAAAATAACTTGAGCCATTGAATGGATCTTCTTTAAACTTAGTGTGCATTTTTAAGGACGATCGAACCCTTATATTGAAAATATTTTCCAAGTGGGATATTTGTCGAGAAATTGGCGCGAACAGACGACAAAAATTCCTGTAGAAACCTATCGTAATCTACACAGTGAGTATTAGTCCTTTTTGGTAATCTATTAATATGTTTAAAATTATCAAATATCGACAATTTAAATACGTTATGTAACACACATTTATGTAATTTTATCAGATTTTAACTAATTTTGTAATTGTTTGCATTTAAAATACTTTTGGTATTAGAATTTGGAAATTCTAGGCTTTTCGTATTTGTCGTTTCACGACTTGGTTCTTAAAATTTCTTTTTTTTTTTTGTTTCTTTCTAACATTTAAGAAAATTTGGCTTTGGAACTTCTTATTTTTATGTTGACTTTAGTAGTTGATGACGTAATGTGAAAATAAGTATTTTTTTTTACGATTAATAAAAAGGTTGAAATGTAACTCACCTCGCCTTCCTAACTTTTTTCTTTCTGGTATCGAGATGGTCTTCAGCTTTGCCACTTCGCTTTAAACCCGTGAGTCACCGAAGAAAAAGCAATTCAATCCACTTGCTTACATAAGTGAGATTCCTGTAGCCATGAGAGAGAGCCTTTTGCCTCGCAACCAATTGGGAAACTTCGGCTTCCGAAATGTGTTGTCCCGTCTGCAGGAAATAAATAAACATGTCTAGAAGCTGACAAAACATGAAAAAAAGGGAAAGAGAGGTTGCCGCAATTACCCGATATAGGTTATTTGCATTATTACCCGTCAAGAATTCGAAACACCACCTAAGAGCACTGTTATGACAAAATGGAGCATCTCGTAAAAAGGATATTGGTTTCTTTGCAGTACCCTATCAAAAGTTTCAGCACTGTAACACTTGCAGAAGACTATCTCAAAGTAGGTGTTTTCGCTTCAGAAATTTATGTAATAAGATCACAATTGCTGTTATGCGCTTGGGCTGTTTGCTGCTATGCTAGACGGTCTTTCTATTTCTTGAGATTATTAATCTAGGCTGTGCTGACTGCAGTGACATCATTCAACTGATTGGTAAGAATTTATTTAGGTATATTTTAAAAAGAAAAACTGACAAGAAAAAAACTGCACCTGATAGATTCTCAGGATAGCATTTGAAATTATACCTGTTTTGTTTCTTTTTCTTAAATGTATTTTCTTTTGAAGGGAAGCCACAGCCGGAAGCGGGTGTGGATACTCTTATTACTTTTGCACTATCTGAGCATTTCATCTGGTGAGTGGGTTTGGCTGATGAGTCTAAAAAGGACGAAACGGTCCGTCCCAAACTCTTACCGATGAATGCTCAGATATTTTTTATTTCTGTGTCTTTTTCCCATTCTTTTCTATTAATTTGAGGCACGTTAATTCTTTGTTTAAAAAACTGAGAAGGTTTCAAAGTTTTGCTATTCATTAGTACAGCTTTGAAACCTGAAAATGATTTTTTTTTTATAGGGGGGGGGGGATTTTATTTTGTCAGAATCTTTAAACAGGGGATTTACGCTGTCATTATGCTTGACTTTACCGTCAAGCTGCCATCATGGTTACATAAGAGGATAATCTTTTATAAGGCCCCAGAATACTCGATTTGATTTCCAAAATCTGCCTTGCCTAAGCGTAAAAAGTTTAGAAGGTTATTCTGTCTGTCCGTTGGTACGAAATGATAATACTATGTAGTTCTTTTTTTTTTTCTGAGAAACTTTCTATATAAGAAGATCAATAAAACTTTCCCGAAGTCACCAAAAGGAGGAAAACCTTAAAATTATTGATTATGAGCTGTGCCCGCGGTGTCACCCGCGTTAAATTCGGCCCTTCTCAGTAATTTTCGGTTCTCGTCATGCGGCGAAGCCTCCCCGCCGCCGCCGCATTCGTTTATGTTTACTGCTCCGCTCCTATTGGTAGTAGCGTGATATTATATAGCCTATAACCTTCCTCAATAAAGGGGCTATTTAACGCAAAAAGACTTTTTCAAATCGGACTGGTAGTTCCTGAGATTAGCGTTCAAACATACAAACTCTTCAGTTTTATACATTAGCGTAAGATGTATCTACTGTCCCTCATGTTAATTTTTCACGTCCTGTATGTGAAAATGCCGGACAGCCAATACTTTTTGGGCTAATAAGCAAATTTCTACAATATATCACTAACATAATTACAAAATGCTTTCAATCGTTGAAATCTACTTTAGAAATTTGTACACTACGAACAGCCGTTTGGGCTGGTAAGGAATTTGAAATAAGAAAAACTTTTCTAAAATCTCCGATGTCCGGATGGACCATGATATTTCTTAAGTCTATTTTTGATGATAATCATCTATTACAATTGTTTGCTTTTACAGCAGGGATGCCCAGCCCAGATTCCATGCTCCAGAAGTGGCGCATTGGATGATTAGAAGTGGCGGATTGATCCCGAGATGATAATAATAATAATAATAATAAAAAGTAAGCCTGATCATGAATAAAGTAAAAATAAAAAACCTCTTTGTATAAAAACTTTCTCAGGAAAAACAAAATCATTAAATCTATAAAAAAATCTAAGCTTGAGAAAATACAAAATACATCGACACGGGCGTATCTCGTCCGTGGAAAAAAAAAAAGCACTTGAAATGTAAAAGGTTGACCACTTCCCTCTTTACTGATTCCTAGAGATAGAGCTAAAATTAAACTCTTGTCATTGAGCCTGTGTATGGTTTCAGATCTCTTTTTAAAAATACTGTTCACATCGTGTTTCTCTGTTTATTAGTCATTGACAGCTCTATGTCGTCAAATAATCTGATACTGTATTGGTATGTGTTCAGAGGTTTCTCTTTTGTGTCTTTCAATTCCTTTATGCAACTTCTATCTATCGAACTGTAGACACGAATCAGTCTGGTATCTTTCCTTGTGTGGGAGGAAACACTTCTCCTTTCGTCTTTGACGTTTCCTGGAATGCGTAGCCAACTATTTTTGCTGTGGAGCCTCTTCCTCTTTTGTGGAGGAGGAGAAGATGGAAACGACGCGTTTGTATTTCCTTTCTATTTCGGTATCTTGTCATCACTGTAGTTTTAGAATAGTTTGTGACATATCTTGGAAGTTACAGATCTAGCGAATCTTAAATGAAATTGACTCCATATTTATTGTTTCTTTCCCTTGGAAGCAAAGTTTGTTGGCTTAATTGTGTTTATTTGTCGTGTTTATTGTAAGAATTATTTGTCAAATGTAAATGCTGCATAATTTGAATTGTTTGAATGTGATTTTTAGCGACCCCTTGGGGAGCTATTGCGCGTGTCTTGTCCGTCCGTCCGTGTAGGTACTTCACCTCCCGAACGGAAGGTTATCCATCGTAACAGACTTGACCACTCAGATGTCCAAACAGTGTAAGAATGGGATATTTATTTCTGTGTATCCTGAAAAATGCGGACAGAGTCGACTGTTTGTTTTCGCAAGTTTGGGAATTGTTTGCTCGATAACTACTGACCCGATCGACTTGAAATTTGGCTATGCATTAGTTTCGAGTTTCTACTATACTATCTATGTTTTTATTTCTGCCAATCCAGTAAAATGCGGACACAGTCGACTGTTTCCGGAAAATCCGAAAATTTCTAGCTATTTTTCTGAATAGCTAGAAATAAAAAAATATTCTTCATATAATAGACGTACTAAACTAAAGCATATCCAAATTTCAAATCGATCGAGTCAGTAGTTGTTCTGAAAAAAAATTCCCAAACTTCACCTTTTTTTTTTTTTTCTTGTCGGCAGATAATATCGGCGTACTTTATAGTTTTCTTCTCTAATTGCGTCACACACACATAGAGGGAGTGATAATAATTGATTGTAGACCCCGTGGCCTAATGGATAAGACATCTGACTTCGGATCAGAAGGTTGCAGGTTCGATTCCTGTCGCGGACGTTTCATTGTAGAAATTATTTTAGTTTTTGAAATTTATTACGACACGAGGGACCTTAGTTTTATGCTTTAGCACAACATTTCTTTTACTTGTTTGAAAATGAATTGATTTCGTTTCTTTTACATTTTACTTTTTATGGGGGGGAGGGGTATTGCAGTAGTGAAGCCTCAACATTTTTTTCTTGATTTTTAAGGTAGAGGGTTTTCCGATTTTTTTTATACCCTACGGAAAAGGCCGTTTTTGTTTTTTTTTCTTTCCACATAATTTTTCTTAGATACCTCATATTTTCTGATTTTAAGAAGTTACAAAGTAACTTGTACACAAATTTATTATGAGACATTTATTGACATGATTCACTATGGCAAAGAATAAAGAATGTAACTAACTTTAGTCGTTTTAGTTCCTTTTGTATATTTTTATCAACTTGGATTAATGTAAAGTGGAGGGCTCGTGCGGGATTGAACATTTTTTTTTTTTGTTTTGCTTACAGTTGTGAAAGGACAAAAGGAGATGGAAAATTCTGATTATGGAATTATTATTATTATTGGTGCTCAGTTTTTGACTGGTGTTTTTGATATGACTTCTCATCGGAATTTTATTATTATTATTATTGTGGACTAGGCTTGGCCTACTTTGTATATTTGTAACTGTTGCGATCATAATAACAATCTCCAATTTATCTATGTAAGTAAAAAAATATACATTTATAGTTTGCATTTACATTTTATGTACAATACCATAAGTGACAAAGCCTTTAGGATCATTCTAGATGCAAGACTCCCATGAGGATATCGGGAACCGATAGTTTCTCTTACTCTTAATACTAAGGGACCTGTCTTCTAGCCTGACGTTGGTGAGTCCATCATTAAATATGGTACCGGGGCCCTGATTAAACACATGAGGGTCCTCCTGGATTTGATCTAGAATATAAAATAGGAGACTTTAATAAAATTGTATGATTTTTTTTTTTTTTTTTTAGTTTTGAATTTTTAGATCCACGTAAGCATTTGTAGATTTGGTTTAAGTTTCCTAATATACATCGATTCGGGGAAAAAAAAGTACATCTACAGTGCTATTTTCAGTCAAATTTTGGTTGGTGATAAAAATTATTCACTGTCTGGGAAAGCTGAAACGTTGTAATTAGGTTCTTAAATTGATGCTCCCAATTGATTTTTAGAATCATTAGAATCTTATCATACGATACTCGAAAATTGACGTGCTAGCTACATTTTGTTTGCCTCAGATCATGAATTCTACTAATGTTGTGAGGCAGTATAAAAAAAATTAAGATGATTCTATTAAAATTATATATCTTAAATTACCCATTTTTTTTATTATTATTTATTTTTACTTCACTTGTACGAACACGAAACCTGTCGCAGTGAATCTGTTTATCGTCTGTCCTACCATCTGTTTTCTGCCAAGTTGCTATTTGTTACCGCGTTCTCTTGTAACGGGATGAAAGTTTCGTCAGCAAATTTCGTCCGTCCTTCCGAACATCGTGTTCTCCGCTGACCTCTCGCGATCCCGAAGGCAGCCGGGAAAACTTTGGCGCCATTCAATCTCGGACGAGCAAGGGCGAAAAAGTCTCTCCCAAAGTCCAAAACTCGCTTGCGCACACAGTGAATCTTATTTACCGGAACGCGTAACCTCTTTCCTCGTAGATTTGCCCCCCATCGATGTGTATACAGGGTCCGAAATTTCAGTCGTCCGATTTAATCCGAGCGTAACATGGACTCCGCTCCATCCCCGGTTCTCCTTTTCCGTGTATTCGCTTAATTAATTTACCTCCCTCCTAAGCCCCACTCCCTCCCTTTCATCTTCTTCTTGCCCGTGGGCGAGAGATCGGCAGAAGGCTCCCTGTACCCCGTAAAAGGCCGATTCCGATGCCCTCCACGGAAATACATGTATCTGCGTTGAACACTGCCGACGCCCGTTCGGCTTTTCGGCCCCGAAGTTGAAGATTGGGAAGATCGAGCCGAAGCCAAGTGCCTCCAAAGTATGACATTTATTGCCCATAAACTAGGCCAGACTTAAATCCTTGAAATTTTGCAGGCTTTCACAGTCTTTTCGCTACACTGGGACCTATTGTACAAATCTAACTTTTACGAGAGTCCTGTATAAACATCGCCGTATTAGAATTTCATCTGGTCGGTCGTATCGACCATTCATTTTAATCGATTACATATATAAATGGTTTTTGTAATACTAAAAAAGAAGTTATAAAAATTCAAGCCTTCCCATGCTCCGTGTCTTTGACGTAACATTGCAATTAATGTCATTAAACCTAATGAAATTTCACAAACAACGAACAAATTGAAAGAAAAATCAATAAATGTCGTAAATTTCATTGAAAAAAGCCTAAATTTTCTTTACTGTGCATTATTCTTTTTTTTAAATAACCATTCCAATTGGATTATCCTTATTTACATCGAAATATGGATTAAAAAATTTAAAAAATAACTATCAGTAAATATTACACGAAAAAGAACTTAATATCTGTCGACTGATCACGAGATTATACCGTGACTATGCTGCACTGTTAGACGATATATTAAATTCACTTTTTCTTAAAATGTAGATGGCCTTTTTTTTTTTTTTCTCCTTAACTTCTCATTCTCAATTTCAGGAAGACCCATTTACGAATTCAAAAGTTATTATCACACACACATTTGGCTTCATCAGTTTCCTTAAGAAAGTAAGCTAATAAGGTGCTTGAATGTGGAGATGTACGTTCTTGAGAGTAAACTGTATTTCTGATGTCTGCTTTCCTCAAACTTGTTATGAATGATGATGTAGTCAGTTTTGTCTACTCATAGAATGTACTACACTCGTAAAATGTACTAATACATTTTTTTTTTTAATTTAAGACTTGAAAATAATAAATCGCAATTGTATTTTTGCTCTAGAAGTATAATTCCAGAAAAATCTGTCAAATTCAAAAATTCAAAACTATGTTTTTCTGAACATCTTATTTATATTCTGATATTCTAATACCAGTGTTTTAGTGAATGCTGTACCACTTGTAATATCTTTTTTTTTTTTTTGCTTTATAATTTTATACTTCTGTTTTGTTTTTTTTTTATTTACTTCTGTTTCTTTTTATAAGAAAAATAACCTAATAGAAAAAAATTCCTAATTTTTTTTTCGGTTATACTAGCAATTTGATAACATCTAACTGTAAAAAAAATAGTTTACACACTATTACGTACAGTATTATTTATAAGATACGTGTTTGTTGTTAATTTTTTTTTTTTTTGACAAAGTTCTTCCCGTTCTGTCGATTCTGTAGATTTTTCTTGGTAATTGATTAACTATGACCTTGACGTATGTTTCCTTCTGTTAGGCCGCGACACCAATAACAATCATAATTAAAATTCATTGTTACTGGAGAGCTAAGCAGATGACATGTAATAATGATCAATAGATAATTTGTAAGGTTTTTTTTTTTTTTTTCAATATACGTTAAAAAAAAATGAATTTCCCAATGTAATATTCGAGTCCTCATTTATTTAAATACTTCATTTTTACATAAAAAACACTACAACAAAAAACTTAAAAAATTTACTTTTTTTTTTTTTTTGAAGATGCTTGAATAGAAATATAACATTTTCTCTAAAACATATCTTCATCACAAATCTGTTTTTCATATTTCAAAAAAAAAAAAAAATTGGTATTTATTTAATTTGTACTAATTTTTATTTTCTTTCTTTTTCATGTGTCCCTTTCTGACATCAGGACTTCCTCTTGGTAAGTATTCGCTTTTGAATCGTTTTTTTTTTAATTGTTTTTTTTTTCCTGGCAGTTTCAACTGGGTCTCGATTTGTTCGAATAACGAATCCCGTGAAGTGGTCGCATTATTCGAATTCTCACTAATCGAAATTCATACAAAAAGAATGTTAAAAATACGTTAATTGTTCAAGATAAATGGAAAGATTGTATTTATTTATTTTTCTTTCTTTCTTTAGTTATTTATATTGTCCTACGATATCTTGAAGATCTGTCTGGGTTTTAATATTAGACAAAATTGTAAATAAATGTATAAATAACTTTTACAACCAATACATTAAAAGATTGTCACTCACAACATCAACATTATAATCAATATGCAATATTACAGTAGTGGATAAGACAAATACATTTCTGATTCAAGTGTATTACAAACAAAATAATTTGCTGTAATAAAATAAAAAGTAAAATTTAAAAAAATAAATAAATTAACAATTAATGAATATCGTAATTAAAGATAAGCATACGTCACTATTCTCATTTAAAACATTTTACGAGGGTCGACTGAACTGTCTCTCTTTCATGATGGTCTGCTTTTTGTTTGCGGATGATTTGACGTTTTTGGAAAAAAAATAAGATTGATCTTAGGTCTCGTTGTTTGAATTTGATTCGCATTAATCGCGACCGTAGTCCCCACGGTGTTGGCACTGAATTTGTGGGCCGGGTTTTCCTAAGGTATTTCTCCTCTAGACGGGTCCTAGGGCTCACCCGACCCTCTGTAGAATGGGTTTCTTTCCTGAGGCGTATAGAGACAGGCTCAACGATCATTGAAACGTCGGAGTCTGTATCTTCGGCGCAAAGGCTCGTGTGGAAAACATCTACTACTTAATCGCCACCTGGTCATCGTTTTTTAATTCGCACTAACCAAGACTTAACAATTGTAGTTTTAACAACAAGACGAGTTAAAAACAAAAAACACACGACATATCTTTTTATTTCGTTAAGACAATAATTTAGCCCTCGAGTAATTTACTCAAATTGTGGAGTCCTATTATAGTAAACGATTGCCATTCTGGAATGAGAGAAACAAGAAGAAGAAGGAAAAAAAATCACGACACTTGTCATGTTTCATCTCTTTTTTTTTTTTGTATTCATTGGATTTATTTGTAATCTGGATGTTTTTTCAAGGCGCTCTGCCATTACTGATTACAGGTTCCCTTTCTCTCTCGTCTTCCCCATTGTTTTTATCATATCTCGCGTGTTGGCCTGACTAATTTGAACGTCCTTCAACCAGGCTTTAATTGCGGGTACTCCTATAGTTTCGAGTTGTGGCTTTCGCACGCTAGTACATGTTATTAAGGTGTGTCGTCTTGTGTTTGTATCTCGGTAAAGTGCATGATTATTTAATATCATAATTTTCTTTTCAAATTTCGTTTGTAATTACAGGGATTAACCAGCTCAGGCAATAATTGCCGTATGCTTCGTAAAACGTCGCAGCCCACCAAGTTGGGGGCCATGATTTATGCACTTTGAAATTAGCCAATGTCAACTCGCGTACTTCGTAATCTTTGATTCGTCTCAGCGGAGATTCATATGAATATGCCATAGAAATATTATGATGAGTTCACACTTGCCGATATCCGACTTCTTACCTATCGTATTCTCAGTTTTAGATCTTTAATGAAGTACTACAGAAAAGCCACGTGACTTCTTATGTCTCTCTCGCATTTTATTTATTTATTTAAGCTTAATTCATTTTTGGAGAAATCTTGCAAAAGGCAGTAACATATAGGAAAGTTTAATACTTTCCCATATCCCTTCTAGACGGCAGCACAGAGTAGTCAAAGTAGTAGTTGAATTAGCTTAAAAAAAAAAAAAGTCAATCTGGCTTTGATGTAGTTTATGAAATACTTTAAGATATGATGTTAAGTGCGGAATTTTTGCTCCCCGGCGATTGATGAAATTAGAATAATAAAAAGGAGATTACGTACTGATCGCACTAGGCGAAAATTACAAACCGTCGACGACTTATATTATCTATCTATCCGCCCTATACTCACGAAGCAACTAGATTACCTTTGAACCCATTTTCATGAAACTTGATACCTAGCGAGTTTTGTGAAATTTAACGGTCGATCCAAAAATTCACCGAGACTGGCTGAAATTAAGAGCGTTAAGGTTAATTTTTTTCCTATAAACTTTTTCACAACTAATTCACAGCTAATGCTATGATCACGTAGCACGTGTCTCTACCTAGTGGCTGCTTTTCTCATTCCTTTTGCGTTAATTTGATCAGCCCTTGATGGCGATAGCGGACCGTTAACTGACAAATGCATAATAACTACGAAAAGCTGGCCAGCATTATATATGCTATTGTCAGATTGATGTTGACGATCGCGTTTGCGCGAGAATTAGGGAAAACGCGAGATCTGCCATTAGCCTCTTCAGCAGGTCTTCAGGAATTTAGTATTTTGAATGTCTGTCACTAGGAAAATTTGGTAAAATTGGCTAGAGAAATGATTAATAAAAAATTTGTAACCACTAACAAAAAGGTAATAATCGACAAATTAAAGCGTTAATAGTCTTTATATGTAAGAATAACCATGTATTTTTTCGATTAGAATTTGTGATTATTAATAATGTGTGATTATTATATTGTAGATTGCGATCCCTTATTATTATTGTATTAACGTTTTTTAATTGTTAGTATCAATATTTTAAGGTAATTGTCATAAAGAATCTCGCTTATTTATTATTTAATGTAAAAGGCTTGAAAAAGAGGAGACGGTTAATTTTATCTCCTTGAAAATTCGTTTTTTCAGTTAATAAATGTAGTTTTGACATTTATTTTTCTGTTGGATGATGTTTAATAAAATTTATTGTTTGTTTATTGACTGTTTTCAATTTATGAAAACCATATTAGTCTCATGCATTTCCCCATATTATAATCTATATTACTAAAATCTTTCATTTCTCTGTCTGTCTGTCTGTGTGTCTGTCTGTCCGGCGCAGTTTTCTGTGAGAATGAAAAATAGAAAGAATTTTTTCAATGAAACATCCGCGACAGGAATCGAACCTGCAACCTTCTGATCCGAAGTAAGATGTCTATCTTACCCATTAGGCCATGGAAACTACAACTCTCTTCATATTGCTT
>JAFIDM010000003.1:38661240-38694666 GCA_023159025.1 Thereuonema tuberculata | reverse complement strand
TTTGTAACTTAAAAACCACTGAAAAGTATCAATTGGAATTGGATAAACGAGATGAACGAGAGTGTCGATAACATCAATCGAATGATAAGTCTAAGAATACAAGGAGAGACTACAGAGCATACAATACAAGTGCGAATAAAATTGACACTTCTGATAATCCATCATACGAACATCTCTATATGCCCAAGTGTCTGAACGCATTGAATATCAGCGGAATTCCTCAACATCGTTTGTCATTGAAGATTGGATCTCCAATAATATTGTTGCGAAACATCAATCCCAAGTTTGCATACTGCAATGGAACTCAACTTAAATGCTGTTCATTCGATAATGATCTCATAGAAACCGAAATTATAACAGAACTCACAAAGGAGATTTTGTTTTCATCCATAGGATGTCTATGGAACCATGCGGTAATCTACTTCCATTCACTTTCACAAGAAAACAATTTCCGATCAGACCTTCTTATGCGATATTTATCAATAAAGCTCAAGGACAAACTCTAAATAAAGTTGCCATATAATTGGAAAACGTTGTCTTAACTCACATACAACTTTAGGTCTTTGAGTCACAATTCAACAGAATTTGGTTATCTTCACTCTAAAGAATACTCACAATCAATTTGTTGCGAAGAATTTCGTATTCAAGCTATGATCTTCATTTATCATCTATATCAACTAACGTCCATCTGAAATCTCTTCTTCAAATATCTATATCGAACAATCTGATGGCCTAGCTAATAGATATAGATAATTTTCACTATTTGTAATTCAAAAACCACTGAAAAGTATCAATTGGAATTGGATAAAAAAGAACAGAAAAAAAAAATCACTATTTCTATTAAGTAGAATACTGAAAGCTCACTATTTGTAGCTCAAAAGCGACTGAAAATTGTATCTATATTACGAAAATCTTTTATTTCTCTTTCGGTCTGGTGCAATTATCTGGGGGCACGGCAGTGCCCCCGCCAAGACGACGAGCCGAAGGCAGGAAGGGCACTACGTACCTTTACTGGAAGTGTTTCGTCGTATTTTCGAACCCTCATAGCTTCGGCCTGGATAATACTAGAGAGCTCAAATTTTCAGGATAAGATGCAGTAAGCAGACTAATGAAATACGCTAAGTTTCATTTATTTAGCTTTTATACTTTGGATTTTATTAATACCTAAAATACGTCGATTTCGTCACTGACTCACTCACTCATGATCATCAAAACCTCTAGGGTACTTCCTGAAGTCCTAGAAAGCTGAAATTTGGTATGCAGGCTAGGATTAGCACACAAACAACAAAAAAATTAAGAAATCCGTAACTTTCACCTTCCAACCCCTCAAAAGGGGTTGGTCTGGTTATGTATTATCGAACCCTCATAGCTTCGGCCTGGATAATACTAGAGAGCTCAAATTTTCAGGATAAGATGCAGTTACCATACTAATGAAATACGCTAAGTTTCATTTATCTAGCTTTTATACTTTGGATTTTATTGAGATCTGAAATGCGTCGTACCCTCAATGCTTCGGCCTAAATAATACTGTGTAATAATGTGATTTCTTACAAAAGTGCAAACAGCTTGTATATACAAGTTGACCAATAGAAAAACAGAAAAGTAGGGTATTGAAAAAAAATCCATTTTTTAAATAATCTTAAAACTAAATTTAGTTGTAATAGATAATCCCACCCAAAACATTTCATGTAAAATAAGTTGCCAAGACTCACATGCTCATAACGCTTTCACTGTTAAAAAGTTATCATATCTCATCTTACAAAAAGAAATGAAATCCCAACCAAAACATTTCATGTAAAATAAGGGGTTGCCAAGACTCGCATGCTCATAACGCTTTCACTGTTAAAAAGTTATCAGATCTCATCCTACAAAAAGAAATGAAATCCCACCCAAAACACTTCGTGTAAAATAAGTTGCCAAGACTCATATGCTCATAATGCTTTCACTGTTAAAAAGATATGAGATCTCATGTAGAGCCAAGCCCCTAACTCTACGAGGCCTAACTCTACAAGCCCTAACTCTAAAAACCTTATATCTTGGTCAAAAAGTATGGCTTGGCCGTTTCATGGAACTATTTCATCTCACCCAAAACATTTCATGTAAAATACGTTGCCAAGATGCTCATAACGCTTTCACTGTTAAAAAGTTATCAGATTTCATATAGTGCCAAGCCCCTCACTATACATGCCTAACTGTAAAAACCCTAATATCTTGGTCAAAAAGTGTGCCTTGGCATACTCCATATCCTTTACATAACTCCATGGGATTGTCTGTGTGACAGCCACGAAACGGCCAAGGCATACTTTTTGACCAAGATATAAGGTTTTTAGAGTTAGGGCTTGTAGAGTTAGGCCTCGTAGAGTTAGGGGCTTGGCTCTACATGAGATCTCATATCTTTTTAACAGTGAAAGCATTATGAGCATGTGAGTCTTGGCAACTTATTTTACACGAAGTGTTTTGGGTGGGATTGTAATTTACAAAAATAGAAATAATTTCTACAAGTTATCTACTGGAATCCAACATGCAACCTTCTGCTCCGAAGTTAGACGTCTTAGGCATTAGACCACAAGGATTACATTCTAATCTCTATAATAAATAAAAATATATCACAGATATATGATTCACACGCTGATTCTAAAAGCAGTCGTGAATTGAGAGAATATATACATCAAAAATTAAAATAAAAAAAAACTTTAAAAAAATTTTAGTTTTATTTTACGTGATGTAATTTGTGTGTGTGTTTTTTTAATAAATAACAAATTGTTTTCCGTTACATACGCGAGGCTTCCGGAGCGAAGCGACGGGTAGCCGACTAGTTCATTTAAATATTTCAATTTACTTCGCCATTTTGTGAGAAGACATGGATAGAGGCTATTCTCGCGTAAATTACGTGAAATCACGAAAATACGGGATCGTCAAAATCCATCTGTCAGACAATACGGTTTATCGTTTCTTGCTCTTTTTTATTATGTTACTAAAAGAGAAGTGGGATAACTTCAGAAGAGATTGAGGCTTTGTTGTTGTTGTTTTTTAATCGTAAAATATTGTAAGTGTGAAAATATTTAAATCCTAAAACAGCAATAAAAAGAAAAAAAAAAATGACTGCAGCATAAAAACATATAAACATTATGGCAAACATGTTCCTCTTCGGCCATAGCTAGTTTGATTTTTCGCTTGAACTGCTTCTGCGTTTTCCTCTTCACGTAAAAACTCTCATTATCTCTGCACTCCTGCACAAGAGCAATAGGGGGCTGCTGCTCATATATAAATATTACCTTTTCATAGTTCGGAATATTAAGTAACCTCGGTCAGTCAACAGCTAAAGAAAACCTTTATTTTGAATTATAATTTCTTCTGAAAATTGGTGCGATATTATATTAATAAATATTTCACTTTAGCAAAACTTTTATTATTTTATGTAAAAGTTGATTTTGAATCTGTTTTAATTTCATCATATCAAAGTGCGCGTTAAATTAGATGATTATATTGTTATGTATCATTGTTTCGGTTCTAATACATTTTCTGGGAATTTTGCATTTTTCTTGTGTCAATTTCTGTTTTTTATAAGAACTCCCACAAAAAATTATTTTTAAATTCTAATATCTACTGAATACAAACAGTTTAAATTTTCAATTTTCCATATAAATAAATATACATTTACATTATTTACTTAAATTGTTAAATCCGATTAATTTTAATCTTAATAAACCGCGCACAATAGATTAACAAACGGATTTTACTATCCATTGTTTAAGATAATGGAATGTATCAGATATAGAATGAAAATCCGTTGTTCAGATTCCAATGCCTTTCTTTAAGAATTCGCCGTTTCGCCCTAATTTATAGACAAGGACATAGCTAATTAAAAAAAAAAAATACTTCAAATATATAAAAATTTATATATTTTTTAACGTGTGCGGGTTGAAAGAATCTTTTGTAAATATGGACAGTACTAAAAGCTTTTGCACACATAATAAAAATTAAAAAAAAAGTATTAATTCATATTTAAAAATTAAAAAAAAAAAATAAAAAAATACTTAAACAAGAACGGTTTCAACCCGCTACGACTGCATGTTGTAGGAAGCTGAAGAGAGCCTACAGTCATAGCCGGTTGAAACCGTTCTTGTTTAAGTATTTTTTTTAATATTTTTTTTTAGTTTTTAAATATGAATTAATACTTTTTGAACTTTTATTATGTGTGCAAAAGTTTTTAGTATTGTCCACGTTTATAAAAATATATATAAACCAGTTACATAGTTCCTAGTTCTTAAAAAGCATAGGAAGTTTCAAGAAGATTGTTCTAATGGCTCAACAGTTACTAGTGGAGGAGATTGACTGTCTAATTTGATGAACCTCACTTACCTATTCGGAATGTAGACTAAAATTTCCAGAATTCTCACATCCCTCTCAAAACGAAATCGGGAATCACTTTTTTATTTATTTATTTATTTATTTATTTTTTATTTAGCAAAAAAAAAGAAAAAAAAAATACGACTTCCCTATTTTTTTATAAATTTCCGAGGGACAGTTGGATCAAGACGCTGACACAATAACACCCGCAGCGCTTCCCATCCCATATTTTTTTTTTTTTTTTCTAAACATTTTACCTCAAGAAAGAAGTTTCCTTAAGTGCAATTTGATTTTTTTTAAATTTTCTTTTTTTTTTCTCTTTTCAATTTTATTTTATATTTACTTTTGCTATTGCTTTTAGGATTCTATGTTAATCAAATTCTAACTTAGGTATATTTGTCAAAACGGTTTTATTATTCTGGCGGACCTACACCAGAAATTTCACTTCCAAGATGTAGTAAAAGTAGATATAGTGCAACTTGGATAATTCGAAGCTGAAGGGACCACTACCAAACTTCGAATTATCCAAGACTTCGAATTAAGTAAGTTACATCGTTTAACTTTAATTTCAGGTCCACTAAATGTTTGAAAAGGTTATTCTGTCAATAAGTAAATATTTATTCAGAAAGATCATGGTAGGAAAGACTTAAAACACTATATGTACGTAAACAAAATAAGATTTATATTACGTAAGCTACAGTACATATTACATTCAATGCAGAAAATTATAGTTTTTCAAAAAATTGTCTGATTGTTTTGTAGAATTCAGTCGCTTAAGATTAGCAAAATCATCAAGCATGTTTAGTGAAAGGAAAACAGCTTCACTTACGTTGGTTTGTTCTTCAATGTACCGACGAAATTCCCGTACTCCCGTACTCGTTGGCGATTTGGCATTTCTTCACACCTTTTTCGACCTCGCGAATGACGGCGACCTTTTCAGCGAACGTTAAATTTTTGTACACGCGTGGTTTACTGAAAGACATGGTGACACTGACAGCAGGAAGCTCGAATGGCGTCTGAAGTGTCACGTGCGGAACGGTGGCGGGAAGGGGATTTCAGTTGTCACGTGTCGAATTTCTTAATGATGAAACGCCGAAAAGTCGTTATGGTTCGAAATTTTTTATAAAAAACTTCGAATTAAGGAAGTTGAACTTCGAATTATCCACGATTTTTTAACATTGATTTAATAAGAAATTCAAGGGACCAAGAGAAATCTTCGAATTAACCACGATTTCGAATTAAAGACGTTCGAATTATCTAAGTTGCACTGTATTTCAAAATGATAGCCTCATGTCCAGAGACTTTTCAATTAACTACGTGAGCCGCTCAAATCTCGGTGTATTATTGATAATAGTTTTATTGTGTTCTTTCAATGTCTAAAACTTGAGACCGGCACATGAATTTTCCTGTTTTATTTTATTGTATTCTTTATCACAAGAAATCAAGAAATTTTGATAATGCTATATTACAAAGTTTAGTAAAGTCCCTTTTATACGGGCGGGCTAGGTTCCGGACCCCTCGAAAAGTGGAATAAAGTGGGTTTTATTTTCTTTATTTTAAATGTTTGTAAAGCTAGAAAGCAGTTATATGCACATTAGAGCTAAGCCCCAAAAAAATACAAAGAAGTGAAATGAATTTACAACACGCACACACACACAACCACACATACACTTACAATAGTTTCGTCCTTAGCTTACAGCTTCGTTCGAACAGTGTAAATAAAGAGATAAACACTATCTCTTTGATTTTATCAATTTGTCAAAAGTGACAAACTTTTAAAAATACTCTGATTATTGCATTGTCACAAAACCAAAATTCGTAAATAACACTGAAAGTATACTTTTGCCATTTATGAAAAATGTATCTCGTACGTAAACTATATTTAACCTATATTTTTACTGGAACAGTGTACATACTTTGTTCACTTGTAACATAATTAGTTTTTCGACTTTATTAGAGACATAAAATAAATCATCTTTTTTTTTTTTACCATTTTTTTTAGTTTATGAATAATATTCAAAGAACTAGATTTTTTTTCTTCATTTTTTTTTTTATTAATGAACTTTGACATCGTAAATCATTATTAAAGATCGTGCTGAAGAAGTTGGAACGCTGTGTAGCCGAAATAAAGAACTTTTTTTTTTAATTCTGTGTGAAGTTGTCTGTAACATCCTGTACACGTGGGATGAGACTGACCACAAAAGTTTGACAACCTCTTTTGATTTATGTGTGTTTATAAGTTTCGATGTAAACTTGTCACGTAAGTGATTTACGTGATGTACTTCGTGCATCGAACAACATTATTATTATTTATTTTAATTTTATTGTTAATGCGTACGACCCTTCTTAGCTAAGCCTACATAGTTTGGATGGTTTTCTTGGCTTATTGATCTTTTTCTTAGGTTTTCTTTCTTCGTCATTAGTTGAAATTGTTACACAAAGTTAATTTGAATTCTTTTTTTTTTCTAACTTGAACTAAGGAATAATTGTCGTGCAAACTTTCGAATAATGAAATGCAAAATAGTTGATATAATCAAAAAGATAATGATGCAGTCAACGTTACCAGTAAACCTAATCGTTTCTAGATAATTAATATTTCTGTATCATATCATGGCCGGATCCAGGTGGGGGGGGCGACTAACTTTCCTAAAGGGCTGACTATACCTGTGAGTCTGAAGCGTATACTAGTCGTCAACTTTTTATAAGCAATAAAAATCGTCATATTAGCAATATTAATGTCTATCAGCCTTTGAATATGCCATTTTATCCAATTTATATTCACAGCTAAAGAGAGGGGCTAAAGTCCCCACTAGGCCCCCCCCCCCCCCCGGATCAGTCTATGATCATTATAACAATTTAAGATTCGTGTATCGGCGATGTTTGCTTCTAAGATCCTCTCCTATGGGCCGAATTAGTTCCGCTTTCTAAGATATATCATTACATATTGAGTTTCTTCTATAGTTTTTGGTTCTGAAAATTTAGATATGATAAGTATCTTACCTTCCTTTTAAAATCCAAGTTTGACACTAGTTTTTATTTTTTTAATTATCATAGTCACAGACAGATAATTAAAATGAGGAATAATTTTATTTATTGTTTCTGAAATATTCTTCTTCATTTCATTCTTCTAAGCATTTTTCGAATGTTTTACCTTAAATTGCATTCTGAATTTTTTTTTTTAATTTTTTATTATCGCCACACATTGTTATCCTACGTATCAGCCAAAAACAGTAATTAATAAATTGTTGTTTGTGATTTTTTTTAATTTATTTTATTTTATTTATTTTACTTATTATATATGTGCCGTTTTTTTTTATTTTTTTTATTTAAGATTTTGATAGTTTTAATAAAAAGAAAAAAAAAAAAAAATTAGTTTTGCTTTTTTCTGACGAAGCTTATTTGTCTGGAATCTTGTTGTGACCTCTTTGTGTTGTCTGTATTTTTTTATTTTATTTATATCGTAGAATAGTTATATGTTTTTTGAGTAATTACACCATCTGTTGTGCAATAACTGAAATGATCAACTCGTTTCCCATCTCCTTTTCTAATCCTTTCCTATCATAATTGAACTATTGACGAGAGGAAGTCGAAGCCATTTCGATGAACATTCCGGATTTATTGTCAGAACAGGACATCGTTTGCTTAATCCCCAACACTATCGACAATGAGAACTCGGGAATCTGCGGACTCTACTTTCACACATTAACTTTTTCTTCACCCTTTTTTTTTCCCCCTTTCTTCTCCTTCATCTCCATAAAGCACATAAAACTGAAATTTACTCCAATATATACCTCGTATGAAATCAGATTTCCGCAGTAATCAACGTACGTAATGGGTGGGAAAAAAAACCAAGACAAAACAATAATAAAATAAAAAAAGCACAGATATTTAAAGATTCGTGAACCATCGTAGTTGTTTCTTTTTTTTTTTTATGGCAGGTTTCGTCGTACCTCCCCCCTTCCTCGTTTGCAAATTGGTCTGTTTTACACGGGACGATGTGTGCTCAGTGAACCGCGGATGACGACGTTCCAAAGTCCGAGATGCCCCGTAGTGCTGCTGTGCTGTGTTCGTCTTAAGTGTAACCGGAAGCCATAAAAACGAAACAAGGGGAAACGTAATGTACAAATTATCCCCCCATTGTCTTGCAAATTGCCGGTTTGCAACTGGTTACAAATTAAAAAACATTATTCGTTATGCAATTCACGCAGGGAAATGATACCTCCACGCCCCTGTTTTGTCGTATTTTGTTTGCTAATGTGGTTTCCGTATAATCCTTTTATTATCGGCATTGTGCTCGTCCACTGTTTGAGTTCCTCTGCCGATGTAAGAAAATCCTTTTGTTGAGCGACTTAGTGCTGAGAATTAGAGGCTCTTTTACTGCTTAGAGCATTGTGAAGAAAATCACAGGCTTGGCTACAGATAACATCAAATTGCTCTTCAATTACAATATTTCTTACTTTTTTTTTGGCTGATTTTAAATTTTGTTTTTATTTAGATGTTTCTGTTTCTACGTTAGAAAGGAAATAGTAGAGAACGGGAAAATTTATAAAGTAGACTACACAACAGCGAAGTTTGAAACCCCAAGAAGATTTTAAGCAGAAGAGGACATATTTTTTTTTAAGGGGTAAAGACCCTCCCCTCACCCTACCAAGAAAAATCCAACAGCTCCCCCTCCAAAAAAAAAAAAAAATGTTTGGGAACTAATGTTTGGGATAGGGGGCCCAAAGTAATCTTAACTGGCCATCCAACAAAAAATAAAAATTAAGGAAATAGGACTTAATCTATATAATTCAGAGATTTCGTGGTGGGGGAGGCTGAACACTCCCTCCCCCCGGCCCTTCTCCTTTGTTCGTCTGTGAGTTTAAGAATTGCGATACGTATTTCAATTTTTTTTTGTCATTCTGCTGAATTCAGAACTGTGAAGTTACTATCATGAAGAGAAGTGATCAAAAGCGTGATAACGACATGTTTTAGTTCAGTCCGTTGTTCGAAGCCTGAATTATGTCTTAAGAAGTGAATAGACCGTGATTAACCTCATAAGATGGCTAACAGAATAACAAGAATAAGAATGTTATTACGTAATATTCCTTTTCTTGATTGATGAGAACGACTATTTAACGTCTTGTCACAGCTTCTGTCTTGTTCCATTTACTCGTAGCTATAGTTTTGAATATCATCTGATTGACTTCTGGTCAATCTGGTCAATAGTTCTCCTTAGTATTTCTTATTGTAATCTTCTCTCTCTCCTTGTTCATTTCTGAACTGTTCCATTAAGCTTTAAAGAATGATTGGAGTTAACTGATAGCACAAGTATCAAGAAAGAAAAAAAAAACACCGTTGGGCTGCAAGCCTGTATATATAGAAAGCTCCAGTAGAGGGCTTTGTACACGAGCTTTATGTAGGTGACAGAGCGTTCAATCAACGTTTGTTAGTGTTTTATGAATCGTAGTTTTATTGAATCGTAGTTTTATTAAAGGAAATGGAATATCTAGTCTGTGATTTTTTTGTTTTTGTTTTTTCATGTTATGTCAAATTCTATTCGATGAAACTTGAAGTGGTCCCTGAAAATCTGGGACGAAGTATAGTTGCTTTGATTTGTATTAGTAAGTTATTTCCCAGTAAAAGAGGCTATGGAAGAATGTCACGACAATCGAAATCTTTCAATTTCAGAGTTAATTAAAATTAAAAACTTGAGATGTACGATGACAAAGTTTCTGAAA
Source organism: Thereuonema tuberculata (assembly GCA_023159025.1). Lineage (NCBI taxonomy): Eukaryota > Metazoa > Arthropoda > Chilopoda > Scutigeromorpha > Scutigeridae > Thereuonema > Thereuonema tuberculata. The sequence goes on along the minus strand of JAFIDM010000003.1, from coordinate 38,684,596 downwards.
AGGTAAATTTTGACCACGCACTGAGAGTAAAACATAACATAGCAGTTATCTGAGTTTAATTATAGCAAAGTGCTTAATTATACAATAGAAATAACATTATATTTCTTTATCATTTTTTTTTTTTTTAGTTTATGCTGTTCACAATTTCAAAATGAAATCTGTATAAATTTAAACCAGTTTTAGCAAATACTTGAATCCCAGTAAATATGCGTATCTTATATTTTTAAATTGGGTCTCATTTTATACAAAACTGATCAATAGACCGAAAAATTAGAAATGACTATATTTTTAATTAATTTTTAACTATTTTCAGAATCGATAAATACATTCTGTATCAAAAAATATGACCTACAGTAAAAATGTTTAATTTTCTATTTTAATTTTTTATTTTTTTCCCCTTATTTTTCTTGTCTTATGATAAAATATTGTTAGTTTATTAATTCCATTTGGAATTTAAATATTATTTTAAAGAATTTCTGATTCTGGAAATAACTTGAATTACAATATCCTATTTAAAAATTTAAAAATTCATTTTACTTTGTTAATTTTTTTTCGCTTTGTGTAACTTCTTGATTCCCATTTTTACTTTTTTTTTTACCTTTATTAAATTAATTTTAGAACATTTAGAATATTTTTATTCATAATAACTAATGGGTAAAAAAAAAAAAATCACATTTATTAACGATATTAATTTAGAGAAATTAAGGAAATTAAAATTCACTTTATGATCTCGTTCAGCAAAAATTACAAATAACAATGAAGTTTTAGATTAGGAACAGCGAAAGAAAAAAAAAAACCCAGCTTATCCTCTCAGAAATCACTGGCTAAATACTAGTTTTGACTGAATCAAAAGGCATTCTGAAAGATCGCCGAAGTGGTTTGTGTGTCACGTACTTTGGCTGGGTTCCACCTGAGGCCACCCACAGACACCGTTTGCTTTCATTAGGGTCACGGCAGGAAATGGTGGAAAATCATCCCTGACAGAGCGAATGAAAGGCCCGTCGATTCATACCCGTGCCTCGGCCGATGAGTTTCCCCCCTTCTCAGGCTCAATATGGCTCTGCGTCCATCCCCTCTCACCTGCAGAGCGGGAAATGCGAGAAGAATGCGCCTCTAATTCTCCACCCCGGATGATCCTCCTCCTCTCGGTTGTAGTCGATGAAGTGGCACTGAATTCCTGTTGTGCATGTGGGTGGCAAAAAAGACCCAGTTCACTCCTCCTAGTAAAACGCCTAATTCTCTAAGATTAACTACCTGACTTTTGTGTTGATTCATTTTTCAAGACACTTCCTTCCGTTTTTTGTTCAGGTTAAAACTAAATCCTTCTTTCGTTGAGGTGTCCTTCGGCTAAAACAGATATTTTCAACTATTATTTAACAATTACTTACAAAAGTATTCCTATGACAGGTAGAATTTAATATTTGATTAAATAGTCACGTACTTTCTGTTATAACCTGTAAAGTGAGAATTTGAGTTTAATAAAACTTTTAAAGGATGTAATTCTGTTGGAAAACGATTTGTATACAAAGAATTTTCATCAACCCAGTTTCCATTTCTTTTTTCCAGTTTTTGCAGTTGGAAAGTTATCTGAAAAGCATTTTTTTTTTCGTGATTATCAACTACAGTATTATGATTATTATAATAAACAAATTTAACGCGCATAAAGAAATAAAAAAAAACAAATATTCACACCTTGGGAGTTTTATCATCAGAGGGAATCCGGAACGGCTGTCTCGTCCTTTTTTGGGCTCATCAGCCCGATTCACTCTCCTTGATAATAAACCAAGAGAGGCGTGAAAGGAAATGGAAATCACTATATTTGTGACGTCTATTTTATTGTTCGTCACATTTTGTACGCTTCAAAGCGATATAACACCACTTTCAGCTTCAGAATTTAGTTAAATTTTTTCCCCTTTTTGTAATATACTATTTTTTTAATAATACATAATAAAAAAAGTAAATCTCCCATTAGGATTTATCAAATTATTCAACCTTAAAGTAAATGATGAAAAAAAAAAAATCGGAACATTTCACTGTGTGTGTGCAACATTTGAGGTTAATATTTTATTAATGTTTGTACAAGAATCTAAACTAATCATTAAACTTTCATACTTTTCCTTAGTTAGTCAGTAATAATTGAATTTACACATTCATTGTTAGGCTTCTATATAGAGCATCAACAAAATCAACAGGAAATTCCATTTGATAATTTAAATCTACAACAAAAGCCTGAGCCTAATAGAATAAATAATTTATCGGTTATAACAATACATGAGTGATCAGATAAAGAGAATTAGCTTTACATTGATTGACTTTTATTTATGTACACTTTTTTTTTTCTCCTCCTCACAAGAATAGGAGGTGATAAATGTTATTTTTGTAAATTTATAGTAGCCATTGGTAGCTTGGCTTACTAGGCTTGGTATCGAAGTGCACAGCTGTACTCTATTTTAATGACTTATCTTCAGAATTTAACTCTGTAATATTTTAATAGGTTTGTTTGGTTTGCAGACCAGGATTAGAATTTCTTTCCCAAAGAGTTAAATTTAGTTGAGTAAATTTAAAGCTTTTTTTTCTTCTTTTTTTTCCGAAAATAGTTTTGCTGCGGACGGTAGTGATACACGATCCTTTTTTAATTTCTTGTTTTTCGAGAAATGTAATTGACTTACTGCGAACTTAATACTTTTTACTTAGAATTGAGAGCTATCCTGGTGTTATCTCGTGGTCTGTAATTGAGGATGCCGTCATCGTAAAGAATCTTAATGTCTTGTTTCTCTCATTTGCACGCAGATAAGAAGTGTTGGAAGAAGGGAAAAATATTTCATGACCACTTAGAACATAGATATTAGCCGTAACAACTTCCTCTGCTCATCTTCGAAATCCTGCAGCTTTGACTGGCTTCAATTGAAGACAGAAAACTTTACGGCCGCTCTTTATGATTGTATCCTTTTGTTTGTGCCAATCCTTTGTGGGATATATCTTCATCTCGGACCGAGACAAAGGGATAAAGACGTATCTTTTGTTTTCGCCTTTTGCTGGCTTTCGTTAATTTTCTAATTAACCTGTAATTGCTTACAATCATAATTACGTATTTGTCCGGGAGAAATTGAATGAGATTATCAATGTTGTGGCTTGTAACTTGAGTCAGCAAAATTCAGAATATATATATTCAATCGTTTAGATCAAATTTGACTGCTGGTTGTTCTTGGTCCCAAAACCTCAACTCTTGTAAATAAATAAATAAGTTACTATTTTTTTTTTTGGCGAATAAAATGAGTTTACTTGATCATTTTCTTCCCATCTCTTTTTGTTCAGTATTTCTGTTTTCATATATTGACGATAAAAATACGATCGGCTTAACGGTATCCGTCAATATCCTCAGATCTGAGAATGGATTATATATATACATATATATTTATCAGTAGCCAATAGTGGATTAGGCGGCAGCCTCCCTTGAGACAGATGTGTCGGAATCTGGGTTCGAATCCCGGCATTGGCATGGATATTTGAAAAAAAAATTCCTTCCTGTTTTTCTCTGCTTTCTTTATCTTTCATCTTTAGGTCTGAAATTATTCCTTAACGATTTTCTGAGGAAGGCAACGGGAAACCACCTCAGCATCTTTCCCTTGAAATCCTATGGATTCTTCTAGGGGGTTCGCCGTATTGGGAACACTACAGATCCATAGAACACGGACCTTCGGACACGAAGATCGCACTTCGTGCGAACCGTACAACAACAATAATTTTCAGTAACAAATTTGTTTTTAGTCTTATTTTTATTAGGAAAATGAGATTCTTCAAATCGTCAGTCTTAGTATGTGTGTGTGTGTGCGCTTGTGTCCCCCTCATAAACCTTTTAAACCTATGGATGGATCTTCTTGAAGATTGGTCTGCTTATTCGAGGACTAGGGACGATCTACCTTTTCTATTTGAAATCTTTTCCAAATGGGTCCTTGTCGAGATATTACAGCGGAAAGGCGACAAAAATTCCCATAGAAATACATTGGGATCTAAACACCATGATTTCTATCTTATTTCGGTTGATATCTCATTGTCTTAAACACTGGATATTAATTCATAGCTAATCCTTTCCCCTTGGTTTTATACGATTTTTACAATTCAAGTAAATAATGCTCATTTAATTCATTTCTTTTTAGAAAATGGAAAATTTGTACACAGTAGATATTTTAACAATTGGAATTTGAATATAGGCTATGTTTTTTTTGTCGTTTTCACGACTTTAAGGGAAAAAAAAACAACGAAGTAATGTTGTTTCTGAAGTGGGTATTCTTATAAAATTGCATTTGAACGTCATCTGCTCTAATTAAAATATATCGAAACAAATAATCATTTATGAACATTCATATTACGATGAATACCTTTATATGTACTTTGTATAAAAAGGTTTACCAGATTTCATATCAGTAGCTCCTTTAACTGGAAAAGAGTATCTGGCAAATCCTTTTACTTTTGTCATTTCCAGAAATTAATCGGTGGATACAGTTTACAAGGCAATGAGAAAATTTAGAGATTAACATGAAATTTGAAGCTTGATATCAATAGAATAGTTCTTTTGGTCTTTTAGGCCCTGCCCAAGACTTCTCAATAATAAGCGAGCATTTTTTTTCAAATCCATTTATTTGAGTTAGACAGTTTAGAAATGAAATACAGTAGAGCCCCGATTATCCGTGGAATTGGGTGGCAAGGGCTTCGCGGATAACGAAAATCGCGGATAACCCGAAAAAAGACTAAAAATGAGGTGTAAACACGAAAAACAATATTTCACCATTAAAAACTACGTTTTATTGTACAAAAAACATAATATGTAAAACTTTTAAAATATGTACAGTATTTAGAGAAACCTTTGCTCTATGTTTGCATCCACAAATTCTGAGAAGGCCTAGGCCTATAGGATTACGATGCACAATAAACCTTTCAGTAATTTTCGAGATTTAACTGCTTTTTGTTATTATTTAAATACCATTCGAGAAAGCTCTTCTTTTCTTATTTACGGTTTCCTATTTGTCTACAAGAATAGCTAGTTGTATCATCTTTGGATATTGCAAACATTCTCTTATGATTTTTCGCCGTTAACGTTTGAAGTAAACTTTCTATGTTTTTTTCGCGTCTCCCATTCCCATCCTCTGCAACATCTCGTTTTCCGCTTCAGTTTTTATGAGTTTCTTACTCATTGTTATCGTGAACCATCAGGCCACACTTCCTCTTCTCAATTCTGAAGATCTTGCATTGGCCATAGTCACCAAGGCATCGCTAGCTAATCCTTTTGTCGCAGAGAGCAGTTAATATCTGCCAATTACATCATTTCTTAGATTGTGCCTTTGATTATGTTCACAGGTTTCACTTCACGGCACCTCTTGTAATTACAGTTTTTAAGATCATGTATAATTTAATACAGAAAGGTAACATATTATCAGATATCTTTTGAGAATTAAGAAATAGACTTTTATGATCGTCCGTTTTATTCTGTTGCATTTTTTGTTTTTTGTTTTTTTTTTTCTTGCTTTATAATATACGTGATGTAAAAAAAGAAAACAAAAAACAAAAACATAAAGTTTTTGTTCATTCGGGATTATAATAATGTCCGGAATTATAATAAAAAACCACACTTTAATTGTAATAACTTATGCTAATTTAACACAACAAAGGTGCCGCTGGAAAATCATCGTAAATCGTATTTTTTTTTACTTTGTATCAAGGACATATTTTTGAACTAACTTTACATTTATGCAACGTATACAGAGGAAAGACCTTCTAGAAGGATCTCGAAAGAAAAGAAAGGCTCCACTGCCGAACCGTTACTGCGAAAGTTAATTTAATCGCACCTCTCTTTACCAATAAGGAGGCGTTCCTGAAAAACCCTACATTAAAAGAATAATCGTTAATAAACTTTAAAAGTATCGTGCAAAAAATTAAATACAATAAAAATAAATTTTACTTATCGGCGTTGCAATCTCTCCTCTTTCACATCCATTGCTTCGCCATCTATTTATTATCATCAATATTGCACTGTAATTGAATAACATAAGGTTGGATGAGAGATTTTTCCAATCCCAGGTGAAATTGTTCAAAATTTCGGTTCAGTAACTTGAGCCTTCATGTTTGAGAATCACATTATAAAAAATTATTTCCCCCTGTATTATTTTGTATCTTTAATTAGCATGGCCTACTTCTCCTTCAGATCTAACTCACTGTAATATTTAAGGCACACAATACATTTTTTTTTTATTAACTTGTTCACCTCTTTGAGATGGACTCGTTTGCCATGTTCTGTTTGATTCAGAAAGCAAGTCCTCAGTTCGCTTTCTGTTTTTCGCTTTCCAAAAAAAAAAGGACAGTAAAGAGTAAATCGTCGCCCATACATCTTAGGGAGAACTACCTTTTCGAGCTATTTTTTTTTTAATCACATGACTCCGATATGACGATATCCTATTTTGAAGTAGCGCCATGACTTATGTACGTGTAATTGCATCTGTAAATTATGCACTTGAATATTAAATACGTAGCAATTATTTTAAAAAATTGGGGAGAAGTCTCCCGCCTACTTTATAGACTCATAGGGTTTATCGCAAGAAAAGTTTGAGAACCACTGCCTCTACTGCTGAGAAACATTGCACCTGTAAGTCCGATTGTATAAATGTCGCTTAAATAACGAGCATGAGATTGAATATAAATATTATTTCTTTTATTTACTTTTTATTTTAATAAAATTTTGATTATTACCTGTTCAAAGAGGAACTTCTAGAGAAAAAAAAAGAAACAAAATGAAAACCTGCCTTTCTATCACACTATTAATCTTTTTATTAATATTATGTTAATAATTAATAATATTATATTACTATATTAATATTAACATAATACTTTTTATTTTACTTTTTTAATCAAAAATATCAAATTATTTGAAAATTCTGCGATGGAAAAAAAAAATTACTTTAAATTTTAAGTAAGAAAAGTGTTTATAATCGTAAGAATTGTATTTTATCCCTTTAGTGCTTGAGTGTCAGAGAAAGATTTTTGGTGTAAAGGATTATCCGTTAATTGGGGCAACCGTTAGTTTTGTGATAGTTATTTATTAGAGAAACAAGTTGAATTTGTTCCGTCAAGAATAGAAAATGTTGTATGATGAATGTTGGATGGTTCTGCGAATTGTGTGTGTGGCCACGTGGGAGAAGTGGAGAGATGTTATGCCTAATCAAGTTCATTGAGGCGGTGATAAAGATGCTCTTCTACATCCACCCCACCTCCTACTCCTCCGGCGGGGCCTTCGCTTGCTCCAGGTTTGTTTGCATCCTGTCCGCCAGTCTCGGCTTTGTTGCCGTCGCTTCACATCCGACAGTAATGCCTGTAACTTACCGCCCTCGGCCAACCCCTGACTTTTGTTCCGCGGGCACCGTATCATTGGCTGCAAGAGGTAGTTCACATGGCTTCCCCCCGCTTGGCAGCATGATTTACGTCGACACATTGCTCGCTTTTCATAAAACAGCTGCAGCCACCGACCGACCCGAAAAGTACCGTATATTAACCCTGATGGATAGGCCGAGGCACAGCGTCCTGGCAGAGCAGCGCTCAAGAATGCGCGTCTTTATGTTCGCTGTACACTGGCTCGTTCTTTCACACACAAACACACTCAGTAGCCACAATGCGTCGCTGATGAATCGCCTCTGCTTTGGTTAGAAGTACCAAGTACACTCCTCCTTGCCCTTCTCATTTTTTTTTCTCTTCTTCTTCCAGTTCTTCCTCTTGTGCATGGAACTCGTCTCACTAAATGGGACGAGGGACAGTTAGGTTTTTCGAATCTTATCTTCCCTAACAACAGCTTTTTGAAGCGTGGTTTGATGTACAGTCAGGAATGAATCAAGTACACACATCTCATTATAACTCCATTCTTGTTAGCTACGCACCGCGTCAAACATTGCAGGAGTGTCGAATGTCTCTTGCTCTCCTTGTAGTCAAATTACCTCTTTTGATAACATGTGAGGATACGGATTCGAACTCGTAGAAGCCTAATTGTAATTTTGAATTTGAACAACCTTACTCTTTTCTGAGATTTCTTTCGCACTACAGCTCATATCTCGTTTTTTGCGACGCTTTGCTCATACAGCAGTTGTCAATTGCTACCATTCCCTAGTTTTGCGACAGCTGATTCGCCGATACTGACACTTTTTGCGCCAGCTTGCTTCCAAACACTGTATGCACTGCATCTCTTTTTGTTACGCCCGATGATTAAGTAAATATTAAATTGTTTTTAATTTTAATCACAAGAAAAAAGAAAAGAAAATTAAAGTGTCAAATAACTTAATGATGGCAGTTAATCCCAAGCATTTTGAAGTGTAGTATAACTTACGCATAGATAAGTGAAAATTTCATGATTAGGCGGGACAATCGACTCATCAAACGGGACGGTTTTGGCGGTGAATACGGATCAATTCAAATTAACAAATTACTGCTGATTTCCGAGTAAAATTAGAAACGTTTCATGAAGACTAACTTAATTTGATTGAAATTGCTGAATTAAAATGAAGAAACAAAAAATCTTCTGTTTACAAGAGGCTTAACTTAGTCAGATAATTTAACCTGTCTTCTCAGTTGTGTTTGAGACAAAAAATTAAATCAGGAACTGTTGTGAATGGGACTTTGGGACAGTGTTTTCATGTTTATTAGAACTCGACAACCAAACATACCCAATCAGTATACTTCGCTGAGAGTGTGCGGGATACAGACCTCACTTTTTGATTACGTTTTCATTTTGGGGTACCAGTTGCGTGATTGAGAGTGAGCTCCACGACTCCCTCACTCTTCAAGCTCACTGTTCATTAATTGAGAATCTCTCGCTGAAGAGCGCTAGTAATTACGAAGCAGTTGCCCGAGAAAACGATTGATATAGCTCGTAGTGTACCTAAAAATATTGCTTTTACTTATTCTTTTTGTGTTATTTACATATTCTCGCTTAAACCTTTGTTATTCTTATCTCTTACAAATGACATTTTAGTGAAAATAAGTAAATAAAAAATTATGTAAGAGCTGCAGTTTCTCAAAATTGACCATCGTAGACTGGCTTGTAGTGTGGTCTTCAATTTCTTTGTTCTATATATTTGTTAGCTCTACTTTATTAGTCAAGCGGTCATTTTTGAAACCGGATCTTAACTGGTTTTGCATTTGAAAGTTGGTTAACCAAAATTGCTTAACTACAATTAACGTAAATTGCTTAACTAAATTGCTTAATTGAACTAGATTAATTTAAGCTTAAAATAGATTATCCACTCTTAACTTGACAGCTCTTACTGTTAGTGATTCAATCAGATAATCTGGATTAAAGTAAAGATATTTAAATATAGATTAAAGTGAAAGTATCAGCTACGTATCGTGTACTTAGTTTTCGTGTATTCAGTATCTCTTCAAATTCATCGCAGAACAGAAATTTTTCTACTTACATTCAAAATAAAATTTCCTTCTGAAAGGCAGAAAAGTTCTTTTGTAGGCTTTTGTACGCGAATAGTTCGAAACGTCCTGTCATAAAATAGAACTATACATCTTTGTTTATATAAGCCTTTTAGATGGATTAAATTGTAAGACTCCTTTCAATAACTCGACATATTGGTTCACTTACTGGTACATTATAGTAGTTTTCAAAACAGAAGGGTTTGCCATGTATGGTCATTACGTAGCGATCGATTTTGTCTGGAACAAACGTCACCAGTCATGACGTCTTCAACTTGACCTCCGAGCAGTCAGTCCAAGATAGCGTCGTTTTGCGATCGCGTAAGCGTGACCAAGAAAGGACAAACTTTGCGTAGCCAAGCAAGGGGAATAGTGTGGAACACTAATAACACAATAATAATAACATACAAATGTATTCGTAACTGTAGACAATATAAAAACCAGAATGTTTTTGTAATATTTATAAGATTCTATTACGGATTTTAGCACTAGATAGCGCTATTACGTCCTGGAAACATCAATCTATAAGGAAATTACGTCATCAAAAGCTCTTCTTTCAAGAACTGAACTGTATTTTTAGGTTTGTGATAGATCTGATGCACACAAATTTTAATATTTATATATGTATATACATTATATAATTCTTTAAAATCAATATCCAAATAACCTGAAATTTTCTTTTAGATGAAATATCTAAAGAATTCTGGTAATTTATTAGAACTAAATCTTACAACTGTCGATAATACTATTTAGATGTTTTAAATAATACCATCTATAAATTCTCCTACGGAAGATGCCACATTTACATTTTACTTTAAGTTGACCTTACATTGTGAGAAATTTGTTTTGATTCTCAGTGTTCATATATCGGTATGGTAATAAATAAATATTAAAACTAAAAGATATTTGGAGGAATTCCTCTCTATTTGAGTAAATAGTATATATATATTTTTCTAGGAATGTTCTTCCTTTTTTGTACTCCCGTACCCTGTGTCAATTCCGTGATCGACTTCTACATTGAAATAGGGGAGGGAGTGGAACCCGCTGGTATTTCTGGACTTCTCTCCCTTCTGTTCCAATCCATTGACGGCTATTATTCGCAATTGACACTAAAGCGCTGCCCGCTTTTACCCATTCAAGGAAGGAGCCACTTGAATCGCCGAATCCCAGGAGCTGCCAAAACCCCATTGTTGCCCGCGTTCGTTTTTGTGGTCAGCGCTCGGCTATAAATATCCTACTCCGTGACACGATAGCCGTCCAAACAATTAACGGCTGCTTCGTCTACGGATACAGAACATGAAGAGAAGCTGATTAAGATTTGGAGATTAACAGTACGGTAATCCGCGTTCCTAGCTTTATCGCTGGTCATCTGCACAGCGCCCAGATCTGCTTAACACCGATGTGCAACAACGATTCATTCATAGCAATGGACAAAAGGAAGTGGAGGCCAACCAGGGTCGTGGCTAAAAAGATAAGTAGACGAACTGATTCCAGTGGCTGTGATTGCTCTTACTGATATAAAATATATAAAAAAAAGCAATGGATCTTCTTCGTTTGGAAATATTCAGTCGAGGGCTTAGCGCTCTGTATCGCTTGGGATGAAAAAGTTATTGGAAATCCTGAAAGAATTCAAAATAGAAATTTCTACAGATGTGAAGCAAAACAAAGAAGTAAGCAAGCTTATATAAAAAGCCAATTGTCTTGAATGAAGCCAGTTAGTTACACAGGATTCCGAAAGAGAGCTCTCAACACAATGGGAGATAGCAATAAATAAGTTTTTTTTTTGTTTTTTTTAAATAATAAACAATGAAGAAGTAGTTCTTTTGAAACATTTTCAATGGAAATTACAAAGTAATGAAGGATCTTATAAATGAACAATGTGAGAGAAAAAATTTGGAGAGAGATTCTTGGGGAACATATGTATAAAACAATAAACACTCAAACCACTCAAATCACATATAGATCTTTAAAAATAAAAATCCAATGTAATTTCATCTGATCCCTTTTGTGACGTTATTTCTTTGTTATATGCCGGCAGAACATTGCTTGTAGGTTAGTATTAATGAATTGTATCTGAATTGTTCAATTTTCAAAGTTATTATTTTAGCTTGAAAAAGCAGACTATTTTTAGCTTAAGGAATAAATATAAGAGTTTTTTTTTAAACTATACATAATAATTACCAGGTATCGGTTCAGCACATTACGATTCTTGGAAGACATACCTATATATTTCCGTTACAAAGGTTCGATAATGTTTTTATACACTTCCGTTCGGCTGTTAAAGTAAGTTGGTCAAAGGGTTGTTCAAAATTGAATTTTTTTAAAAATTTATTGTAGATTAAATATAAATGGATATCGAAAAGAAAGTGAGGAAGTTATTGTTGAAGCAAATATTGAGAAGGAAAAAAAAAAAAAATGAATTGTCCCTAATGTAGACATCGTGCAAAAGCTCACGAGCTGAACGTGAAGATTAATTCAGTGAAAGAAGAAAAGATGGATTAAGGTGGAAAAAAAAAAAATGGAGACCGATATGAAGAATAAAATCATTTGTTGATTTTGAGTTCATTCAGAGTTCATTCAGATGAAAATATATTATAGCTAGAGTATTTGCCCATCATATATTATGACGGATAGAAAATTAAAATAGGCATTGCTAGGAATATAAATGAATTTGCTTATTGGAAGCTTGATGCGGGCATTACTGGGAACTGACGGCGCTTCAGCTTGGAGGCAAAGTGACATCACTCGGTTGAAAATCGATCCTGCGAATAGTGACGATATCGTCTCTCTTGCTTTCCGAAAAAAAAACTTCCGCCGTGGTTAAATTGCGATGGCAATCCTTAACGACCAATCGTGTGCCATTACAAAGTCCTTTCTTTGTATTGAGATTGCGAAGGAGCATGACAGTGATGGCAGGCCGGAAAATATGAGATAGTGTGAAGAAACTCTACAGAATAGTTTCGTTCATCACTCGGATCATCCGACACTACTACATCTGCGCTGCAGTAGATGTGAGACTTGCCGGGCAGCTTATTGATCTGGTGCATTATACGCAGAGGGATACACACCCAGAATTGGAAAACTGTAAACACGATGATAATAACCAGAGATAATCCATGTTTAGTTATTGAGGTGACATATTCACATAATTCAGCATTATGAAGATTAGTGGGTAGGTGAAGATAAATGGACTTATATAATCATCGATTTAAAATAGTTGAACTGATCCGATATTTTTAATATTAAATCGAATGTGCGATTATAGTGCAACTATATATGAACTTATATATGAACTATATAGTTAAGAGATTACAATTTTCTTCATTCATATTTAAAAGTAAAGTTTGTATTTTTTTATTTAGTTAAGCTTTTTATTACTAACTCTAACTTTTTTTTATCACTAATCTTTTTGTGTATTTGTTTTTTAACACATTAAAAATGATTATAGGACCGGATTTCGCCTTATTAACAGAGCTTTTACAACTTTTAAAAATGCCCCTGTTGAGAAGGCGAATATCATGGTGACTACTGAGACTTTTGAGATAAAGAATGGCCAATTGGTTGATGTCTGACATTCTATTTGCTTACATATCATTTTAATTATATGTTTGAGATATTATGCAGTAGTTCTCAATTCTAGATTGACGATATAGTTTGATAGACCAAACAAGACGATCAGCGAGATTACAGGAATTTGTAATACCGTAGATCGTCTCAGTTTTTTTGTTTTTTTTTGTCAAATATCATTTATTCTGATTGAATTCCCATACAATTTCTCTCAATTAAAATTTAGCATTTTACTAAAATAAAATGAAATCATTTACTTGAAAAGCAGTGAGGAAATACATTCAGCATACAGAACTTTCGTTTTGATTAAAAGTAAATCATAGTATTTCAAACTTCTGACAGAGGCCGCTGTTCACTTGACGATACGTCGTTTGTTAGTATCGTTGTAATCTTACCAATGACTGTAACCCGTTTGAATTGGAAACGTTAGGAAGTCATAGAAAACCAAGGTTTTTGTAGTGCATTTGATTTACATAGTTGACTCATGAATCTATCTTAACTAAAATGTATTCAATTATAAATTTTATTATGTAATTTAATTTTTTAAATACATAATTTAAACTTGCAACTACAACTATATTTGTAATTTATTTCGATTAAATTTGAGAGTTTATTTTAAATATAATTACATTATTAATAATTTGAATTATTATTTCTTTTTCTTTTCATGTTCTATAAATCCTGTCTTCCATGATCTTAGGGTGTAAGTATATATTTCCTTACATTTTTTAAGAATTTTTTTAAAAAATTATTTTGTTAAATGCCTTTTGTTCTCATTCCTCAGAATGTAAGTTCTAAATTATCATACATCTTTATCCTTAAATGAGCCGTTTATTTGAAAGTGACCTAAGTCCATTTTTCAGTTTTTTTTTTCGTTAACTGTAGTAACGTGTGCAAATTCCACGTTAGCAGTCATAGACCAATGTACCACAGTGTGGCACATTGGTATCCTATACGTATATTTTTAATTTTATTGAAACGCAAACTTAAATTTAAACATAAATGGACTTAGGTCTCTTACAAAATAAACGGCTCAAATAATTGATATTAATTAATATTAATTAGTATTTTTTTTTAAATTTTTTTTCTTTCATATCTGAAATTGCCATTTCTAACATTGCAGTATGTAAGTACAGTTTTTATATTTTTAATCTTTTAAGAAACTTAATGAATGAACCCTTATTTTGAATTGTTACCTCACTTTATGTAAGCCAGCAAGCATCGACTGACCTTTCGAACCTCTGTTGGCTGATGATACAGGAATCTTTCTCTCCTGTGTTGCCTATGAGTAGCCGGGCCTGATGCTGTAACCTACTTACAAAGCATCTTATTCTATTCGTTGCAAGTTCCTATAAAGAGTAAGAAAGTCTTTAAAGTATTTTGTAATAAATAATGCATTTCGAGTTTTAATTGTTGCCAAAAATAAAAACGTCGTTGTAGTTAAATCATGAACTCTTAGATAGAGTGTCTTCGAGTTACGAACATCTACAAGACAAAATATAAATGTATAATGATGCAGCTCTTTTTTTTTTCTGTTTTTGTTTTTAAATTTGCTGTACAGGTATTCCCCAACTTACGAATATTCGATTTACGAATATTTGTATATATCAGAAAAAAATTCAAATTAAAAAAACTATCAAAATTCTTTGAATATATACTATAGTCTATATAAAGCTTTGACGTACCAAGAGCATGTTTGGTAGTATGTTCATAAAATGTATTTAAACCGTTGTCGTTGCGCTAATGTTTAATTCCTCTACACTTTTTCACTACTGTTTAGGCACTAGATGGAGGTGGTGAGGCCAATTCCCGGCGGGGATTCCCCACTTTGTTCTCTTGACAACAGTCGTAACTAGTGTTTACTACAAAAACAGCTGTAGCAAGTTGTTCGTTTGATTGAAAATATCTATTGAATTTATTTTACATCTTCATACATAATATTTATTGTACCTATTTTTATTCAAAATAAGTATAACATATACCTGTTCAATTCATCAGTTCCATGATATAAACGCACACATTTATATACTTTTTTATAAATATAAACCTAGTTATATAGCTTTCCTTTTTTTTTTTTCACTGTGTTTTTTTTACTTACGATCAAACTATCGGAACCCGTTCGTAAGTCGAGAGCTATCTGTGTATAGTAATTTGGGGTCTCTGTTAATTTGGGTTCCACTACAGTTGTAAATGAGGGGGCTTTGGACCAAAATCCATAATAATTACATGAATCTCATTATAGCTCTTCACAACTAATTTACGAAGAAAAAAACCTAACGTCTACTTATTAGATATTCGCTATCCAATAAAAGAAATTTTCATCATTTTTTTTTTTTTTTTTCTTTTGAGTCTTTGCACGAAGATATTCGGAAGTTGCATGTCAATTTTTAATTTTTTTTTCCCAATTTGTCTTCAAAAAAAAACAAAAAAAAACCAGGCATTGTTGTCTCTTAATGAAATATTGGTACTGGTTAACTACTCTAGATGATGGTTTTCAATATCCTAAAAACTTTTCTGAGGAAGGCTGAAGATAATGGGGCCAAAATAATGAGAACTATCATCTGGTGGGTAGGGAAATTTCTCAGCCACTGTTCCAACATTTGATATATGGACTGAGCATGCGCAGTCCTACTATTCCACTTGAACATTTTTTTTTTTCCTCTTCTCTGTTCATTTGTTTGTTTGTCCGCACATCACGTTAAAACAGCTGGACAGTTTTCATGAAAATTGGATAGGATGCTTATTTATTGTTCGACTCGAAATATGAGCACGATCTATTTTTTAAATCTACACCCATACCCCAGTCCTCAAAATGGACAACCCTAAGCGTCGCAAGCTTAGCCCCTACTACTTTATGGATACCTGAGGGCTTACCTGGTACTTACGATGTATGTCATACCGTTTTTACGATACATTTCATATGTTGATACGAAATCGCAATGGTATTTACTCATGTTTTTACAAATATTTCATATGTTAATCAAAAACGTATTAAAACATACTGGTGTTTTACTCTACATTCTACCCTCTACTCTCTACATTCTCTCTCTACACTCGAGATTTCGGAGAGGATGAAGGAAGGGCCAAGGGTCCTACCCCTACACCCCGCCCAATGTCAAACATTAAGTTTTCTGATTACGACAGCAATGGATTTTTGTGAACGTCCAACAATGTACGATGGTTCGTTTTATAGTCCATTTTTAATTTGCACTTGCTGTCGATTAAAATTAATTAGATTTCGATAATTTGAAATCAAGCATTGGAGGATTTAAACAATTTTCTGCAAATATAAAAATTTGAAGATACTTTTTGTATATTTATTGTGATATTATAAGTTTTAGCATATAAGAGTAAAAACAGTATCTTCAAAGCTGTAATATTATTTTGCGTGATTTTCAAAAAAAAAAAAATTAAAAAAAATAAATGTAACATTTAAGGACGTAAGTATTAAGTTCTTGTAGAAAATCTGTTATCAGTCATTATTCGGAAAATAAAACAAGTCAATAATTTTCATTAGCGCTGCTGTAGTTGTATGAAATCTGAAACTGCGCTTAGGTTCCGGCAAATATACACAGATACGCAAAGAAATTTGTCAGTCAGCTGTTGGAGGCTTATTTAAAACCATTTTCGAAGCTGTGCTATCAGTGGATCTAACGATAATTACTAGGGAGTCTGCCCGATTGTTGTTGTTCCCTTGATCTGCCTTTTTGTGTGGGGGTTGGACTTAGTCTAAATTGACCAAATATGATACAGCAGAAAGTAATCATTTTTCGTGTGCATTTATCACCGCTTGACAGAACTCGTTACATATTCATGACGTTGATGAGAGAGAAGGGACTAAAAAATAAATAAATAAAAAGTTGATGCTTGCTTTTCCATCTATTCGACTACTTTCATCGAAGAACAATAAGAAGCGGTCGTGTTTGTTGGAAATTAATTCTTCAAATGAATTCACAGAAGTTTCGCCTGAGATGTTGAGGAGACATGATATCTGGCTTTATTATTGTCTGTTTCTTAGGACACTAGGGAAGTCGTTATCCCCTTGCCTTTGATTAATTGCTTCGTAGTAATAGGAAGGTGACAAGTATCGAATTTTTGTTGTCGTTTTAGTTAGGGTTAAATTCCAGAGCAAATCATATTCCAAAGCCAATTATTTTTCGAGTCACATCAATTTTTTTTTTAAAAATCATAAATTACGTATTTATCGTCAGGGCTATGAAGTTGGAGTCGGAGTTAGAGTTGCATTTACTAAATTTTATTTAATTAAAGGAGTCGGAGCCGATATTTTTAGACAACTTACCATGCGTGGGTTGGGGAGTCAGTCGCATATTACTAGTGTTGAGGAATCGGAAATCGAAATTTTTTTTAGACTACTTTACATTACATTGGCTGTGAAGTCGGGAGTCGAAACTTTTTTTACCGACTCCACAGTCTTATCTATCGTACGTTTGAATACAACTAAATATACTATTTATACGCTCAGCTGTCCACCTCGTAGAGGGGATGAGTAGGTAGCGTTTTGAGGATTGAGGGAGGTGACAATAATCGTGCTTCAATTTTAATTGTCAATAAATAAAATAATAAATAATAATAAATTAAAATTTGAAGAAATCAAAGGGATTTCTGGGTCATTTTTTTTTTTAAGAATGGGAAGAGGCAAAATAATGCCTAGAACAGAAATTTAACCCATGCACCAGTTTAAATTTAAAACATTTAATTTACAAATTAAAATATACTACTAGTTTCAACTCCGAGAGGAGCCTTTTTCAAGTAATTACTGCACATACAAGCATACGAGAAAACTGTACAAGTGAAATAGCTTGTGATTTTTGCGTGACTAAGAAAAATAAAATCATATTTTTTTTTTTTAAAGAGCAAATGATGATAATTTTTTTTTTATTGTTATTACAAAAAAAAAAAGGATAATAATAATAATCTTTCAAACGTACTGTAGAAAGCTGGCTGAATTTATGGTAAGTTATAAGGTTTTTTTTAACATTGAATTCATAGTATAATTGTTACATTATATAAAATCGAAGTTTTTTTATTTTAACTTTTTATTAGTTACAGAACATACCATATTATCATAACAATACACCTTCAGATAATCTTCTGAGGTGAAACGGTCATGCTAATTGTTGCATCAATTATTACTTTTTTATTAGATGTATTTGAGAATGTGTTACTCTTTGCGTGTTTCCCATTCTCTATCGGAGTCCATCACAACCGCCCAGACTTCTCTGGGAGACGAAAGCCATTGCAGCTGCTGAGCACGCGTCAGTTCACGAGTCCAGGTGTGCTTATGGATAGAACTTCGTGGATTTTTTTTTTTTTTTTAAAGGAAGAAAGACAAATGCAATGAAAATAAAAGAGAAAAATACCTGGAACAATCTATTGCGTGATTGGATAGAAGGAAGGCTTATCGTTTTGTTTTCTTCGTCAATTATAATTAAGGGGTTGCGAAGTATTGATAGGATCATTAAAAAAAATGTTTGAAAATGATTAAAATTGATTTGAAAATTCGGGTAATAATGAATAAGAAAATGGAACAAGGCGAGGGGAGAAAAAAAAAATGCACAACCGCCTACTGAATTGTCGCCATTGTGAATCTGGGACAGCTGTTTTGCCCTTATTAGGATTCGTCAGTCAAATGTGTTTAGTTAATGAAGAAGCGGAAAGTAAAGGTTCTGGCTTCCACTATTGGATTCCCGAGAATCAAACAATAGTAATAAATAAATAAGTAAATAAAATCTTATAATCAGTGCAAATTCATAACTTTACTTGAGTTGACAAAAAAAAAAAAAGACATTTAATAAACCATTAACACACGCATATACACGAGCATCAAAATAGTTGTAAATAATGAGATTTAATTTGTCTAGGTGGGCGTAATAAGGTGAAAAACTGAAAGCACATCATGTTCAGATTTGGTACTTCCAGAATCATTGGTCGTACACAAACTTCCGCTTACCATTGTACGTAACTTTCATTAGATTTCAGTGTAATTCTCAAATTTAATGAAAAACTTTGAATCAAAATGGCTCTACTTCGTAGCATCTCCATTTATTCAGGATCTTTTGGAAATTTGCTGTACTTAACAGGGATATAAAACTAAAAGAGAGAACCTGTACTTACCTCAACAATGTAGTTATTTAAATTTTTATCGATTGCATTCCCCCCTCCCTTCCTGATGATGGTTTTTACCGTATGTTTTGAACCACGATTCAGAAAGCAATGTTTTTCGTTTCTTTCCAGTTTGCAAGTTTTAAGTAAAATTATTATGTTGTTGTTGTTTGTTTTTTGTTTTTTTTGCTCCTTTAAACAGTTACTGTTCGTTTTCAAGGACGAGAATCACCACTCGCGGACGATTCTACCCGTAAAGGTAGATACGCTGAGATGGGTACTTTCCTAAGACCTGTGCTTTCTTTAGTACCTCTTATTTTTGCAATAGTATTTATTCTTTCCATAATTCTTTCTTGAAAAGCGCAAATAGAAAGCAGCTACTAGTAAACTAACACTGATTAAACATCCCCTCTTTACTTCTTCTCACCCCTATTTTGATGAAATCAAAGGAGACCTGATGCATGCACAAAAGCGCTGAAGGTTCTCCTAAACAAAAACAGACAGTAAAACTAATCTTTTCAAATATTTCGGAATAGAATGTAGTATTTAGATAAAGTAATATTTCTTTTCTTAAGCTATTATAAGAAGCAGATGAGTAGTTACTGAACCACTTTTGTTCGCGATGTAACTTTAAGTAATATCTCCCCAAGGTTATTGGTGCATAGGTCAAAGTATTCATTTTATAAATAAATATAAATAAATCTAGGGCGGGGCAAGCATCTAAAAATAAATGAGATAATTGTAATTACACTTTAATATTGAAGTTTAATTATGCATCAAAGTTTAGTACATTAAAAGTGTGATAATTTTAATAATTAAGTAATAAGTTTTAATTTTACAAATACATACTAGGAAACCTGTGATCTTGAATTCTGAGGGAATTTTCTCAGCACCCGTGACTGCGACCGCTTTCTCACAACCCACGAGCGCATCTCTGAGACCTTCTCGAATATATCGTATTTCATCGTGAGTCACGTGACTTCCGGTTGACTCAGAGAGATAAAAAATGAACATGAGAGCGTCCTTAATAGTATACCTAACATTTTCCACTTTATTTGTATTTCTGTGTCTTATGGTTTTATATATAGATGGTTAGCTATTTCCTATTGTATAGAGATTATTAAAGGTAAATCTGAATTGCAGCGCCCGAATAAGCAAAAGTTATCAAATCAGATTAATCTATCCAACATCTATTTAAACTAATGAAATTGATTACTATTATTATTATTATTATTATTTTTTCCACATACCCCTTAAATGTTTTCTCATAGTCCTAAGGGTATGCATATCCCACGTTGAATACACTGAAATAGATTACAAAAGCTAACATAGTTAACTCGATGAGTTGACGACAGTTTTGAATCGTTTTATTTCATCGTTGAAGACGACAACCAATCGAAATTGTCCTCTTTTGAGGGCAAAAGGTGTATCAATGGAATAATATTCTACTTTTCGTTGCTAGAATGAATAGAAAGTGCGGATTTGAAATTTCCGCATTTTTATTGCAGATCATTTGCTAGGTACATAGACTTAACTTTTTTTCCTATCACTGTATCGTTCTAAGTTCTCACAGTTTGAGTTTCAAATCTCCCGTTACCATAACCAGATATTATCATAAAACAAGTGTTGATCTGCTTAATATCACGCTTCATTTATTTTCCATCCGTTCTTTTTCGGATGAGTAATATTAACGTAGCGCAGGATACCCGTGAGAACCTTAGACCCTAATCACAGTTTTTATTGAATATCAGCTGCAACTTGCTAGATTTCCCAGATACATTCAGTAATGAAGATGAACATCCTCTTGGGGCAAACCTATTTGGATAGCAGAAAACAGCATAACAGCTTTTTCACTCATTATTGAAACTTTGAAGCATTCTTCCTTTTTGAGTTAATAATCCCCTTCCGTAAAGTATTTTCACTATATGAAAACGACAATGAACAAAATTATTCGTTCATTTCAAATGAAATCCTTTACATTTGCGAGTTATTTAAAATTAAACATTTCTTTTTATGATAATTTTTCTGATTTTTTTTTCCTTTCCTTTTTTGAAATATACGGTTGGAATTACTTTGCAGAATATCTATTCTTCATTAACAATGAATTTATTCTCCCTTGTGAAGAAATATTTGTAGACATTACAGTTCTTCTATTCATACTAATATCTCACGAATGATATTATATTTAAAATTATCAAAAAGACGTACCTTCTACTCAGTATCTGTAAGCCATGCATTAATAATTTAAAATAGTTAAAGCCACGCATTAATAAGTTAGGACAATTATTATTTCTTTCTTTCTTTCTTTCTTTCTTTCTTTCTTTCTTTCTTTCTTTCTTTATTTATTTATTTATTTTTTTACCAACACACAGTCTCACGTACTGTTCGTTTTGGTTTAGGAGAGCCTTCAGCGCTTTTGCGCATGCGTCAGGTCTCCTTCGATTTCTTCCAAATAGGGGCGAGGAAGATGGGATGTTTGTTTTTATAGTTTTAGTTTACTAGTAGCTGGGTTCTATTTGCGCTTTTCGGGAAAAAATTATGGAAAGAATAAATACTATTGCAAAAATAACAGGTACTAAAAGAAAAACAGGTTTTAAGAAAGTGCCCATCTCAGCGCATCACCCCTTTGTGGGGTAGAATCGTCTGTGTTGTCGTGGTTCTCGGATATCGAAACGGACTGTACTAATGTGGAAAACGTCGAATTTTGATATTCAGCGTCGGTTTAAAGAACGTCATACTGATTTACTCTCTTCCAAGTTAGTTTTTAAGATTTGATGCATATATAAAATGTTAACAATATATTAATGTACTACACTTACAAAAAAGAAGCCTACAAAAAAGCCTAAGACATATTTACATGGCTTAGAAATATTACCAAGCCAAAATAATGCCTTAACAGTAGTCTAAGTAAAACTTACTTCTTGGTATCAAAAATTAATAATTCTTCAGAACAAAAAAGTAACAGCTTTTTACAATTCAGCAGCCCTCTTGTACAAGATTTAACAAGTTTTTAACCTCTTAGCTTCGCTTGTTTTTTGTTTTGTTTTTTACATTTTTCCCATTAAATCTGCAAAGCCTCCGTTCCAGCAGGATTGCGCCCATGAATTGAAGAAAGGGTAGTGCAAACACTTCTGGTGGCTCTCGTAATTTCGAGCAAATATCAAGCGAATTAAAAAAAAAACAAAAAAAAAATCATCCTTGCTTAACAAAGATTTGAACTCGAATCTTGAATGGTTATTGTCTGATTTGCTGTTCACGGCAAGCGAAACATAAAATTAATATCCAATGTGGAATGGCGGGTCCGTTGAAAGCTTTATACGTTCGATTCTAAATTACAACATTTTCCATAACATTCAAGAAATGGACATTTAGAAAGTAAGTTGTTCTCAAATCATTTACAAGGTGTCTTTTTATCGGATGACTAAACTTCGGGGGTTGATTGACAACTTGGGTTACTATTGCTATCATAACCCTTCATTATCCTTTTAGAAATACAAGAGATATGGGGGGTGATGACATCGCAGTATTTTCTGTATGTGTCTACCTCATTATTTACAAGGGGGAGAGTGTTGGCTTTTGATCACCGAACACAAATGGAACAGCATTGGAAGAGTCTGTCGTCGATTGTCCTCCGAAAAAGGCTAAGATAAGCCGCCTTTTGCATTGGTGCCAGCAACGTTAGATTGTTTTAATTTTCTTTTCTGCCTTCCGATAAGGAATCTGCTCGGCGACAGCTGACAAGACGAGGCGTCGCTTCTGCTGATCGGTGCCAGCTGCCTGGGCCTCCTCGGCTTCTGCAGCATCGCATTACTCCGGCACTGACAACAGACACACACGGAGCGGCTTTGGAGGATCATGGTCGCGGCCACCTGGTCACCTTCTCCCGGCGAGGGTCTTGGGTGCTACCATACATTTGCTTCGGTAAATAAACCGTGGTCGCTCTTAACCGAGATTAACTCCTCGCTTTGAGTGGATGGAATCTAATACCGGGAATCTGGCAAGTCGTTCGTCGTCTCCAAAAATGAAAGTGGACCTCTTGACTGAGGGAGCTCTAGGAATCCGGGGTGATCCCTGGCAGTGCGCAGGACGAATTGGCATCGATTTATTGGTATATCGTGTTTCTTCCAGGGTTTCTTCTTTTTCTTTTTGCAAATTCCTCTTTCAAATCCTTCTTTCTTAATCTATTACTTTTGCAACTTGCACTTCTACA
>JAFIDM010000003.1:38644119-38660840 GCA_023159025.1 Thereuonema tuberculata | reverse complement strand
TAAAAATTTGCAATCAAGGGATCCATTTGAAATAGTAGTTAGAATTTGGTAAATATCTACGAAACCTAATGTCTGTGTTGACACGAATTCAATTCAGATCCACCTAAGAGACTGACATTTATGTTCATTTCGTAATAAACTTTACATCTAAACTTCCATTTCCGCTATCCTGTTTTATTTATCATTAAGAAATGCGGTTGGAATGTTTCTCAACAGGCATCAAGATTAAATTGTGTTTCTCTGAGGATAAATATCGTAGATAAGATGGTTTATGAACAACCCTAAAATGAGTAAACTTCAAAAGATAGCTTCATCAAATGAATATCTTTCTCCATTGACATCTATATTTTTCTCCCATGGTAAGTAATTTGTCTGCAGCCATTAGGTCACACACTGATTTTCATTTCTTCCACTTTTTTATTTGCATCAAAATCTACAACTGGTCTCATGTTTTGTATTTCTTCTTTCTCCCTTTAGATGTTTTTATTTATATACATTTTTCTTTTTTTCAATTTCCGTAGATTTGAGTAGCGATAACCCTTTCTCCCCTCCATTTCTTTTTTTTTTGTATGCACAGATAAGTGGATTACTCTGTTGGCAGCTCATTACCTACATCCAAATAAATTCCTCTACTGTAAATGTACTTAATGAGGTCCCTTTCCACAGTTTCCTGTGTCTTCTGTTTGAATTTTTTTCCCCCCTCTGGTAAGGGATTCATTGAGATGGCGCATGCGCTAATGGAAGTGTGGCTGGCTGTAAATAACAACACTTGTCAAAGAATATGTCATCACTCCACACTGGGAAGCAGATTTTCTTTGCATGTCAACACGAGTACAAGGATGCTAGCTATATAAGCTTTGCTCTTCTATCTTAGTGCAGTCGCCGCCGACACTGTCCTCTTTTAAATGATTACAGTTCATTTAGACTTTCAAGAGAGAGATGAAATATTTGCATTTTCTTATTAAAAAAAAACGACAAACTTCTCTTTGATTTCACAGACAAAGGCAATCTTTTGATAAAAGGCAATCTTTTAAGGAATATTAATCTTGTAAGATCTCGTGATAAATGAAATATTCGTTGACAATTTTCTTGCTAGTTACTTACTCAATTTATCAGATAAATCTAAACATTTTGCTAGTTAAAGTCATTGTATTAAAAATCAGTAGTATTGTTAACAAATTAACTAGTACTGTTGGTTAGAATAGATTCAAATGGCTCCTTTTACATGTAAGGATAATAAAGAAAGATGTAATGAGTTATTTTCTCATCTCTTGAGTTTTCAAAATGCAGAAATAAGTTAAAAGCCAAGTAGTCTAGCATTGAGAACATTGTCTGGATATTAAAACGCAACTCTGTTTTATTCCGAAACTGTCTTGTGCTTGTCTACATACCAGCAAACATCAAGAGGATCTAAGAATCCAGATTAAAGTTTTCTTCAGGATGTACATATGTGTTTGATAACTATGGAGGAAAACAAAAATACCAAGATGATATTTAATAACTCCTGTCATGTATTTCATTTTGAAGGAATATGGCACTTCCAACTTGGTAGTTCCCATCTTGGTGAGCAAAATTGACCAGAAATTTGACCAGCTTCATTGTAGCGAAATCGGATAGCCATAGAGATTACTTTCAATAGTAAAGTCATCAAAGCACTGAATACCAAGACATTTCTACATTTCCTATATTAAATTTTAATAAATAATGAAAGTTCAGTTTTCTTCTAAAGTAATACTAATTTTATAACTAGCCTAAAAGCAAAATTTGGAAGACTGAATTTCAAAATTACAAATTATACCGTAAATTAAATAAGATTTTAAATAATTTACTTTTTGAATAGTACATTAAAAATCAATTTCTAATCGCATTTCAAATTTCAAATGCAGTAAGAATAAAAATTATAATAAATTTATAATTGTTCTTTACATTGTTTTTTTATTAATGAACAATATTTTTACTTTTTTTAATAATTATTTTAAGTTATAAGTTACTTACGTGAGGTATTGGTTAATATTAAAATATTTTTAATTTTGGAATCTGGTCAGAAGATCTCACTACATAGGAGGTGGGTGGAGGTGGTGTATCTTTAAAATCGATTTAAGAATTAAACTGTGCATTCGTTACCTGATGATTAATGTAATGGTTTCTTCCCCACCACAGAAAAACCAACACAGCCAAGTGGGAGGAGGGAGGGGAGCAGCCGCGCTAATAAACCTTTTTCTGGCAGGAAATCCCATCGGTTCTTCGCATCTTGTTTGGCGTTCCTTTTTCCTACAGTTTAATTAGTAAACCATACACGAAATTGTGCTCCGTCATAGCGGATCAACCCATTACAAGGCAGCCAGCGTTGGTCCAATCGGGGAAGCTTCGCAAGAGGAACTGGGTTCACATAATGAGCGGTCTTCAGTAGCTCTGTTGTTGAATTTCAGATATCAGCAAAACATCGTTAAGATTTACGTATATATCTTGAAAGATGAAAGATCGCGCACTGCTTCAAAATCTACATTTTCGGTAGCTTGTCTTTTTGTGTGTTTACGATTTCAAAATTGTATGTAGTCTATGACCATAAAACTTTTCAGCTGTGAATTGGAATGAGTTTGATGTATTGCTCCAATAACACTTGTTTTAATCGGACCTCCCCCCCCCCCCCCCCCAAGTCCGAAATCCGACGCTCCGAAATTGAGATACAGTTATATGTCTTAATTTCAATGAAGCTTTTTTTTGTATAAATTTGTAATAAGCCTATTATTATTATTATTAACATTAAAATAAGTAGTGTGATTCCTAGCCTTGATGAAGCACAGGCCTTTCTGCAGTAAAACTGACGATACTTTAGTTGTTTTTTGTTTTTTTGAATATCTAAAATATAGGATTCTGTTAAATCTGCGGCTACAGAGACTGAACGGTGCAGATTGACTCCCGACATGAACTGTATTGACTTTTTAACGGTTTTTATCAATGGTGGCTGCAGATAAAATAGAATTAGTATGTTCCAGATAAGTAGAATGTATTTTTAACAATGGGATAATAAATCCTTTATCTCGCAGTTGTTACCGTCTATTACTACAAATCTAATTATTTTCACAAATAGTACAAGGTAGGAGTGTAGTATGTGATGGTCCTAAAGTCATTTCAGGTTCAAGAGTCACATTGACTTATTTTTATTATTTTATAGTTGTGAGAAAGGTTATTGCGGGCCGCAACTAGATAAAGCAAAATAAAAGAACCACTTATTGATTAAAATAACAGAATATTATTAATGTAAAATGAAATAAAAATAACGATTAAAAAAAAAGATTGCTCATTTTCTTTTTTTCAGTAATAATAATTTTTAAAAAAATTATAGTTCATTGAATCATTTTTCTGAAAATAATATTAAATTCAGTAAAGGCCCCTTTTTTTTTTCATTTCTGTTAAATTTTACAACATTTCTGTGCAGAATAAGGAAATAGAACATCACTTTTTGAAATAGAACTAAACGATTGTAATTGACAACAATTACAAAAGTATGTAGCGGGTCGCGTTGATTTAACAAGAACTGCTCCAGTTATTATTTTTATTTATTGCTCTTAAAGACTTCATCTACATTAATCAAGGTTGAAGGAACTACAATAAATCGCAGTCTTTGTTTCGCTAGCCTATATAAAACCGTTAATCTTTTTTTTTCTGTTTTTAAATGTTATTACAGTTCAATAACATTTTTCACCTGTTGCAGAAATACTGAGGGATCATAGTTCATTTTAGGCCTTTTCTTTCAATATCCAGAGTAGGTTTCCACATCCTGGACTCTATAAACGAGGAAAAAAGTAACGAAAAATGCAAGACCTGCTAACAGGAAATTGCCATTATTTTCTGGTTTATGTCAATGCTCTAAAATTTTGACACATACTCATTTTACCAGAAAATAATTCGCAATGATAGAGTTGTAATTTATTTTTATTGACCTACAAACTGTCAGATCCAGTTAGAAAGGATCAATTCATTACAGCAATTATAGTCACATTTCAAACTTCCGCTGTCTGTTTTTTTATTATTATTAGCTGACGATTTCCACTCACTGAGATGTTCGTTGTATTGACTTTCGTTTTCAAGAAAGAAGATTCATTGCAGTTACGAATTAAGTGTGAACAACAACTTCCGTTAGGATAGCCTTACTAGTTTTGTTTTTTTCTTGTTGCCATAAGATGGAGTTTTTAGTGTCAGTTCAAAAAAAGAAAACAAATAAACAACTTTGAGCTAGGGTTAATCTCTATATCTGGACTTTGATTTCATTTGAATTGGGAGAATTAAGAGTAGATTGATAGAAAACAGATTTATTTAAAATGTTGTGCAGGTGCAGATCTGCAAAAAGCGCGAATTGGGTTCGGAAGCCAGATGGACGATGTCCCGTATCCGCAGAGTTTCGGCGTCCTGGCTCGACCACACACATCGTCATCTCTCACATTTGACGATCTAAACAGTACTTCTCAATCTTTTTCCCGCGCACTATTTAGTCTACTAAAATCCCGCAATACACCAAGCATTGTACCTGAAATCCACGGTACCCCAAACTTTTTCCTTTGATAGAAACGTCAACATGATTTACAGATGAAAAATAGTCTATTTTCAACATTTAAAAAACTCTGAAGGGCAAATTAAAGATGATTAACCTTCATTATAAGAACTTAAATTCTACTATATAGATCATCCTTTTTTTTTTAGGGATTTTCTCACTCCGGAGTGAGGAAATCCCTCCAAAAAAAAAGGACCTATATAGTATCATGTCTCACTCCTCCTTCAGACCAAACTAAAACTTAAATTCTGTTTACTCAGTTTATTGGATGTCCTGAATTTAGTCTAGATGACAGTATTTGGCTAAATATTTATTACATTTTCTTGTTGCAGTTTGAATTGCAGTTTAAAAATGAAGGAGCTCGAATTTTACTCTTTTACCTTGGAATTATCTCAGTCGCAGGAAACCATCTTCAGGTGTAAGTCTTAACACCTGCAGCCATCTTGTTTACATGCCTCATCTTTTCTCCACTCTTTTCAAATGCTGCTAAACCATTAAAATTAATCTTTGACAATTACATTGAAAAATAATTGTTACCTTTTTTTTTTCCAAGAGGAAAGTGAGGCTTATCTAAACAGTCAGTTCGTATGTCTCTCCTTAGAACTTACGAACCGCCAGTGGATCTTCTTGACAATTGGCATGCATATTCGAGGATTAATGCCAATCTTAACTTTTACATTTGAAGTCTTTTCCAACGAGTCTTTGTGTTATGAAATGAGCCGCAGAAGACGAAAAAAATTCCCATAAAAGAGCATGGAAACCTAAACTTTGGGTTTTTATCCTATTCCTATCATATATTCATTTATTAATAGTTGCTTATTTTTAACAAAGAATTTTAATCCTCTTTTATCTAATCTAATCTGTTTGGTTTGATCCGATTACAATTTTTCCAATTTTTTTATTTATTATAAATTATTTCTTTCAGAAAATGGAAAATTTTTACTGTTCTATTCGAACAGTATTATAGTTGGAATATAAATGTATTTGTTTAAATTTTAAGAAGTACATTTTAAGAAAGATAGACCTTAATCTCTTTCGAAGTTCTCCTTATACTATTAAAGAGTGTTGTTGAATTTCTGTAACGTAATACAGTAAAAATAATTACATATATAACGTTGATACAATAATTTCCGCACCATTTAGTCAGCCAAGGAACAACTAGTAGGAGAATAATAGCTATTTCGGAAAAGAGAATTGCTACATCCAGCTAATACAATACCTGAGATTGTCTCTGATTTTCGAATAGAAAGAAAGAGATTTTTGATATGGACTGCATTACTTATGTCCCAACAAGAACCCCAACCAGCATTTTACCATTCTGTCTTCTGGAATCTATTGATATGAAATTGTCAAAAAAAAAAAAAAAAATTATCCAGGAAAATTTGAAATTTTAAAGCGAGGACACATTTTTTATTTAAAAATAGGAGCAGAATATATATTGGAAGAAATACTTAGTGCGTCTGGAGTTACAGCGCTGCTGTGAATTTCCTGACAAGTGTGGGTGACAGAGAGGCGCTGGTTTTTCAGTGAGATACATTGGTTTCGAATACCTCCCAGGAGTAGGCGTTTTGCGTCCCCTCCTCCATCGTAGAGGAGTCAATGAAATATGTCACGCATTGGAATCTGCCTCATCGGTCGATTGAATTAAACGTCTTTGGAGCCACATAACACCAGTTCTTTTCATTCCAATTAACCTCTTTGCACAGAGAACCGGCGCCCGGATTGTGCTTTGTCATGCCTTTGTCAGGGATCTCATAAGCCAATAGCTCGGATGTCAAAGGCTACGGGTGTTAGGTACACTTTTGATGAACTTGCTGAGCTGTCAGTAAAAAAATGACTGGCATTTATAAATGAGAAGCAGTAATAAACGAACAACAGGATCCGAGTGAATGCCCTAATGGGATTTCGGGAAGGAACTCTCTCTAATGACAAGGCAGAATATTCTACTTTAAAAAGCAATTGCATCTCTCCGCTAGGTGGAGCACCTTCTGACAGCTGTTAATATTCTTGTTTGACGAAGAGATGAGCGTATTGGAGATGTATGCAGTAGAACTTCTTCTTTATATTAAGTGCTATTAAAATAATAATAATCATAATAATAATAATAATAATAATAATAATAATAATAATAAAAATCTTTAGTCAGAAGATAAGCACTTTAAACAATTCAAAACAAATCATTGAATTATCCATCAATTTTTGATGTCTGGATCTATCAGGAGTTGAAATGTTTGGAAAGAATAGACACTGACATTCCAAAATTAAAGAAATGTTTGAAGATTCAATGATATCGGAAGCGCAGTGGTGCTTCAAAGGAAAAAATACACAATGAAAAACTCACCAATGAAAAATTAGTGAGAAAATTCATGTGCCAGCAGTGCGCAGGCCTCAATGAATTTTTTTAAAGCATAAAAATTCAAACTGCGCATTTGAATTATTATTAATAACAATGGGTGAGACCAAAATAATTCAATGACAATGACATCTTTTGGATTTTCGTCTATTTATGGTTGACATCCTTCTTGCAGCAGTTTTGTGTTTAGATCAAACCCTACATACTAAAAAGCATAAAGAGAAGTTAGCAAAAAAAATGTTAAACTGTAGTAAAGTAAGCAGGGCCGGATCTAAAAATTATTACGGCCCCCCAAAAAATGCATGTGAATATTTATATGACATACGATACATACTTTACATTGGCTTAAAAGAAATTTGCTCTGCCATAAGCATGACTGCTGTTTCAGTAGGTAAAGTTCTGTAGAATCAAGAGTCAGTCTGTTGCTCCAACCACATCAGTCCTTTTAGCAAAACATTCAAAAGCATCGGAGTTGCTTATTTTAGAAGTTTCAACTGCTTCAATTCTGCTCACAATTTGGAACTTCTGTTCCACTGTTAACAAAACTCGTTTTCGTTTAATGGGCTCCATGGCATAAATGAATGTTCTACATTTCGGTAAAGCCAACGCTTCTGAGTCGGACAGAAAGTAGCCAATAGAAAGGCAGAAGGCAGATGTCTTGGAGACGAATGGAATTTTTGGCAAAGGGGGACAACAGAATAGAATTTACGACAGGAGAGGGGATGGGGGGGGGGGAGAAATTGTTTATTTACCAAAAAAAACTTAAGGAAACCGACGTCGGTTAAACGAGGTTCCGGTTGAGCTATTATCTTATGAAAAGAGCAAAAAACGAGGGCAGAACGCAAGTAATATGAGAGGAAAGGATTCGCACCCTGAGTTGTCATCGAGAAAGTTTGGCTGGCTGATGAGTCCTAAAAAGGACGAAACGGCCCGTGCCAATCTCTTCCCGATGACAAACTCAGGGTGCGAATCCTTTCCTCTCTTGTTATTTGCGTTGTGCCTTCGTTTTTTGCTCTTTTCATTGAATCATCAGGCACGTAAAATCTCTTTTTCTATAATTTTATAGATAATTTCTAACAAATTTCTATGATAATTTCTAACAAATTTTAGAATAGAGGATTTAATTTCAACTGCGCATTTGTTAATAAGTTGCTATCAGCAATAATTTTTTTTTTTTTTTTTTTAAATACTAAATATTAATAGTTTGCCAAACTGAACGAATATACTCGGATTATTTTGTTTTAGTATAAGTAAATGTTTAATACAATAAATAAAAAGCATACACGCACATAACTAATGAAAAAGGAATCACTGATCTGTTTTTGGTATTTTTGATACCGGGAATCCAGTACAGCTGTTTCAGAGTTCCTACTCTTCATCAGCTGGATTCGCCCAGTATCTGACAGTCAGCGATTCAAAGAAACATATAACAAAAGCAAAGATGAACAAGAAAATGGCCCTTCATAACTAAAAACAACAATATATAAAATAAGAATAAAAAAGGGCAAAAATTTAATCCCCGCTAGACATAGCTAAGCTTAGGATGGATTAAATTGTAAAAAGAATACATTTAACAACAATTTTAACGTGCGGACAAATGGATAATACAATAAATAAAAAGCATACACGCACATAACATAAAAGCATATAAGTAAATGTTATTAGTTAGTTTTTACGGAACGTAAGCATTTATTCCAGCTTGAAATAGAAATAATTGAGAATGAGAAAATTTCAGAGAAAGTGGGAAAAAAAGAGAAAAAAAAAACATTAACTAAGGTTTGGGGAGCTAATAAAGCTGTTCCTTTATTTAAAGAATTCGTGATGTGTAAAATAATGTAAAAATTTCTTAAGTATTTTGATGTGAAAAGTAAATTTAATAATATTCATGTATACATCTAATAACTAAAACTCTGTTAATCGTAACATTTAGAGACAATCCCTTAAATACTACATTAAATGAAGACATTATTTTCTTCTTGTTCTTCTTAGAGAGGAGAGAATGTGTATACAATGTTCCACTTTTTTTTTTCTCTTCCTTTCTTCTTCACTGCAGTCAATTGATTCGTCGCAGAGGTGTCCAAGTACAACAGTTGTTCTGTGTCCTTACACATCTAAGCTGTCGTCGTCATTTGTCAACCAGGCTACGGATCGGCAAGGCCAAGTCCGTCCTTAAGCCAAAGACGAGAGAGTGTGTGTGTGTGTGCGCGTTCGCTAGGGTCATGATGCAAAGGGATTATTAAGCTGTCCCATCGAGGCTTCCCACCTGTAGCTCCTAATCAGCTTCTTGAAATGAGGCTTGCAAAAAAAAGAAAACCTATAATTATTGTCAAGAGAGACTTTAGCCAGCTGTTCGGAGCCTAGACTTGCATACATTGTGTGTGTCAGGGCTTTAATGAAGATATCTCAGGATAAGTAAACAACCAAGAAAAGCTAATAATAGTTTGTTGGTCAGTTTGAGGAGGAGGATGTTCCTGCAGTTGATTTTTCAATTAGGCGTCAGGAGAATCGACCGGGCAAAAAGCAAGGAATGCAGCGAAAATTACGTAGGAAGCGAAAGAGATCCCCTTGGAGTGTTATTTCACTTGATGGGTCCCCAAATGAAAGAGTATTAATTAACCCTGTGGCCTTGGTCCTCCCAGGAATTTTGGCTTCACGGAATCCGTAGAGTTGAGGCGGAAAATTGGCGCTGAACAAGAAACGAGAAGACTAATGACTGGTTTATCCAAATATAAAGAAGCCAAATTATATTCTTTACAGTTACAAGTTAAACGTTGTGACTTGTAAGTCTCTTATTACGGATTCGTTTCCAGTAACTATTGTTATTTTCGTAAAAGGACATAAAAAGAAGCTGGAGAAGTACGGTTAGGGAGTATAATGGAAGATGACAGAAGACGGGTAACTGGTGCTCGTGGACGCTTGTCTAATTATGATGATGTCGAAAAAAATTGATAACTTTAGTTTGATTGTGAGTTTGGTTCGTATGGTGTTTATGTGCGTCTGGAAGGAAGATTGTGGATTAGGCTTAAGTTTTAAACTAAAGCCATTTTTCGTTTATATTTCAAAAGACGTACGTGTACTTAGGACATTGGTGATTGGCTGGTTGGTAGTCACGTGATTCACAGTGACTGAATTAAAATTAAAGCAATGTTGTTTAAAAATCAGCTTAGAAATTTAAATAAAATAAGAAAAACGCAAAGATGGAGTTCAAAATATCAACTGATATTGTTTTAACTCTTTTCAAGCTTAATAAATAACGTACAAAAATGTTTTAATGATGGTATTTTAATAATGGTATATTCTGTAACATTGAGACCTCAACATTTCTGAAGATCAACTTAATTAATATTATATTAACATAAAGCTATTCGAAATTAAAATCTGTAAATGTCTAAAACATGGCATTTCACATTTAATTTTTTTGTTATCTAAATGTGTGATTTACAAACCACGCACATTTTATATTATAAAACATTTTATTAACTATTGTAAGTGTTTTATAACAGCACATTCAAATATTAATTTATAGTATAACCAGCCAGCTCTTCGAATAAATTCAGCCAATGCCACGTAATTTATTACTGAATATTTTTCTATTCCTATAAAATTCAGTATGAGAATATAAAACCAACGAGTGAAACATTCGTAAGCATTTTATTATTACTTAAACATTTGTGATGAAAATACATATTGGATAGTTAACATTCCATTAGATTTTGTTTAATACTTAATATAATATAATATAATACGTGTCTTTAAGAAATTGACGTTCTTAAAAAGTTTCAGAAGCCTGAATAAAGAATATAACAGATAATGTGAAATATATTGATTGTATACATTGTCTTTTGCCGATCAGCAACAATAACACTGTTGGGCGCCTTTTGCGAAGTTTTGATTGCACCTTTTTTTTTTCCTCTTTATTAATGTTAGGAACAAGGGTGATCATTTTTGCCTTGAACTCACCCCAGGCAACAATAAAAAAAAAATAGAATAAAAATATGGTGCCGGTGCCTGGTGCGGAGACATCACTCGTACCATCCTTGCAGATCCTAAACGACCATTTCGAAGTGAAATTCATTTCTTTACTCTGTTCTGATATTGAATGGAGGCAACACAGCATTGTAAGTATATATAAAAAAAAGTAATTAATTTTACAGGAAAGTTTAAAATTAGAACTAAAATGTTAGTAAAGTTGCTTGTAAGTAGAGGATTCTTTTTAATAACTCAGGGCGCTGCGGCGAGCAGAAAAATTGCATTGTGGGAAGTGTGTGTTCGACGAAACGGCAGCTAACCTGAACGGGTGGGCAAATATCTTCGAATTATAGTTTTGGAGTTTTTCTCCGTGTTCCAAGTTGTAAAAACGACATCATATCTAAAAAAAAAAAAAAAAAAAAAAATGTAATTAATTTACTTTTGTGAAATCGAATTTTCTTTTGTTTTTTTGTTTTTTCTGGCTTAAGAATTTTTTTTTTGTAAATAATCATTCTGTAATAAACTCTGCTGGGAAATGAACCTTCAGCAAACTGAATCGAATGTAACTTTATTTTTCATGAAGCTTCTAAAAAATAATTATTGTAATTACATGAAACCTGATAAGGAATTCTAAAATACATTACAACAAATCGTCAGTTAGGTTGAATAGCTTCGGAAACTTAATATTCCTTTTAAATAATTTTTACATTCGTTTTAGTTAATTTCTGACAGTAGCAAAATAGTATTAAAGACCTTAATTTTGTTTAATAAATTTAAATAGATAAAGTTAAATCTTTATTTTAATATTAATTTAATAGAGTAATTAAAATTACTGTAATGTATCAGTCAACATTCATTGTTTTCATTCTATATATATATATATATATATATATAAAAAATTACATTCTGATAAAATAACTAAATCTCAAAGAATAATAAAATTTTAACCCTGACTGTGACATTTCTGAACCTAGAATAATGCACTATTACACCAGACTTGGAGCACCAGCAATAACAACAGCTGAATTACAAAAGACAGCCATCATTGGCACTGCGAACATTTTACGTCAATACCTTAGCAACACTTAGGCCCCTGGTTGAGGCCCGTCTTGCCTAAGAAAATGCCAGTGATTAAACGTGATTTTTGTGTTTGTTTGGGTGAACGTTTACACTGTGTAACTATTTTTTAAAAGAGTAAATTTGTTATATAAAAAATTACATTCTGATAAAATAACTAAATCTCAAAGAATAATAAAATTTTCAGGGTTTATTTTTGTTATTGGATTTTTTTTCTTGCAGTTAAAAAGAAAAAAAAAAAATCTAAATTTCAGATTTGACCAAAACTATCCTTAAACTTAGTACTGTAAAGAGTAACAGTTTATATTCTTAAAATTATTTTTAAAGAAAGTTTGAATGGCATTTCATTTATTACTATGGCGAAATAGTATTTGTTCTGTAGAAATGTCTGGAAAAAAAAAAAAAATCGGATCCTTTTCTCAGACATTTCAAGAAATTCTTTTACAAAATGTTCAGAATTTTGTGAGGCATATTTAAATTTTTTTCCCATAAGCATTGTTATTAAAGTAATTATTTTTATTATTTTAATGTAATCAATTACATACATAATTGCCTAAAGATACATGTTTAATGTGGATTCGCTCGTAAATTAATTCTCCATTCCTTCTATTTATTTACTTTTAAAATCAAAATTCTTAGGAACTTATAGTCGATCAACAATGCTAATTAATAATTGCAAATTACTATTACCTACTAAAATTTGCGAGTTACTTTTGAGGATTACTTGGAAAAAAAAAGTAGAAACCACGTATTCTTAAAATATTTTAAAAAGTGACTTAATACTAAACTATTTAGTAAACAGGTGTATGTAGTACTTATGTATTACATAATCCTGCATCACAAACACATAAGCAAAAAAATACACCATCAACATAATTCTGTACTCAACAACAGACATGTTAAATATTGTAGGAAAGGACAGACCTATTAAATGGAAGATAAAGGAGGTTACTGTAAAGTTCTTCTGTGAAAGAGAAATTGCGAGATCGGTAGAACATATATCATCGAATAAATGTTTATAAAAGATAAAGTTTAAAACCTTTATTTTAAGCACAAGTCTAGTTAAGCAAAAAAAAAAAGTTATGCAAAAAGTGGGTTTTTTTTTTTTTTTTTGCTGAAATACGAATTTTTATGTATCGAGATCCTTGTGTATTTCTTCCACTGTAGTCTGTATGCATTTTTTAGCTTATTTTTCAGTAGAGAAATGACGCTCATCAGTCGTTCGGGGTATGTCTGTGTGTTCCCAACTAATAACTTTTGAACCTCTTGATGAATCTTCTTGAAATTTGGTATGCCTATTCGAAGACTAGCCACGGTCTAACATTTACATTTGAATTTTTTTTGCCAATTGGGTCCGTGTCCATAAATTATCGTACCAGAAATTATAAATAAAACAAGGTAGGGAAAGCGATTAGTAAACCACAATGCTTCGCAACGTATTCTGATCATTGATATTGCTTTAATTTACTTGTATTTATTTTCAACAAATGCAACAATTGCGCCTTTTGACAATCACAACAATCACATTAATTGTGATTGTTGCGAATGCAAAAGACGCAATTGTTGCGATTGTTGCGATTGTTATGATTGTTGTGCAATCATAACAATTTAATCATTAAAATTTAATGAGATTTTTAATGATAATTTTGTGAGATTTTAATGATACTTGTTCACAGACGGACAGACAAAACGGGAATATTTGTCTGCTGATCTAAATCAGAAGACTAAAAATTAACTTAAGAAATATTTATATTTAAGTTTTTTAATTTATACTTATTTTTTATATACAACAATTGATATTTAATTTTCCAAGAATTTCTTCTTTTTTTGGGCTAAAATATGAATCATAAGCTTTATTTACACAACCTGATCATTACTTCAAAATCGAAGAGAAAGCTATTGAAAACTACAGAAGTATTGAGAAAAAAACTCGAAAGCCGAATACAATGTATTTATTTATTTACTTTTTTTAGAAGTCCTGTTTCAAACATAGCAATTTGTTAGCTTGTATATTTATGTTATTTTTATTTCTTTTCTCAAAACGAAAAGGAAACTGTTATCAATTCACCCTTTTCGGTGTTTCCGATTAAAATTCGTTAATAATTAATGTTTTCCCGTTTATCTTTTTTTTCTGGTTCAACTCTTTGACAGAATAGCCCGGACAGAAAAATGAAAAAAAACAAATAAAAAAAACTTAGGCCTAATAATAACAGTAATGGAAGAATGGCTTGTATTGGATGTAAGTTTTTTATTTTTCTTTTCACAGGATGCATTTGTATGAAGAGTGGTGGTGGTGGTGTTGTAGACATCAACATTACACCTGCACCACAGGCGATTGCGTGCGTGTTGTACGTATTATACAAGCACTGACTAATCCTTCGTCATGTGATATTAAGCAGGAAATGCAGATCCACTAGATTTCCTTTCCTCCCCCTCCTTCTTTCTTTCTTTTTAAATATCTGAAGGGTGGATGATTGGTTATTCCACACATCTCTTAAAACTGTAAACAACAAGTCCCGATCATATCGTCAACGTGAATTATTTATTGGGTATTTGTCTGAATTTCTGTATAGCTTAACAGTTCGTATAATCCAATACGTTTTCTTTTAGAAAGTTTTTTTTTTTTTTGGTTTTGCGTTCGCGGTACGTGTCAGAACGTGAAAGTTTAACGCTGAGATGAGGGTGGGCAGTAACTTGATAACAATGCATGTTTGAGCTCGATCCGTTGTTTGAGACTTCAGTTACGGGCTGATGTTAATTGGAAAGAAGGCTTGGTTTACTGTAAAATACATTGGAAAACTTCTTACTCTGAAATGTGCTCTGCTTTCCATTCACGCTAGAAGGGAAACGACGGTGGTTCCGGTGATCTGGTGGTACACGCATTGGGCAAGGGCTAGAGGAGCCAGGTTCAATCCCGGCGTAAATCTAGATTAATACTCCTCCACACGGGCCCTCAACCAACCCTCTGTAAAATGAGAATCGGCTTTCTTTTCCGGAGTTAAAGGCGGTCTAGCATAGGGCTGACCACTCAATCTCAACTAGTCCCGATAGTCATTTGAATGTGAGGCCCTTTACCCAGGGCGTCCCATGAGCCATGAAGCTTTTATGGGAAATACCTATTTAACCGCTTTGGAAACATTCTTACTCTCATATATATTCTTCTTTCGATTCGCAACAGAAGCGAAATCAAAGGAAATAAACATAATTTTTTTTTGATGAATTACATATTTGCTTAGCTAACACTTCAACAAGTTGTATATGTTAATCTATTTATAATTTTTAAAGATTTTTTTTTTAATTTTTTTAATATATTACGCAAAACAAGACAAGTATAGTTGATACTCTGCATTACGTTCTTTTTTTTTAATAACTACTTATATAAAAAAAAAAAAATCCTTATACTTTTAACTTTCTTCTGTCCCTAATTCCCCCCTGATATCCTGCTCAGATACCTAAATTTAAAAGGAACTAAAAGAAAAACTGAAGGATCTGCAGTTAAAGTAACTTGCTGTTATCTACATTACCATTTTAAATAGAGCTAACCACTGTAAAATGTAACCAGCATGTACTTAACGTATTCTCAAAAGAACTTATATAGGCCTAAGTAATTTTAATACAGCTTCTAACAAAATAGTTTTCCTTATTTCATTTTATTTTCTAGAGTTATTCAAATGATGTTAAAAATTAACTTTTATATGAGAAGAATAAATATTTATTAATTAATAATTATTAATAATATTTTAATATTTAGAAGAATTTCAAGTTAAACTGGAAGAGTCAGTTAAAAAAAATTCAAAAAATAAAAAGTTCAAATTTGAAGAGATAATCTTTATCTTCTAAATCATTACATCAACACGGCGCAATATTTCAGAAAGCTTAAACGGCCTTTCCTTTCTCAAGCGATATTATAAAAATTCAAAAGGAAAGGAGAAAACATCTCCCTTTCCTTAGCTTCAAACAGAAAATAATAATAATAATAATAATGCAGACCAAGAATTCACACACATGAAATAATTAAACAATAAAGAGCGTAGTTACTACAGATTCAAATTCAAATCTTTATAATTTAAAAATAAAATTTTTTAATAATTAAACATATTATTATATTTTTAATATTTACGGTATTTGTAAGGAGATAATCTTTATCATTATTTAACCATGATTTCATTGTCTTTCCCCTCTCCCTTCATAAACACGCAAAATTAGCGATATTAAAAACAATCTCGGTAATATCGAAGGCAAGTCCAATTTCTCTCCGTTGCAGGTAGTTGGTTTCGTCAGCCATTGAAACGTTGCGCTGATCCGCACGCTTCAGCCAATGAAAAATTTTTCGGGCCTTGCGTGTTCTTGTGGCCTGCCTTTGGGTTTGTTTGAGAATTCAATCAGTAGTTGCAACCGATGACAGCTTTACAATGTTATAAGTTGATATTTTGAATAGAGTAATTTCCTTCTTGTCCATTATCTTGTCAGCTCGAGAATTGCCTTGCAACGTATACAAACAAAGTAAGTGACATTGAGTTGGAAGCGTATACTTTCGCCGGCCTAATACTAAGGTATGCTTTTGTTGAAGCCGTATTAATTTGCCATCTCTCATGTTCCACAATTTGGGAGTAGGAGATTTTGACACGTGACGTTTCGTAAATTAGGGTACACGGACACAGAAGGTCGGTTTCGCAATTCCATTTTGTGTGCGTGCCATCTGCCGACTTCGCCACACCTTAAAACTAGCTCTATGCACCACTGAAAGCAATTGTTTTCTATTGCTTTCTT
>JAFIDM010000003.1:38629099-38639119 GCA_023159025.1 Thereuonema tuberculata | reverse complement strand
ACACACACAAATTGTATAGAGATTTTTTTATGTAATACTGTTATATATCTCTATTAACTTTCACTTTAATTCAATTCACAAATAATGGTTTCTTGAGATTAAGTTATTTGGTGCTATACTGTCTATACTGTCCAAAGTTCTTGATGAATTACTAACACCTCGAACAAAAAGTTCAGAAGTCATTTAAAAGTTCACGTTCCTTAAATTACTCTAATATTCATTAGACATATTTTTTATAGTTCCTACGAAGCTTTATTTATGTTCCTTTAAATATGTCGTTCTATCATACAAATCACTTGAACGTTAACAAATTAACGATATCCTATGTCTTGCACTGAATAGAAATAAGAAAAGAATATAATAGCTTACTATCTTTCTTCTTAATTCAAAATCCGTTATTAAGAATATGTCATACTTCTCCCATTAATATAACAACTTACCAATCCCTTTCTGATAGCAGAAGATCGCTCTCTGTTCATCAAAATGGCGTACACGATGACGTAACTTAGGCATCCTGAATTCTATTAGTGACATCTTCGGTATTCCTATTGATACTCAAAACAAAATAACAAAATACAATTATTAGTATTTCTCTCAATATGCTCCCATCAAATAATTACCATGTTATATAGTATTAAATAAAATTCCCTTATCCTATTCCGATGGATAAATTGGTATATCCATCCATGTTACATGAATAAGCTTTTCTTTTTCTATCTTCTTTACCAAGAATGCTTCAGTACCATCTAGCACAAACAATTCACAGCATCCAAATGCTCTCTTGATTTATCAATAGGTCATCCAATTGAGTACTCATTGTTTCAGTTATTGTTATAACCATCTTGTTTATATATGTTGATTTTTTTACATCAATTCATTATGCAGCATATCGGAATAATTGTTCGCTCTTCCTTTCCGTTTTATTGTATCAACAATTAATCAATATAAAACAAATAGTCAGTTTCTTATTGCTTTTTCAGTATTACTGTAGTAATAACACAAACAAAAGTATTGCAAACAATAACGCATTGATGTATATAGATCTTTCAGATTTACAAGTTTTCTAACGCCGATTTTTTCTTTGGGTCCATTTTTTTTATAGGGGCAAAACCTTTAAAAGTAGAATCTATTTTTAGCCTACTTGCCTAATAACTTTTGAACTGCTGAATGGATTAAATCAAATTCTGAATGAATCTTCCTGAAACTTGGTATGCCTTATTCGAGGTCTAGGAACAATCTGATTTTTAAGTTTGAAATCGTTTCCAAAAAATGTCCTTGTCGAGAAATCAGTGCAAGAAAACAAAAAAAGATTCCAATAGAAAAGCATTTTATTTCTATCCCATTTCAATTAACACTTCATTGTATTAAACCACGAATATTAACTCTCCACTAATCCATTGCGAATGAATTAAGCCGATTAAAGTTAATCCGGTTTATACAACACAAACAAATAATGCGGATTTATTTATTTACTTATTTTTTTAGGAAAAAAAAGTAATATTTAAAACTGTTTGTAATCAGGAAATATTATAATTGGAATACAAATATAGTTATTTTGTTGTTGTTTTCAAGAGTTAAAAAACCAAAAATAAGGAATTTTGAGAAATAAATTTTAAGGAATGTAGGCTTTAAGTTCTTTTAAAGTTCTGGGTATTTCCTGTCCCTCATCAAAATTAACTTGTAACACTTTCCATCGTTAAACATAACAAAGCTCATGGAAGATGTACGTGGTTGGGGCAGTTTTGCTTTTGACTTTTCTAAAACTTTTTTTTTTTTAATTATGCTTTGAATAATAAAAAAATCAAATTGAATTATAAAGTAATTTAAATCTGAATTCTATTAAGTTTTTCTATTATTCACGTTCTAGTTAAATATTCCAGAAATGCAAATAATATCCCCAATGGAAAAATGAACAGTGTTTGCAACATTATTTTTTTGAGGCATCGAAATTTATTTTGAACTTTTGTATTAATTTGATGTTTCGTAGTTTGCTAAAATCCACTGTGTAAATTCTTACGAGAATGCAAGAATCCGTATCAAACCGAAGTAAGGATACGAAAGTGCATTTAGATTCGAGGCACGATCTTCTGTCATAACCTCCCTCTGTAAATCGGTTTGGATCTTTAGAACAAGCGCGTGCATTTCAGTCTCTTTGGCGCAAACTTGTCTCTTCTCAAAATTAACAAGAGCTCCAACTTTGAGGATTTGTGATGTTTTGACTTGCGGCAAAAAAAAAAAAAAAAAAAAGTTCCATGCACATGCGTCATGAAATAACTATTACTAGGCGGCGCTACATCCAGAGAATATATTTTCAATATGGAGGTACTTGTTTCTTTCAGTTTCAAAATAACCTTTGTGAAACACAAGGAAAGATGAAATTATATAAGTGACTTAAAAAAGCTTTAAGTTAAAAACACATTTAAAAGTTAGATAGTATTGATTTCTGTATTGCTTTAGTCCAGTGCTTCTCAACTTTTTGATTCACGGCGCACTTTTTATATTTGCCAAAATACCACGACACACCAAACTTTCTTGCTTTTATTGCAAGCAAATGTAAGCCTTTGAAAACGCTTATAGTTTACCAATGGATATAATACGAATATATATAAGAGTCTTATTTTTAAACATTTAATGATACCCGAAATAGGCGATTTTAAGGCGATTTGAATGCGATTTAATATTTTATTAATCTTAAATTGCTAGAACGAAACAGAATGCCGTTCATATTTCTGATATGTACATTTTTATTTTACATGCGAGCATTTGGCGCGCACTCAGATTTTTCTCTCAGCACACCAAAGATTGAGAAACTACTTTAGACTATCACAGTTGTTAAGGAAGATTTCTTTGTAACCATGGCATTGCAGACAGAATGCGATCTCTAACACCATTGTGTGTACAAAGTTTTCAGTTTTGAACAGAATTGTCATCTGACGACTGGAAAGTATTACGTCAGATAATACTCTACTTTCTACTCTATTTTCACCTGACTAGAAACATTTTTCTATACTATCAATATATTTTACAATTAGACTTTTTAAAAAGAGAACTTATTTTAAGATAAAGGATTTACTATTATTTTAAAATGATATTATTATATTATTATTATAAAATAGGAATTGTTCTGAAAAATGTTCTTCAGAATAAGTAAATTATTAAGTTTTTTCACATATTATTACTGAATCCATATAATAAATTTATCCACGTGAAAAGTCTTAATAAATGAAAGCCTTGTGGTTATAAAAAGCACTCATGGTAACGCAGTTTCAGGTTTGTTGTGGCTCTTCAGACTGTGTTTGCTTTGAGATCCGATTGTAGTTTCGATAGAACGATTCACCGTTTCCAGTTATTAGTTAAAACTGTGCTGATTAGAATCCAAATTTAAAATATAATATTTAGCCTACTTTCAATTTATACATTTGAGACTACTACTTAAATTTATTAGTCTTAAATTTAAGTTAATAAATAAATAATCGTTAAACACACATTAATAAAATTTCTTTACCTGTATAATTTTGATTTTTAAAGAAACATT
This sequence comes from Thereuonema tuberculata, assembly GCA_023159025.1. Taxonomy (NCBI): domain Eukaryota; kingdom Metazoa; phylum Arthropoda; class Chilopoda; order Scutigeromorpha; family Scutigeridae; genus Thereuonema; species Thereuonema tuberculata. The sequence goes on along the minus strand of JAFIDM010000003.1, from coordinate 38,635,584 downwards.
TATTAAAATGTGTGTTTAAAGATTATTTATTTATATATTTGAAGAAAGCAGCCGAAATTAATAATTTAGTTTCGTTATTTTTTAAATACTCTTCTCTGCTGGTGTGTGTTTCTCTTTACGGTATTTGATTCAAAATGAGAAATTTATAAATGATTAGTCTTTTCGTCTTCCATGGAATTATCCTATCTTTATCAAACCTGAAGTTTTTAAAAAAAAGGTAAAAAAATTTTAATTAAAAAAAACATTAACTAAACCATAAATATAAATTATATTGAGATCGTGAAAAAAATTATCTAGGACTGGCAAATCAAGTAAAGATTGTAATAAAAAGTCCTGAAATAAATAAAATAATTATATGTATTTGGCTAATAAACAGTAAACAGGGTTATCAGTTGGATCTTATCAACCTGGTAACTTCTTCCTAGTAGCCATTTTCGATAGCAGTTTATACGTTTTCACAAGAATAACAGTATCCTAACACATAGATGGGCACTGAAATGATTCACCTGTATACAAAGTGGGCATGTGCCTGATGTCAGTACGAGCACCTCGTGACATTGAACTCGCGTTAGTGACCGTGCGATAATTCACAATGGCAGGCAGGGAAAGTGATGCGTTCCTGTTGACGTTAAAGCAACATATATCTGTCATTAAGTTTATTTATGAGTTGAAGGGCAACATCTCTGCAGCAAGACGTTTATTTGATGAAGAATATGGTTTTGTTTCCTAAATATGAAACAATGATTGCAATCAAGAAGAAATTTGAAGACACTGGTTCTGTTACAACAAAACATGCTACGAAAGGGTTACAGACCACAATCACTACAGAAGAGAATCAACACATCATCGCCGAAGCGCTGGTGAAGAGTCTGAAAAATAAATTAATATTGCTTCATACAATCTCACAAAATCTTGCTCTGCAATATATTCCCTTCTGTACTTCAGAATTTACAATTTTACAGAAATACTTCATCAAATGCAAAGATTAGCAGTTTTTTGGTCTCTTTTTTTTTTTTTTTTTTTTTACTGCCTCTAACTAGCGAAAGTTATATTTTATTCGTGAAACATTCTTTTAATAATTGAATTATTATATAGGAATGTATTTCACAAATATATTTCTTGAAAGTTCTTTTTGGCGCCATTGCAAAGAAGCTTAAAAAAAAAAAGTTTGGAATTGAAAATTATCAACATAAAGGTTGAGATTTTGAAGATACGACTCCCCGAATTGAATTACAGTCATTTTGATTGTACACATTGCTTCGGTCGGGACAATAACAGATGCACAGTTATAGCGCTGTTGATTTAGCCGGAACAATAAAAATTTTAATGGTCCCAGAGTTAAGATAAGCAATCCGATGACAGGTTCCTGTGGCTATTGAAGAGGATAATGAGCAAGTTTTAATGTTCTTGGCTGACAAGACAGAGGCTGACCATTGACGACCGCTTTTATATCCTTTGGAAAACCATGTTTATTAGGCGATGGGAATAAACCTCCTGTTCTCTGATGAAAGTTGGTAACTTGCATCAAATTCTCGCGGAGTTAATCGTGGAAGTACTCTGCTGTATTTTGACGATGTGTGAAAATGTACGAATTGGTTTGCATTTGACAACACATCCGTAGGAGTGTTACTGGTTTTGAATTTTACTGGCTCGATTTGTAAAATATGATTGTGGTTATTGTTATAATTGGATTGGTTATATAAGAAGTTACTCTTTGGAAGTTACAATGGAAACTATAGTAGAATGTAATTTAAATAAAAGTCCCTGAAAGAAACTCAGTAGAATTCGGTACATATGTTGTTCTCTTTATTTTGGCTAATAAGCTGCATGTACAACGACAGAAATAAAATTTCATATTTAAAATAGCTCAACATCAACTTATTTTTCAGACAGGTGTTGCTATTTCCTTTTCAACATGGTTTGTTGCGTCATACTTATACCAAAAGTGTATGGAATAAAAAATTAAATTCGTTTGTTTATTCGCTTTCATTTTGATATTTCTGTGATTGTAAAAGTAACATTTAAGGACTGCTGCTACAGCGTTTCAACCTTTGCTGGCTCGCGAGCCTCTTTCGAAAAGAAAAAGAAATAAATAAAATAAAACGATGCCCTTACAGAATTTCTTCATCGAACCCCTCAAACGGGAATCGCTGATTTAATGTTTATATATTTTTTTAAAAAGTTTATGTGTGTATATGTTTCAGAACAATGAAAGATACGACATTGAAATTTCTAATTAATACTAAGAAGGTTAACGGCTTTATTATAATATGTTTGAGCTTGATACGTTGTTTCAGATCTGACGTATGGCTTGATGTTCAGAAAAAGTTTTTTTTTTTTTTTTTATCTGTAGAACAAATCGTGAACTTCGCAGAATAGTACTCGGAGAGATGTTATTCTGCTTCGTTTCACGATAAAAGCTAAGTCCGAGCCGCGGAAACAACAAAAAAGTAAACAAATTAATTATTATTACTAAATTTATTTATTATTTGTTTATTAAGAAATACGATTTAATTTTGTACCCGGACAACATCAGTTTGTTTTTAAACAAGTAACATAATTTATTTTTTTTATTATATGAAGACTTGTTATTCAATAATTATCTTTTTATTTACTTTTATCTATGAAAGCCCATTTTATCTGACCGTCAAAACAGGTTACGCGCTGTTAGGCCCTACTATTAATTTTCCTCCTTTAACAATTCCTTAATTAGTTTTTATTCTGACTCCTGATACCTTCTGCCTGAAAGGTGTTCGAAAGCTTTCGACACGTGTAGCTCATCCGTGGGACACGGGTCAGACAAGTGGTTTTTCCCCCAGTATCTGTTCTTCAACACCGTGGCAGCGCAGGATGAATCCCTCCGCACTTGGCCCGCCAGGCGTTTCTATCGGCAGTGGAAGATAGTATCGCACCACTTGTTATTAAGTTCAGCGGTCGTGGGAATAAGAGTTTTGCGAAACTCTACATCGAAAAGCCGTCATTAAAAACAATTCAAGTCGCCTTTGCCGGCTTAACAAGGGAGTATTATAGTAAGGAACAAAGACTTTTAAAAACACTTATAGATAGTTATCTATTGAAGTTTCAAACCATTGGAAATTTATTTTAATAATTTTCATTAATAATTTGTAATTTCCAGTAAGTCTTACTATCCTATTTTGCTGTGTTAAAAAAGCACTTTATTTGTAATTACGTATGTAATTTGATCTAAGTTTTGAACCAGTGAACGGTCTTCTTGAAACTTGGAATACAGATTTTTGTAGGCAAGAAACGAGGTAATTTTGGTTTTTGAAAATCTGTCTTGTGTGAGAAACATACGCCAACAGATGACGAACAAATTTTCATATAAAATTCTTAGCCGACAAACAGTAAGGTTTCGTCGATGTTTACGAATGCACGATAAACCCATTTAAATTTGCGTGTGGATTATTAATTGGATAATGTTTAGATCTAGACTAAAGTCCTCCCAGCGAAAGGTCGACCGTGGGCACCAGATGGCGCAATGGTAGAATTTGAATCGATTGTATATGTCAGTGTTTATGGCGGGAAAGTTTATGGCTTCTGATTGGCGACTCTCAAGCGAGGCAAACCTTTGTCAATAGTTTCTCAATTGTCCTGGAATGATTAATAGATCATCGCTCTCGTCCAAGGTCAAAGTCAATGTCTGGTTAGGTAGCCTATAGAAGGAGAGTTTTTAATCAAATAAAGAAATGATCTTAACTCAGTAATCACGCCCACAAATGACAGCAATTATTCAAAATATGAATAAAACGAATTATTTCAGAAATGAGATCGATAATTAAAAAAAAAAGAATAAAGTTACAACTTGGATTTACAGTGATATAATATTTGCACGACAATACGCCCAAGATACAAGGAATGTTATAATGACGTAGAGTATCGTATTATTTTTATATTCTTCTAGTTTACAACTGTTCACATGTCTCTTGAGATACCTCAAAAAATTAATTCTCTACAAATTGCTACTCTCCTTTTTTAAACTTTCTGAAATGCAGGCAGTCGAAGTAAACACTTCAATTGAAGGGATTTGAAATTAAGATGGTTTATATTCGACAGATATTGCAACTTACAAAATAAATTGACTTTTTTACTTATTTGTCAAAAGCGAATTTCCATAATGCGCCTTTGTAGCGAACCACAAATGTCACAGCCCGTTTGGATGGATAACAATGCTATCGATGCATCCATTCTGTTAGTAGATCAGAGTAACACTGAATTTTATTGTTATTACTGTTATAATGAATACGGCGACCTAAGAAAAAGAAAGCATACGTCAGTGTTGTTGTTAGCCACCTGATAACGGTTGACAGAAATGTGAGACGAGACTATCATAATCTGTAACTGTGTATTATAAGCTAAGTACTGTATATTTCAGTTGACTTTTTTTTTTAAACCCAGTCTGTTATTTGAAATTTGTCTTGAGTGTCTTGTGTCTTTGTTTTTTCTGTGGTAGAATTAGATTTTTAGTTGTACTCTAAACAGATATTCAAGGAAAGAAACGAATTCTTTGGAAGTTCTGTATCGTTAGTCTGTAATTCAGTTTAGTTTGGCTTCGAGTCATCCAAGCAACGCAATTACCACAAGAAATCAAGTAAACAAACGCTACAGAGATAAAAAAAGACACTGTACGAGACAATTGACCAAGACAGCAGGAATCTGTGACTTCAATTCAAGTCCTAAAGATATCGTGTCTGTTGTATCTTCGACTTGGATATATATATATAGATATATATTTTTATAATAGGACTAATGCGTTCTTTTTTGTTTTTAAAATTATCTTTATTCATTTATTTTTTTATTGCTATTCTTAATCACGTGGAAAAAAAAATTCCAAATTGAATATTCCATAATTCAGAACGACATTAATAATTCTTGTCATTAATTTTTTTATTTAATAATATCCCAGTGCTAATTTTACCTCCGTGCTGCCACCAACACGGGAAAGTTGCCCGATCGATGTTGTGGAATTGATTGGGAATAAGTTTATAGATAAAATAGAAAGACGCCTACTTCGCTTTTCTGCTCCAGTTTTATTGTCATTTGTTTTTTAAGGTTTGAAAACGATACAAACTAAAAGCCTCCGTTTATTTTTAAATTAAAATATTACATTAAAACATCAAAATATATTCCGTATATTAGCTGGATACCGAACTGTAAAAATTTCTTATTTTCTAAAAATAATAATAATAATAATAATTAAATCCTCATTACAGTCGTCGCGGCGAATGTTGAAACCGGAAACACATTATCATTGACTAATTTCTCCAGTATCAATGCATGAGCTCCGCAGGAAATATCAATCTCAATTATCAAAAATAGAAAATCTCAAAAATCTCACATACATCTTCTTGAAATCGACGAGCAACGTTAAGAATAATTTCCCTAGCTTGAATTTTGAGAACTTTTCCTCGTCAAAATGTTGAATGTGAAGTAGCGACCGCCATTTTCTCTTCTATTTGAATGTGACCGACCGGCCAGGAAAGGAAAATCTATAATCTGCGTTGCATTCTGGGAGTTTCAACTCTGGCCGCATTGATAATAGTTAATGAGGTTGCCTGAATTCAATAAATTGTAATCATAGAATCGCCCGCATACATGAACGTGAAGTAAATACAAATAACTTAATATTCATTGTTAAGACATTGTTAAGAATCCATTGTATTGATTCCTGGTGCTTTTCTAAGGGAATTTTTATTATCTGAATCCTCAATTTTTCGGCAAGGACATGAAATATTAAAAATAAAATTAACTGCATATTTAAGATCATCTCTGGTCTATTCCATTTAGCGATCTAAAAATTATTAAGGAGACAGACATATTAGAGATTGGCAGACATTTTTAAAATTAGACATTTTTTGTTAGCTTCACCAAAGGAAATAAGCTAAGAAAAAAAATCATATATTTCTCTTGATTTACAAAGTGGTGATTCGTGAAATTAAACTAAAATCTTCCTGAGAAAATAAACTTAAGTTAAATAATTAGAAACCAGTAAGAAAAACAATAATTTAATCTAAACTTAATTGAAACTTGTTATTCAGTGTGTCCACAGTTCACAAATTTAATTAAAAAAAAATCTAGCTACAATAATAACTTTCCGGTGAGATAAATTGCCTCCATTCGTGATACATATCGTGATAATTAGTCGACGATCGTAAAAAGCTAATTTGTGATTGGTCATCTGCAATCCTTTTGTGAATCCTCCCTACCATGTTTTTTTTTATTATTTTATTTATTTCGATAGTTATCTTTTTTCCCTGGAATTTCGTCCCACGCCTTCCTCTGGTCGTAATCTGTTAAGGATAAGGAGGGGAGGAAAGGAAGAAGGAAAAAAAAAACGAACCTATCGTGCAATGGTCACCCCCAAACAGATGTTGAAGATGAGACATGAATTCATATTGTTTCATCTGAGGTTCTGATTCATTCGCTCCACTCTTTAACGGCCTCAAATTTATTGCTTCATGAGTTAT
>JAFIDM010000003.1:38595658-38628699 GCA_023159025.1 Thereuonema tuberculata | reverse complement strand
TTGTATTTACACCCATGAATTAGAAAAGTCTTTATTATACCTATGTAGTATCGTAATCATAGATGTCATGTATTTCATTTAAAAAGGCTTACGTCACGTCGACCGCACTTCCAAGTCAAATATCCCCAGGGTTAGACTCTTGAGTTACCAGCCCTGAAATTACTACGTTTCAAAAAAGAACATGAACGCCTCTCTTTTTTTGTAAGAAGCCTGATTCGCGTGTAAAACGCATTTCTCATCCGCCTTTCGTTTTGCCTCCTAATGACAAAGCACGTTTGAATGAATCTGTCGACGGCCCGAAAAGTATCGGAGTCAGTCCACTTTGCGAAATGACGAAGCAAGCGTTTAAGCAAAAGAAACATGGAAAGGGTTACGCCTTAATGATGAACGGAGTTGGTCCGTTTACAAATAGAAATACTGTATTCTTATAATACAAATGATATCCACTTGACATCATGGGAATTGCATTTCCTTAGTGTGTTTGGCGTATGACAGGCAAATTTTGCAATAAAAAAATTATGGTTAAAAAAACAAATCCTCAAAGAACTTAAAGCCTAAATTTAAAAGTTTAAAATTACTAATTTATTAAATGTGATTAAGGTTATACACTTGTATCTGAAATCGGTTTTTTAACTACAAAAAAAAAAAAAAGTTACATCGGAAGCGCAGTGGTGCCTCAAAGGAAAAACTACACAATGAAAAACTAACCAATGAAAAAATAGTGAGAAAATTCATGTGCCAGCAGTGCGCAGGCCTCAGTGAATTTTTTTAAAGCATAAAAATTCAAACTGTGCATTTGAATTATTAATAATAACAATAAAAAAAAATGTTTATATTTAACTTGCAGACACTTTTAAAAACTAAAAAAAAATTAGAAAAAATATCTACAAGAATTTCTCTTTTTCCTGCCAGTTAAGTTGAATATTGGATCAAAATCTATCCATTCAAGCCGCTTACGTTTCCGTAGATCATTGTTAAATGGCAAACATTAACATTGACGTATGCATTCTTTCTAAGAGGTCGCCGCAGCAGTGATTAGTGTTAGGCCTAAAAGAAATCATTGTCACGGTGAACTAACAAACGGAAGCATGCCTCAGCGGCATTGTTCACCATCTATCCACGACGAGCTGTAGATACGATCTGCAGTTAGTTTGTTCATTTAATTTTTTTATTTTCTGTATTATTTTATATTATCTTTTTTTATGGCCGTAACTGTTTGGATAATGTATTGTTACTACAGATTTGGGAAGAAAAATAGAATCAGAGGAAGACAGAGATTGAAGAACGCAACACCTTAAGAAGAACTAAGAGAGAGCGAGAGGAGTCCGTTGACATAAATATGTGGGGGTGATTCATTGGTCTTTGGTGCCATTTGACAGCTGCCTTCTTTTTCCCCAAGTAAGCTAATCTACTTTCTTCCAAAATCGGAAGACACGATAGGTTGGCTGCTTGTAAAATACTCTTCGAAACTTCGCTGACAAACAAAACTCCTTTGTAGATTCTTGGGAGACAGTTAGCGAAGTATTTACGACCGCCTCCTCTACTCGCCCTCTCTCCCTGCTATTTCTAATTCCTTTGGGATGATTGAAACTCACTCCACATTCCACTCGCAGGATTTTTATAGATTTTTTTTTTGTACGAAATACGAGGGTTTCATCGTCTCTCTTTGTAATATCTAATAATAATTATAAATATTTATTAATGATAAATACAGTCTTCTTTTTTATATATAGTATATATATTTTTAGTAACGATGTAATAACGTTGACTTATTTTGTAAATCCCCCCCCCCACTTACCTTAATTATAATATTTACTAACTAGCTTATATATCCGTCAAATTGAATCCGATATCAGAAATTTATCAAGAAATGTAATCAAAGAATCAACTTTTCTCCAGGGTAGTATAAATCAATTTATAAAACCACGAGCTTAGTAATTGGAATACAGTAGAACCCCTCTAATCCGTCACCTTTAGGACTGGGGGTATGGTCGGAACGCAAAAAACGTCGGATTATCAGAAAATACAGAAAAATACGGATTTACAGTAAAATATACGGATTTATTGCGTTGTCAAGCAGTTCAAGTTTAGGCTTTTTCAATGTTTTGCGATTCTTAAGAGCGTTTTCACCATCTACCGTCACTGTATATGCAAGTAAACAACACAATGGCGCGACGGGTGATGAGTCACCGACGAGTCGGAGACAAGTTCGGCCGGCTCGAGCGCGGTCGGACCAGCCGAGGAGGGACGAGAGGGGTTCTACTGTAGTAATTTCTTTTCTTTCCTCACCAAACCGTATGCTTCAACAATGTGAATTTTAGGTTCACATGAATTAAGGCGATCATTGCCAAGCCGTTGGGGATTTTTAATACTAGATTAGAGAAAGATAATATGGCACTTCTTTGTCAAACAAATGAGGGATTTCGCTATTTAAAAACGACCTTGTCATACATCCATATTTTACTATTTGAAATATTACCTATTTCAGATGCTTCGACGAAAAATTTCCATTCTTATAATTTTTTTTTTTTTTTAAATCGAAATTTGGTCCTGTTTCGGCAAATTTCCTACGAATGTCTAAAAATATTCGCAGATTATTTGAAGTTATTTTCCCCCCAATACTTTGTATTTCTTATCTTGTGCAGATTAGTTGATAAATATTAGTTGATAATTAGTTAGCATTTTAAAAAAAGTAATTATAAATTAACTGTCAGTCCATTGTAATTGTACTAACTGTTGCATTAATGCAGTGATTGCTATAATTAGAAAAACTGCAGCTGACTGGCACGGTTCATTTATTGACATTAGCAATAGATTTAAGATTCTGAGATTTTGAGAAATTAATAATTTTAGGGCCTTCCCCTCTTGTGACCCTAAGCGACCTTTTATTTTCATACCGGTAGATCTTACTACTGTTACTTCAACTAATACGTTAAAGTGAGAAAGGGAATTTTAGAAGCCAGTACATTTCATCTGTATTATAGACTAGATATTTATATTTTTCTTTTACTCAAATTTGAATCTCTTACAATGCTTAAAAAATAAAGCTAATATAAAAAAGAAATATATCTAAAACAATTGCAAAGCAAAAAAAAAAAAAAAAATTCTCTTTTTAATTAGATTCTATGGGCAGTTCTTGTCAATGTATTTCTTTTCATTGATATTTTTGTAAATGTGTAATGCACAAGAAAAGATTATTGATCAAGAAAAGTACAGTGCTAATACTTGGATAAATTGGAAAAATACTAGACTTAAAAGATATCATTTATACTTAATTTAGACATTGTTGCATTTTATTCGATTCGAAATTAATCAAATGCGAATTTTCTTTTTTTTTTTTGTTTCTTTCTTTTTTATAATGGAAAGTCAGTCTGAAAAAGGTATTAATTACAGTTTGCTATATTTAGTATATGTCAGGAGTGCTGTGGTAGGAACATTGAAGTTCAAGTCTGCAGCGCTCCAGTAAGCTTTCGGGTTTCAAGTAGGTTCCACAGGAGGGCAGCACCGAACTGGAGACTTTAGAAAAAGTCATGTGAAGTCAGTCATTGGAACGGATTCGTTACAGTCAAAGAAAACGCAGTGAATGATTAAAAATTATAGTTTAATACTTGCCAATATAGTATTTTTTATTTTTTTCATTTCAGTTTTTCCACGTCGCTTATCTCATAATTTTATTACTACTATTTTTATTTATTTAATAGGTCTATAGAACATAAAGCCCATTACATATGTATAAGATTTTTTTTTTTTTTAATCTTTTAGGTTTATTGGTATAAACCGTAATTAATTACCTAATTAATTGGCACTCAACGCAATAAAGTGCTCGGAAAGCCATTTTTATTCTGTTCCCAAGGGGTTTCTCCCACAGCATAAAAATGCTTATTAGTTCTTAATGTCTTAATGCGTTTTGTATCAGACATAAAACCAAACCCGTAGAACGAGTCGCTGTTATCTTGACGCCCTGAAATAGAATTTTGTTTTTGAATCTATTCAAATAACGTGCATCAGAATTTAAAAGCTGCAAATCATGTAGTTTCTACACAGATAATAAAAAGACATAAACCTGTTAGAAGTAAACCATAAACTGCTTTATTTCTATATAAAATATCTTTTTATTTTTTACTTTATTTCTATACTGTTGTATTATATATATAAGAAAATAATGTCAAACTAGCTTACAATTTGTAGATTTTCTGGTTACTTTTCATTTTCAAAGATTTTTTCGATTGGATTAATTGCTTGACGACAGTATTACTACGTTACTTCATTGTTGGATGTCAATTGACTTTCAGTACTTCATTTTTAGACAGCAGTAGAATTTCAACATTTCTTTGTTGAACGTCAATGGAATGTCAATACTTTATTGCTGAATGTCAATAGAATTTCAGTTCTTTATGTTGGACGTCAGTAGAACTTCAATAGTTCATTAATATTTGTTATCTAATAGGCTGGAATTTACTAGAATTTCAATACTCCATTCTTCGATGTCAGAGGAATTTCAATACTTCCTTTTAAACGTCATTAGAATTTCAGCACTTCATTGTTGGATGTTAATTGAATTTTAGTGCTTCATTGTTGGACGTCAATAAAACTTCAGTACTTTATTGTTGAACATCAGTAGAACTAAAATATTTCATTAATATGTAATAGTGTTATTTAATAGAATTTCAATACTTAATTTTGAACGTCATAAGAATTTCAGCACTTCAATGTTGGATGTTAATTGAATTTTAGTGCTTCATTGTTGGACGTCAATAGAACTTCAGTACTTTATTGTTGAACATCAGTAGAACTAAAATATTTCATTAATATTTATTAGTATTATTTAATAGAATTTCAATACTTCTTTATTTGATGTCAGTCGAATTTCAGCATTTTATTGTTGGACGTCAGTACTTCATTGTGAGACGTCAAAAGAATTTCAGCATTTTATTTTTGGACGTCAGTATTTCATTTATATTTGAGTTAATTAATAAAATTTCAGTATTTCATTGTTGGACATAAATAGAACGTCTTTTTATACGTTCTTATTTCCTGACATTGAGAATTAATTATGACTTCCTTTTTCTTTTTGATTAATTATTATTTGAATTTTTTGTCAAATTCATACCAGAATGTATAGGAATCTGCATGTAAATAGTTTTTAAAATATTTGCTGTTATCTACATAATATTCACATCAAGTTTTGTAAATTCCGCTGATTTCTTATCTTAGCAGAGAAATACATATATCACATAAAAACTAATTTTAAATTTACAAATTTATAATTTACAAACTTGATGTGAATATTATATAGATTAACAGCAAGTATTTTAAAAACTATTTACGTGTAGATTACTACATATTCTGGTGTGTTTTGACAAAAAATTCAAATAATATCAATCAAAAAGAAAAAGAACTCATAATTAATTTGAAATTTTTGTCAAATTCACACCAGAATGTGTAGGAATCTACACGTAAATAGTTTTTAAAATACTTGCTGTTATCTATATAATATTCACATTAAGTTTTGTAAATTATGCTGATTTTTTATCTTAGCAGAGAAATACAAATATCACACTGTCGTAAATAATTTTGTAAGCCTAAATTTCTTTTGAAAATAGATTTAAAAGCTTTACAGGCTAATAAACTTAGATATCCAGTGCACTAAAAGATTTTTTTTTTTTTTTTTTTTAAGAATTTATTCAGTTTTTCAATCTTTGGTTTGCGAGGGAAAAATAAAAATAATTAAATATTTGGTTAAGGCCAATTGAATGAATTATCTGGAACTAAAAAATTGTGAAATTATTCCACTCTTGAATTAAAATGTACCAGTAATGGCTTTAATTACATTCAGGGATTAAGCTATAAAGAGAAATTAAAATTTAAAATTAAATTTTAAATGTATTTTTAATGTTTAATCACTGATAGATTTTTTTTAGCGTCAAAAAAATTAAAAATTTTTTGGTTCTAATTTCATCAAAAAATTAAAAAAAAAAAATAATGTTTTGCAGTCCATTTTCCAGCGGATTTCTGTTTGGGTTGTAGTGTAATTTATTGTCATGTTTTAACTACAACTGGTTAGCATTGCTTAATTCTTCAATTATCTACCTCAAACTTTTGTTGTTGCCGACTACATATTTTTTTTAAGGCGATGAAATTATATCTAATTAAATTAAGTTGTGTTTTTTTTTTTCCTTCAAAGAAAATATAATTAGAGGATGTTTTCAAGACTTACTAATTTCAGAACTGAATAATCCAGCAACGTATTATTTCAACTCATCAAATGGAACAAATGATGGTAAATAAACTGATGTCTTGACGTGAAAATTGCTGCCTAAAGGTCCGGACAGTCTAAACACCTGTCTGTACCGATCACAGGAAACTGAGCTTCTCTTAAGTCGAGATATTTCTCTTTTTATCTATTCCTTCCGTTCCGAAATTTTGCCCCGGATTTCGAACCGTCACTGAAGAAATACGATGGCTGCCATCGTTCTGATTGGATATTCAAGTGAACTAAGAGGAAGAAGTGAAGAATTCTTGCAGCTAATTTTCCTCATTTTTATATTTTTTATTGTTTTTAATTAGTGTCTGTCAGTTTTTTTTTAAGTGGAAAAAAAAAGCGATTTCAGATACAGCGTGTAAACCCAATCAGATTTAATAAATTAGTTAACGTGCGATTTTACTAATAAGGTAGCAGACATTTGAAATTAATTATCATTTAACAACATTGATGGTTTCAACATTGATATACAGTGGAGCACCGTTTATACGTTTTTCAAGGGACTGAGAAAAAAAAACGTATAAATGAAAAAAACGTATAAACGAAATTCACTAAAGTTACGAACAATTTCGTAATAACCAACAATAAAAAGTCAGAGGTAAATTAAAATATTACATGAAAATGAAATACAAGAGGTTTGTAATACAAAACTTTTTATTTTGGATTTAATGTACAACTAGTACTACTATTCATATTCAGTCAGCATTTACAAAATATTTTTTTATTTTAGGTTGTAGGGTTTTTTTGGAATGCACAGAAAAAAGTTCATTGTACACAGTTAAAAGTGACATCTTAACTTTATCATTTAAATCTCGGCTAATGAGGTATTTTTGCATGGTGTTAAAACCCGCCAAAGCTTTTTGAAAACTTGACAGAGGTTTTTCAGTATAATTTTCTAATACTGCGTGCCTTTTCTAAGACTGGACAATCGGCAGGTGGGAATCTGAGGTTGAAATGCGCATTTTCTCTCTTCTTGATTTCTTAAAAAAAACGTATAAATGAAATTTGCGATTTGAGGAAAACGTATAAATGAAATTATTTAACGTTTATATGCATTGGATTTTGCCGGGACCATTCAAAAAAACGTATAAACGAGAAACGTATAAACGGTGCTCCACTGTATTTCGATATATGAAAGCTAGAGATAACTCTCATAACAAAGCAAAATGTAAAATGAATAAAAATATTTTAACTATATTCACCTCTGAATATCACTTTTGACATTGAATATCGAACTTTTCCTATATTTAAATATTTTTACGTAATTTGTTTTCTTGTGAATTTTTTTCTACATGTCTTTAAGTATACATATTCCTAACTCAATTATTATTAAGTATGGTTTTTAGTTTACGCTGTACGATGATCTTTTTTTTTTTTTAATATTTCAAACTCTGAAATTGAAAAAGATGGAAATCATTTAAGAAAAATAAAATAATAAAATTCGTATTATTTTTATTTTTATTGAATGATCTCCATCTTTTTTTTTTTTTTCCCCCTTCTACGTAATATCGATTTTAGAGTAGCTTAAGTCTCATAATTAGGCCAGTACATTGTAAACAAAGATATACATAAGACTTAAAAAAAGAAAAAAGTTTCAAGACATTCATCTTCCTCAATTTGAATAATAATAAACAAAGTGAAATCAGGTTTCCGCGACATAGGGTCCATTTTTTTTTATTGTTATCTGATGAAGGAAGATGAATGTTTCGAAACTGAAATTAAAATTGATGTAGTGTAATGTCGGTAAGTTATTTTGTTTTTAAGATTTTTATATTTAACAGTCTTTTAGAGTGTCGAAAAATTGATTGATATTTTAAAGAATATTATAGATTTATTGGTATAATATTTGTATATTTGTATATTTATTGTTTTATTTGAAAACAGATTTGATAAAATCACTATTAAATATTTCTTGGAATAAAAATAACTTACATTTTTGAGAAAATTCAGAAAAATTTTAAAATTTTAAGAATTTTTATCTTTTTATCAAATTGAAAAATTGTTAAAAATAAATGCTGATAATTTATTTATTTATTTATTTACTTATTAATTTATTTATTTATTTACTAAATAAACACTTTTAATTTCGTGTTTATTTGAGGGCATCCATAAAAAAAAAATGCTAATATAATTTTATGGGTGTAAAAAAAATATATATTCAACTTAAAAAGTGCTAATACAAAGTTGAATTTTAATATTTTTGTTGTATTTTTTTTAAAAATTATTAGTTACTACAATTAACAAACAACCTGTTTCTTAGAAAGTTTCTATTTTAATATTGAAAGGAGTTTGTCTCTAAATTTGGTTAGGTCCCTTTTGTCATTGTTTATGCAAGCAGTCGAATTGAGTGATGAGACCTTCACCGGCCGCTCGAAAACAGGACATTACTCGAGGTGGTGAATTGCTGATGAATACTTGGCATATTAGGCATAAAACTGGTTCCAGGTGGGCGTTCTCTTGGACTTAGGTGGAATGTGTTGGTCTTGATAAGCAATCCGTGTAGCTCTACGTTTGTTGTGGCCAGACCTATTAATCAGGACGGGTGCTTTTTGGTTGACATTGTCAACTATCACATTATGGAAATGAATTGTTGATCCGTGGATTCCCTTTGGGCAACTAAATGTGGTTTCATCACCTTTAAAATATCCTTTGTCTCTCGGTCGGTAAGAGAACGTTGTAAGATGGGGGGCCAACGCATTCGTCTTCCAGGGTCAACAGAGAACCTCCACTTCTTGTCTTTGGCTGCATCAAGAAGATCCGTTCTGTCTTGATTCATTCGCTGGAAAATTAAAGTTGAAAGGTATCGTATCACTCCAAGATCAGATCACTCCGTCTGTGTGTACGTGTGTCTTCTTATAATAAGTTTTAAAGCGCTGGATCTCCGTGAAACTTTTCAAGCATATCAGGGCGAGAAGGCGGCAAAATTTCCCGTAGAATTTTCTTGGAATTTTCTTTTCTTTGTTCTATTAATATTTCGCTTGTTCTTCGTTGTGCGCTCCTTCTGTGATCACGATGACTGAAAAACTGTATAGCTTAGAACGCAGAACTTTTAGGCGCAGAAGAAAGAAATTTGAATCCATATTATTTTTGAAACATAATAGATAACGAGCTAGCGGCGGATCTGTGATGATGATGATAGATCAAATAATAATTGTCCTACAAAGTTGTAACTTTCGTAGACAATCTCGGTGTTTCTAAAGAATATCCCAATTGATTTTGGTAAAAATAGGAACGATAGGTAATGAACTATGAGCTATCCGTCAACGTAAAGGAATGAACTGCACAGTGAATACAACTATAACTTGCCTGTAAAACATAGGGAACCGCTCTTAGTTTTATGCATCCTGGATGTCACACTCTATCGTGGCCAAACGGTTAAAGATATTAAAATGAAACCTTCACCATTCTGTTCATTATCAAAACGTAGGTGACCATGTCTGAAAAATCAGACCTGTAGGACCACTCTCTGACCCCACAAAGGGGTTTTCTTTCTTTTAAAGGCGTTTTTAGCGGCCCCTAGTTTACAGCTTGCCTGTAAAACATTGTCTTAAATGAAAAACTATTAACAAAATACTAGCCTTCAATTTTTTCAAAGATATTACATCAAGCATGGAATTACAATTCTTTTTAATGTTTAATTTAATTTCTATTATTATTTTTTTATCTTTCTTTTAAAGGCGTCTTCAATTCATTTTTTAACGGCTCAAGGTTACAGCTTGCCTGTAAAACATAAAGGAACGCTCTTGTTTTTAATTATTTTGTTTATAAAATTGTCATATTATGGGTTTGCTTTTGACACTGTCTAAAAGCATTAATTATCTTGTTTTTTTTTTTAAACAACAACTTTTATACGCTTTTACCATATAGTCAAAAGTGGTACGGCAACTGTATCTTGTTTAAAATCTTCTTGCCAAATAAAAAAAAAATATTTACTTACATAAAAAATCTTGCAAGTAAATGACACTCGATACAATCTCGAATATCGATAAAACTATTTCTTTAATTTATTAAAACTATCTAAAAAGTTACATAAAAAATCTTGCAACTTTTTAGATAGTTTTAATAAATAAAAGAAATAGTTTTATCGATATTCGAGATTGTATCGAGTGTCATTTGTTTTCTGCCATAGTGGATACAACTGTAAAAGGAATCCATTCCAGTTATTAAAGCGGTAGACCATTAATAAGGCAAGTGTTTATCCTTCGCCACCTTATTTACCTTTGTGCGGTTTGATACCTTGTAGTTGTTGCTACTTTATATTTAGCAGTCTCCTTTACTTCTTGGCTAAATACCACAGTTTGGCATCAGGAGAGGAGTCTGGGACCAAAGCCAACTTTCGGAATTTTTGAAGTCGGCCGAGAAAATGAAGGAAGACAAATCATACGGGGCAGGAAAAAAAAAAAAAAAGAATCACAAACATTTGCCGACCTTCCTTTTGTCATTTGTCCGTTTTTTTTTCCTTTTCTCTCTTTCAACTAATTATTTGCAAGCTAAAGAAGGTACTGGATTAACAGTTAGTCTTCCGCCAAGCAGCTCCTTTTTTTTAAACCGAGAATGAAAAAGTAGTTGATAAATTCCTGTTCGAATTAAAATTATTGCCAAGTCAAAAAGGAATTAGACAATATTTCTTGTCTTGTATCAAGTATTTGACTATTCTGGTTTGTTTTCTTTTCCTACGTTCCCTAATGTCCAACGAAATGACTAATTGGCTAATTAGTAATAGTCTGTTTCTCACTTTATCCATTTTTTTTTCTACTTTATTTTAAGATTCTTTTTTTTCTGGAGATCTGACGTGCTAAATAGCAGAGTAGTAAAATACTTGTTAACAAAAATATCGTCTACGGAGAAATGAAGCCATGTATATTAGCGTGAAATAAAACACGACTGAGACAACAGTGTGACACAAATAAGCATTCCTGCCATAGTGAAAGGCCTCGTACACCATCTCACGTTCTGTGATCCTGTCATCTGTGTTTACTTTGGGTTCTTGTGTTTCTGGTACGAAGCTAATCTTGTCCGACAGAATAGAAAGTTGTAAAACACTGGCGGCATTGATCTTTTTAGTTGTCTGGCGTCCAGGAATCGCCTGTCTTTTAACATATGGAAGCTCTTGGCAACTGGTAAAGAACACTGCAATTTAACTTAGGGCTGATTAATTTGCAGTTGAACTCTCAGTTATTTCAGCAACATTTATAGAGTAGCCTGTTAACCGTAGGGTTTGATTGTAAAGCAAGTCTTTATTTGGTAGTTTCCCATTTGGCTGTGAAATATTAGCATTTCCATAGTTAGCGGGCATCTTGGTTTTCCAAACGATCATTGATAACATTTACACGTTTTAATCGTTGATTTTTCCAGGTGTCAAGTCATAGAATTTTTGCTAATTTTCCCAAGTTTGGTTAAGTTTTGAAGATTTTTCAACATGGAGTAACGAATTTCACTGTCTCATTTATAGTGAGAAAAGAACTAAATTTGGAAATCAATGGTTTATCATAGTACAAAATCACGTTGTTCTGTGAGAGCAACACTAGATCAGTTCAGAAAAAGAAACAAAACAAATGAAAAACAGAAATCATCAACCTGAGTTCAGTAATTTTTAGTTGTGGTGCTGCTCTGGGAAAGTGAGATCATTCAGTCTGTGCGTCTGTGTTCGCCCTCTCCCGCCCCAATAAGATCTGAACCGGTTAAATGAGTCTCAGACACAGCCTTGTGGTCAATGCGAAGGCCTGCCACGAAGCTGATGTGTCTGAACCTTGATTCGAATCAGGAAATGGCATGGATGTTTTCTTTCTTTCCTGTATTTTTTTTTCTGCTTCAGTTTCCCTTTCTCTTCAGGTTCGGAACCATACCATAATGATTGCCCGAGGAAGGCAACGGAAAAGCCTGTTCCAAGAAATATGGTAAAAAAACAGCAAGTTACGATGTTGCTGACTTACCATTACACCTGTCGTTTGACAGAACACACATACACAAATGAATCTACCTTAAACTCTTACACATCTTTTTCTAGACAAGAAACGCTTTAATCATTTGAATTTGAAAAGTTTTGCTTGTCGAGAATTTCGCACATGCAGGTATTTTTATTACATTCGAAGCGAAACAATGGGTTTTTTTATCGCTCTCTAACAGTGCATATTAATCCTTTTTCAAACCAATAATTTGCGCGTGCTTTTGATTGCTTAGAATGAATTAGATTTAGTAAATTAAATATTTACTGCTCTCAACTTTCAGAAATGGAAACTTTTGAGATCCTGTTTGTATTCACTAGGTGTTACAATTTAATGTGAGGAGATTTTTCTTTTGTATTGATATCTCAGTATTTTAATCCTCAGTAAGTTCATGGTTTTTTTCAGGAAACCTATTGTTTTTAATAAAAAAACATTTTTTTTTACTTCTCAAAAGATTGTTAGTATCGTTATATTTTATATTTATCCTAATTATTTCAGATTTGCTATTTTTAACTTATAAAGAGAGTATTGTACTTTGATGTCTTATTTCGGATAAAATTGAACAGCAAAAAAATAAGTAAAAAGTAATTGTTTGGATGTTACGGAAATGTCGAAGCGTTGACTGATAAATTAAAGACGAGGGTGGTGTTCATTTCTCTTCTTTACCAACGGCACATGGATTTGGAAATCCAAAGCCGTTGTCCAAACTAAACGAAAAAAAAAAATCTTGCTGCCCTGAAAAAGATAGTTCATTGTGCCGCTGACTGCGTGAAATATCGGTGTGTTGGTCGGTGCGATGGTGGCGGCGGAGCTGCGCTATTCACTGCGGGGAAATTCGGTTTGGGCCTTGCCGACCTTCCAACAGGAGGGCTCGGCACCAAACAAATCACCGCCGGTTCTGCATTCATTGAACCGAGTCTCGAATACATTTGCCTTTTCTGACAGGTCACAAATCCTGCACCGACATTACAGCCTTCTCCGTTAAATCAGTACCGGACTGAACATTTTTTTTTTTTTTTTGCTTACTCTACTACTCGGCTTTTTTTTTTTGTAAAGGGTCCATCGTTCTTGGCTCGAACCTCCTGACAGAAAGCTCGCACTGCACAGAATACGTTAACAGATATCTCGTTGTAGGATCTAGAACTTGATCGAATCAAAGTCCAAGAATTCTTATTTGCTGCAAACAATATTGACACAACCGTAAATTTACTAACAACAAAATCATTGGATATGTAGTTTTGTTAATTCTTAAAAAATATCGTAAAAAAAAAAATTGTTGTATCTTAGAATACTGATATTTAAGTTAAGGTGTGCGTACCCCTTGAATTACGAGGAGACATCTAAAGGGATACAGGGGAAAAAAAATAAATCTGTCAGTGCATTGTCAGAGGGTTTTCTTATTTTTCATTTTTGATAGTGTTTTCGGGGCGCTACCTGTTCAGGTATTTTTGCCCATTTAATAATTTGTATATAATATTACCAAAATCCCCGTTCTTTGTACGGGTTACAATGAGAAAGAAATTCGATGGCGAATTTGACGACGTTAAGTTTTTATTAATTTCAATTGTAAATTAATTTTAATTGTAAATAGTGTTTTTATGGTCGGCTTCATTTTATTGAATTTAAAGTCTACTTTCCATAGAATGCGATTTAAAATTTTAAGATTTCGTTTTCTTTTTTACAGCCGTGAAACCGGAAGGGTAACTTATATTTGTATTCAAATTATCTGGCGAATACAAAATTACAAATTTCTCATTTTCTATATAAAATATTTATTAATAACTTAATCCGCATTCCTTACTTAAGTTGACGAAATCCGATTACTCGTATCAAATCGAGGGCTCTATGACATAAAGGCCTAAGTGACAAAATCTCCATTCCGAGTTATTAAGGGTTTTATGTTTGTATTGCCTTGCCAGTTCTATGGAAGTAACTTTTTATGGAAGCAGAATTCTACCAGTTGCAATGAAATTTTCAGTTAGGTCTCTTTTTCATGTGAAAGATATGGTTCTCGGATTTCACTTGAGACATGTAACTCAATTTTTACAAAAATGTTACTTAGGCCTTTATGTCATAGAGCCCTCGAAATGAATTAGCTGACAGGCAGCCATCCACCCACCCCCGGCTATTTTCCTGTGATAGGATTAGTATTGGTGAATATTAATTCATTAAAGTATTAACAGAAATAGAATAGAAATCCTTCTCCTAGGCTTTTCAATAAGAATTTTTGTCGCCTTCTCTCGCTAATTTCTCGACAAGGAAAACTCTTGGGAAAAACTTTAGATCAAAAGTTAGATCATCTCCGGTCTTTAAACGTGTATACTAAGTTTGAGGAAGATCCATTCTACAGTTAAAGTTATTAAGGAGGATGGGGTCCTCATCGATATGTACACAGACTGAATGATCAATGGAAAAAAAAAATGACGGCAACGAGTTTTATTTTCCTCTGTTTAGTAAAATACAATAATAATAATAAATGGAGAGAAATCGTCAACCGGACAATAAATATGCTTTCGCCCACAGAGCCAACATCAACGAGAATTCTGTACAATTGTTTCATCCTTATTGGGGAATCATCAGCAGAATCTATTCGTTGATGTTTGGCTCGCCGAGCGAAAGCTTACCCAAAACCATTCACGGTCCCGGGAATGGGCCGCCGGGATAAACAACAATAAAATAAAAAATGATCCTGAAAGATCCAATATATTAACCCCTTGTCCTCTCACTGAAAGGCACTAAGGAAATTAATTACAAAGAGGCGAATTGAAAAATTCAGTAGAAAGCAAGTTTAACGTCCGTAATCATTTATAAATGGAGAGAAATCGCCAACCGGACAATAAATATGCTTTCGCCCACAGAGCCAACATCAACGAGAATTCTGTACAATTGTTTCATCCTTATTGGGGAATCATCAGCAGAATCTACTCGTTGATGTTTTGCTCGCCGAGCGAAAGCTTACCCAAAACCATTCACGGTCCATTTATAAATGATTATGGACGTTAAACTTGCTTTCTATTGAATTTTTCAATTCGCCTCTTTGTGATTAATTTCCTTAGTGCCTTTCAGTGAGAGGACAAGGGGTTAATATATTGGATCTTTCAGGATCATTTTTTATTTTATTGTTGTTTATCCCGGCGGCCCATTCCTAGGACCGTGAATGGTTTTGGGTAAGCTTTCGCTCGGCGAGCCAAACATCAACGAGTAGATTCTGCTGATGATTCCCCAATAAAGATGAAACAATTGTACAGAATTCTCGTTGATGTTGGCTCTGTGGGCGAAAGCATATTTATTGTCCGGTTGGCGATTTCTCTCCATTTATAAATGATTACGGACGTTAAACTTGCTTTCTAATAATAATAATAATAATAATAATAAGTACTGAAAAGCTCTTTGAAATTTGCGTTATTTGAAATGAATTTACAGTTTCAATATTGTTTTGATTTTTCGTTGATTCGGTGCTTGTTGCTGATCAATGTTGGATGAACTAAACTTCAGTTTCCCTTTTGCTTATTGATTAGATTCGGTTCATTTGGGTCAATATTTGCAGATAACATTAGTCAGTCGTGGAAGCATCGACAGAGAGAGTAGCTCTTATGATCTTGCCGATCAAGCAAATCATCCCGTTAATATTAGCTAATCATTACTTAATTCTGTTTCCTCCCATAACACGATTAGATAATTATTCTTAATCTTTAATTTTTTTTTTTAAAGTGAACATCGACATATAAAATTAATATCGCACATTCAAAAAAATCTACATTTTCTAATTATTTATAATAAAAATTGAAAAAGTTAAAAAAAAACATATATTTCTGAACGAGAACAGTTTCGACCTGCTTACTGCTAGGTCATCATCAGCTTTAAAAAAAGGCAATTTTTTTAAGGTTAAAAAAGGTTTTAAAAAAAAAAAAAAAACTAAAATGAAAACTTCAAGAAGCTAATAAGTTATTGATTGAATTTTTGACCGTTTGTATATTTAAGAAAAGAGGATTGATAAAGACAAAATAACTTAAACAAAAGCACTCGTGAAAATGCGTCCCCAAACGGTGATCAAGATAACTACGATGGAAACAAAACAAATCATAGTTTCCCAGTGTGTGGAAATAATCTTATTGATGTTTTCTTTTAATAAAATTTTGGTTTAAGTTTTGATTAGAGATCTGTTCATTATAGGATTTAGAGAAATATATCTAGAAAGGTTCGATGCATTTCCGTTTTAAAACGATTTCAATTAGTTCACCCTTAGTATGTCGCTGGTTTTTTTTTTTTTTTTTTTACTATTTAGTGATATTGTTTATCTTCCACATGATAGCTAGCATCAGTAGAGAATTGCACCTTTGGCCCATTGGTTCGTAATATCTTAAAGTTTGTCTGAGAGAGAAGGAAAGAATTAGAACAGAGCTTTGCAGTCGATGGAACGCAAGAAAATTCTGAGAATGCATTTGCAATAAAATAGCCTGCATGACCAAGTTCATGCTATTATTGTTATACGTTATTCTTTTGATACGTTACTTATCATTGCCTTCTCTCCTTCAGATTCATTGTCATTTCCGGATATTCTTTAAATGCTTACAATAGATTGGTATACAAATCAAGCCGAGACACTTCAAAGAATGTGTAGTAAAGCAGCAAGAAAGTTTGGTCTGTCGTGCGATACTAAGACGCGGGGTTTACAGAGCGTCGCGAAAAAAAGATTGAAAAGCACTGGGTTAGAATAAAACTTTTGAAGTAGAGTTTTAAGTGAAAAAGTGCCTGGCCGTTTCTCACGATGACTCAGAAATAAGAAGTTTCATCCTTGAAAAAAGTCCCAAAGTAAAAAAAAAAAAGTGTTAGTTATAATGAAGAGGCATCCATATTAATTTCAGTACAACTCGGACCAATAGATAAAGCGCTGTAGACAAAAACTGTCCATTTTACGTAAAAATACAGTAATTGCTGTAATTCAAAGAATACATATCCAATAAAGATGAAATTTTAAAAGGAAGATTCCTCTTGAATGTGATAAGGAACTAAGGGTCAAAAACCGCGGTTTCGTTGTCTGTGATTAAGAAAACTCAAACACAAATTATCCTTGAAGACTGAAACTTTCGACGGTTTTAGTTCCTTATAGGGAATTCTTATTTTGAAAGTTTTGAAAATCGGATTACTAGATAAAGAACTATGGGCAAAATAAAAGCCATTAACCAAAGCAAATGACTTTTTTTTTTTATTATTTGCTCTCTTACCGTCATTCGGAAGTTGTTATGCCAACTATACCTTATTAGTTACTAAGGATTTACTTTTTGTACTCCCTTAGTGTATTAAAGTTAACGTATTAGTTGATTCATAATTTTGAAATGTGCAAAGACAAGAATCGCGTTTCATGATTTCTAGGCTGTGCTCAAGTGTTATTTTTCTGCGTGCGTTATTTTGATTCTGTGATTAAACTTAATTATTCTCGGTCAGTAAATGTTGATCGCCTAATTCCGATCTAGCTTTAGCTGGTTTCTACTCGAAATGTCCTCCTGAGTTAAGTATCGAAGTATCTGCTTCGGTTATATTAGTAGCTGTTAGTTTTCAAAACGTTAGATTCTGCTGTTATTAAGGATGGCTTTCCTGCATTTCAGCGACTCAGTACACCAATGTAAAGGGGAGTAGGTTGTTAAGAAAGCTCTATCCGCTTTCGATCCTTATGATTTGTAGAATTATGACGAATTCAGATGTAGGGTCACTTCTTGTCTCACAGGGAATGGCTGAAAAATAAGACCTACATATCTATAATATTTACTACTTTTTTTTTTTGTTTTTTCGGATTTCCTGATTACTGCACATTAATCCTTTAATCGTTTTCGCTTTTAGGATCCATATCGGTAAATCCGTTAATCCAAATTAATAACTTCTTTTTTTTTCTAATAACCTAAACCTGTCGTTTCAGATTCATAATAAAAATATCTTCGAGTTAGGCTGATCACAGTAAGACGAACGAAAAGTGGTTGTGTCAACTGCATTTTTAAAATTACCTTATCCCTTTTTCTCTCGACAATGCCGAATAATAGTTAAAACAAATCTATCGTAATTTTTGATAGCTAATTTCACTGTACGCCTAGGAAATATTTACCATTCTCCGAAGAAATAAAGGAAAAATGGACAACGAAACACATGCTACAGGAAAACATCAGCTGTAGCTAAATCCCAGAGCAATAAAAACAACTAGCAGTATCTCTTGTAATAGTCAAATACAATAATCAACAAGGCAAAAATAAAAATGGTTTCATATCGTAACCGAAACCACAGGGACCTTTTGAGTATTAAATAAATATTATTGACTGTAATCTACCTTATAATATGAATTTGGTTAACGTTAATTCCCCAGATCAGAACTTTGGCCAAAAATCTTTATGTATGGGACTTTCCGAAGATTTCATTGTTTCATGATAAATAAACATTAACTATCTAATAAAAAAAAAAGACTGAAATTGATAAACTTAGATTATCTACTTTTATAATTTTGAGCAATTGATTTGTAGATTTTGCCATGTCAAGATTCAATCGCCAAGTTATTCAGTTATAGTTTTCTTATATTGCATGTATCAGAAATTGGGAATACCTGTTAAGTATAAATATCCTGTCGACTTTTTTTCCCCTAAAAATTTTTGGACGTCTGGATCTTAATCTACTTGTTATTGCAACAGCTTCTGTTGGAGCAGAAACGCATTTTTTTACTTTAATAGATTCAGAGAAAGTTATACGATTCGAGTCCTAGAAAAAAAATCTGTAAAGATCCCAAGTGGTCGAAGTAATTAGGAGCAGTTATGAAAACAGTATTGCTGTTGTATGCCCTGGGCATTATCTATCCAAAGCTATTGTATCTACATTGGATTGGATTACGTTAAAAATGAAGAACTTAGAATGGATGCCAATGAAAATATTACTTGTAGAATAAAAAATAAAATGATTAAATTGGTTTGTACACATACTTCGAATGAAGGAGAAAGTATCTGTAGTATGATGATTTGAAATCAATATACTTACTATAACTTAAAAAAAAAATGGAGTAAAAATACTTCTAAATTCTTTTGGGTCTCTCAAACATAAACTGTGAATCATTTTTTTATTTCTTTTCAAATATCCGAAATTCCAATTCCCGATCGTAAAAGAACCCTGAATCTTTCTCCCTCTCGTGGACATATTTATGCACATATACATAACATTCCGTTTTGCATTATTATTGTATTATTATTTTTTTTTCCAATGCATAAAATTGTTCAATCTGGGCAACAAGTGCTGTTAAGAGGCATGTTTTTTCCCTCCATCTCACATTGCAATTTCAGTTTTTTCCTTTCTATTTTTTTTCCCCCTTCCTTCCTAACTTGTTTTATTTGTATTTTTTTTTTCCTAGATTTATGCGTTTAATAACCGCTTCCTATAAATTCGAAATAATAATCAAACTGCGCGAACCAGTAGATTTAGCCTCCACACCTCCCCCTATTTCGCACCTACTCCTCCGCCGCTGCGTGCGCGCGCCAACTGCGAGCTATTTTACATGGTTGTACACGTTTGATTCGTTGCAATGGAAATGGCGTAATCATTCTTCGCAGCATGAAATCCAGCCATTCTCTATGCAAAGCAGCATTATTAAGTATACCATTGGAGTTCCACCTCCAAAGTACCCCCTCATTGATATGTATGAAAACATTACAAAAATCCACTTTGTCTGAATATTGAAAAATTCATGTCTCTTCGCCAAGGCCCGTCTTCATCTATTTATATGGGAATTTTTCTCGTCGCTCGTCTACTTATTTCCAGATTTGATATTTTTGTTTAACAATATTAGCTTTGAGGATTCGCCCATTCCCCCGCTGATAGGCACCTCCTGCTTCACAGAAAGAAAATAAAGGGAAAAAATCTCCATGAAATTCAGATTTTTTATTTTTTTATTTCGAACGAAGTAATCCCACTTGTTCAAATTACGACACTGTTTATTACCGTTCTTCTCCTGGAGTAGGCACCTTTCTTCTTCTTCTTCTTCTTCTTCCTTTCCTCTGTTTCTGACAACGCTTCGTCAAGAAACTCGGAAGTAGACTTCTCAATTGGAAGTTATGGCAGAGTAGCCGATTGAAATAGTTTAGAAATGCAATTTTTTTTTCCACTAAAATACGAAGATGAACTTGAGGCCTACTTTCAGTAAGATGCACCCACTCCACGTTTATCGGTTTCAAAAAAAAAAAAAAAAGCAAAGTAGAGCGCAATTTTTAGTGGTTCTTCATCATTTTTCCGGACCCCTCAGTAGATTTCATGGTAGATTCAAAAGGGCACGGGGAAACAATTAGGAACCAATGTAATAACGATGCGCTTTGTATTGGAACTGGTAAGGGGTCCTTAAATTTGATATGTTTTAGACCCCTCCTCCCCCCAAAAAAAAAGAAAATCTTCCATAATAAATTGAGAGTTCTATGTACTGGCAATTGCAAGTAATGAATGACTATGGGGATTATCATTGATTAAAGTCCCTCTTTTCTATACTCGATTTTTTTTTTATAATAAATAAGAATTAAAGAAATTGAAACCAAAGCATTGCATGTTACTCATTGATAATCAATTTAGTTTTTAGTTTAATCAATTCATAAAAAATTTAAGTATTTTCGATTTTAAAAAGTAAGCATATATTGATATTAAGGTAATTTTTGTTCATTAAATAATAGTACTCGTGCTCTTCAATGAATGATAATTAATGTTTATTTAAATACTGACGATTGTGCTAGTATTAGTCATTCTGTGGTTACTTTCACTGCTGAGTTAAAACTATTAATATAAGCCTGCAAGTGTATTAAAAGAATTAAAAAATAATAGGGAATCGGTCTTCTGAGTCCCAATAAGAAAGAAACAGTTTCCATCAGTTTCACTGATGCAACACGCATGCGCTTATATTTAGATACATTTTTTTTCTCTCTTATTTATATTTCATCAAAGCATATATGTGAAACCCCTTCATTTTTATTTGTAAGTGGAGCTTTTTTTTTTATATCTAGTATATATTTTATTTTATTTTATTTTATATATTTGTTATATTTTTTATAACAGAAATGTCATTTCTATTAAGTGCATACTGGTCAAGTATCTGTTCTGTTTGTATTAAAGTTTCTTATTATTTCCCCCCTCCCCTCTCCCCCGGATTTTGGGGTATCACTGACGGGAGCGAGAGCAAGATTCACAATCTCCCTGTTCGTCAACTGGGTAAATCAAAGCTGATGATTTCTAATAATAATGAAACAGCTGTCCCCGATTCCCGCAAGTGGTAACTCAAGGCAAAGTCGTGGAAACGTGCATTTTGCAGTGAGGATTAGAATATTAATGAGTTTTCATTAGAAAACGTTTGGGGGAGGGTTGTATTGTTTTTCAGAATCTTACGTTCCAGTTCTTACTGGTGTTTGTCAATTTTTCTCACCTTTTCCTTGATACGAAAGCTTTGCTCGGCTTTTCGGGACGCGTTCTGCTCAAACTTAAAATTAAACTAGCAGAAAATGGTTCTCCGCGTTTTCGAATAATAAACTCGGGAGCAACGACGTGTTTTGGCAGCTTGAAACGTGTCACCGGTAGTTGGGAAACAAGTTTGCCGTCGAGTTACCTATTGGAACGCAGCTCTCTTTAACACGGTCCCATTTCTGTTTTAGGGGGTCCATTTACGCGGACATTGTGAATCCATATTTGCCTGTCATCACGGGCTTTTATGATCCAGTTGGGCTAATGCTTCGGCTGATAATCAAGATATGGCGGGCGACGCATTGGCAGACTTAATCTTCCCCATCATTGCTGGTGTCAGTTGGGATCCAAATACCCTTATCAAATGTAAACAATGACTACATAAATCCCAAATTATGAAACTTTCAATCTTAGAGATAAAGAACATGCAAATATCAATGCTCCCCCACGTGTAGTATTAAAGCTACAGTGTTGTCAACATGCCAAGTAATGTAGCCACCGCCATGTAGCCATACAGAAACGCTTTTGCCTTTGGTTCGACTATCAAGTTCTCTAAATCCTCTGTAACTCGCATTGGCGGAGTCGGATCGCCTGCAAAAAAAAAAAAAAAGAAAGAAAAGAGCTGATTTATGCCTGCATGAATATTTTATTTTCCTGCCTCTGTTTATTTTCAGCGAGAATTAATGGCTATATTTGCAAGAGAAATCAGCCGAAGCACATTACCATAACAATCGGCTTACAGTTTTGCCGCCATGGAGGCCCTGCTAAGCTTCTTAATGTAGCAAGCAGCGCCATAAACGGGTTTTGATGCGAGGCCCGAGAGGGCTAGCACAAGCCCAGGCAGTCAGCCGAGACCCCATCTCGAGCGGGCGGGCAACAGCAATCCGGTTCGGGCGGTCGAGGGAATTCTTTTTCCCCCTTCCTCCGAAAACATACGGATTTGGGGTTCGACCGTTTGGTTCTGATCCCGTCGCTCCAAATTGCGCTTTTGGCGAAAACGCAGTTATAAAAATCGAAGCTCAATTGGTCAGCTTCGAATTGTTGGCGCTGCCTTAGAAAGATTTGCGTTGTGGCGAAGTTTGAGCCATTTTGTGTCGCCTGGAAAAATATTGATTTAGACATATTTAGAAAAATCACTGTACAGTTTTGTTTTCTTTCTCCCTGCAATAAATTGGTTAACTAAAATTTTCATGTTCAAATTTAAAATTAAATCTGAATTTATCTATAACTTAAACTAATCAATTAATGCGATTTATAACTTCTTTTAATTTTAAAGTATAAACACTTGTTATTAAGATTCAATTAATTAGAAATAATTAATTGAATTTTAATAACCTAATTTGATTCAGGAATAACACAATAAAAACCAGACGACGTTTTTATTATTAATTTATTTACTTTTATTAAAATTGTATTAAGCTTTAATTATTAAGTAATTTACTTCTAGAAATCCTATAAAATAACATAATATTCTTTTCGAAGGACTTCCTCAGGTGGTTATAGAGGACAAGAAGGCCAAACTGTTCTTTTTTCCTCTACATAATGTAAGGGTTACAAAATAAGAACTAAAAACATTTCCGAATACATGTTAACAATTGAAAACTATCTTGTTCACCAGCGTTGTTATAAATAATGATAGCATAAAACACATAAATATTGATAACACTAACAATAACATGAACAACAACATTACTAACATTCTCGCATTATATCCAAAAAACTTATTTTTTCATAAAATCCTTAACATTTATAACCAAATGAAGCACTATTCATTTTAAGAAGCTTATGCTAATTAATGTTATTATTTGATAGAAAAACACGGAAATACGTGTTAATTGATGTCCATTTGCAAGAGAAGATCACGGAATATAAAAAACAGCGATAATGTGTTGTTGTGTTTCTGGTATTGTGAGTCTGTATAAATAAATAGAAGACGCCAGCACCTGAGGTTCATTATATTTAGAATATATATCGTACTTGTTGAGTGTTGGAGAAGGGCAGAGCAATAATAAAAACTCTTAAAACTAATTTTACCAGGTTACAAATACAATTGAAAAAAAAAAAAAAAAATCTTTCAAAATATATACTTCAAATATATATTTTTGATATATAGTCGGACCTCTATTTAACGAAGTCGCTAAATCCCGAAAAAAAGTTCGTTGTATGGAAAATTCGTAAAATAGAGATTCACCTTTTAAAATTACGGTACTTTAAACTACATAAAGCAGATTTAGAATTGAATACAGATTGAACTTTCAATCAGATTTAAAATACATAAACAATAAATATTATTAAAAAAAGTAATAATTTTAATGACTTAAAGCATACATTACCACATGCAAACTTAAATTTTAATAATAAAGTCTGTTAATTTTGTCTTGAGTTTTTTTGTTAAAAAAAAAAAAAAGTGTTTTTGCTCACAGTATGTCTCGCATCTTTGTAATGCACCAAAAACCCCTTCAGGCATATTTTCTTCAAATTGTAATCCGCGGCGGATTACTTCAAATGATTTTAGCATTTCATCATACGAAGGGTTTTTGATTTCTTCATCATGATCATTTTCATTTTCATCATCTTCATCGCAATTCATAGCTGTATTGTTTTTATTTTTCACACTGTCCAAAATATCCGATTCAGTTAGTGTTTCCGAGGTCTCAACTTCAAAATCAAGTGAAAGATAATCATCAATCAGCACATCATCGTTAATTTCTTCTTTTTCTCTCAGCTGTATCCTCGAAAAAGTGGTTAAATAGAAAATGCATTTCGCTATTTGGAAGTTAATTTACAAAGAAATTAGCAAAATGTTCTTGGTTCCAAAGAAAAGTTCGCAAAATACAGAAATTCGCAAAATAGAGGTTCGACTGTACTTAATTTATGGATGCATTGTTTAGTTCAACCACAGCAGTTTACGTAAAGATTGATGTTTACAAAATAATTAATTCAGTAAATTAATAATAATCTAATAATTAAAAAAAAACATAATTATCTTGAATCAAAATAATTAAAACAAAGGACATTTAAGATTATAGTTATTATACTTGCACGAAGAGCAATATATTATATATAGGCCTAAGAGCATTACATTAGTTTTTCAATGTCAATAGCGAAATCGGGAATTCTTTTAAATGATGTATAAAAGGAAATTTTATTTAGAAACAAACCTACGGCAAGAAGATAAGAATATTAATTCGAAGAATATTAAAGAATGAATTTTTCTCAGTTCTAAAAGTAACTTAGTATTGAATTAATTTTTTAAAATGTATTTTTCAATCATGTATTATTATAGAATAATAATCAATAATCTTTCCTAATGAGACTTAATTTAATATTCTTCAGAAGATGCTAAAGACTAAACATAAGAAAACCTTTATTTATAATCTGTTAGCGGGGACGGATTGGGCTGCCGGGACACTGGGCAAAATTCTGTTGGGCCGGTGAGTCTGTGGGCCGGCACTCTCTAGAATCACAGCCTACATTAATGGGCCGATTTTAGGTGTTTGCCCGGGCCGTTTTGAGTCCCCAAACCACCCCTGTCTCTTAGACTCATTATCAATAAAATATTTAATAATCAAATTAGATACATTAGCGCGAGGAGCATTAACCGTATCCCTTTTTCAAGCAATTTCTCCAAAATCATTCTTAACGTATTCAAGAGAGAACATATGTTTTTCAACATTAAGTATGTGTTTTTTTTTTTTTTTTTTTTTTTTTTTTCCTGTCTGTTTATTTACATTTCACCTTATAGTACTGAATTGTTAAATATTGGATACGATGTCTTTGTTTAACTTTTGTATTTAGTAAATTGTTAATGTTCTGTTTTTCGATTGTTATTTCTTTGGATAATGAGTTTGAAAAAGGAATACAGTTAGTATTTTAGAGATCTCGAAAATTCGCGTTAAATTATCTATTTTTGTTACTTTTTTTTTTAACTTAAAACAAAGATATCCTATGACATTCTTCAACACAAGTCGTAGAATCTGCAGCAGAATGTCTCCCTCCTAATAATAAATTGGATCTTCTTTTTTCTCCCTGTCTTTAATAACTTCACCACGTCTTGCCTATCCGAAAGTAATTGTGTATTTTCTTAGTGTTTCCATTTGTCTGTAGCCCTGTAGCTTCGCTCTGTGTTATTAACCGATTAATTTTTTTCTTCTTCCCCGATCCCGGATTTTCGTCTGTACGGGATGATGGCGCAATGTGTTTACGGCCGCTTGCCGCACTGCACTGCGAGCGGGCGGTCGGCGGTGACGGCAGCGCGGTAAAACCAACTCCTCCTCCTCCTCGTATCTTTTGCATGGCTGCTTGACTTTTGATCACGGAGCAAGAGAGAGAGAGAGAGAGGTCCTTTCTTAAATAGAATTAATAGAGGCACGGAAGAAAAAGAAAAAAAGCAGGCGACGGGGAGTGAGTGAAATCTCATTTCTCCGTTTGATTAGCGGGAATCTTTTTCACCGTCTTTTGAATACCAGCACCCATTTATCATTAAAAACTGCTGCCGTCCTATTATGAATATTGATGGGTCGGGGGCTGCCTGTGTCGGGCGTCAATCCGACTTCAGACCTAATAAATATTGACTGTAAACCATATACAGAGACCGCCATCTGCGATCCGAATTTAAATAATTCATTCTCTGGGGGAGGATTGAAAGCGATAGGGTGGGTGGGTAGGTGGACCGAGTTCTTGTCATTCTTCTATTGGAAGTATAATTAGCATATAAATTTCAGGACCTGCACTCAAATCCGTTTGTCTTTTTTCACTATTATTATTTTTTTTATTTTAATATTTGCTTAAGCTTGAAGATTAATATACGGAAAAATCGCATTGGAACAGCCTTTATTTGCAATTTCTCCGATATTGAAATATTATGGCTATATTGAATTTTTTATTAATACTTTCTTTTTTTTTTTAAGAAACGTGTCTGCCACTGGACGTAGATTTTGTCCCCTTGAAGAATTGGCTTCTTTGCTGTCATGTCCATCGGTTCTGGGGAGCAACAGCTTGATATGACCGCATTCATGACCTGCAAAAATTGCCTTTGAACTTTTAACGCATTGAGAAGGCTGACAAATGGCGAGCTGACAACATTTGTCAGCCTCTTGAATAGATATTAAAAAGCAATTTCTTTTTTATTTGTGGGAGACGAAGTTTTTAAAACGGGACGGGACGGGAATGAAATTGGATATTGTTCATTTGAAAAAAAAAAAAAAGCCCATTTTTTTTTTATTTTAATTCTTGGAGACTGATAACTTTAGAAATGAAGGCAAAGGCCATGACATGCATTGTGATGCACTTTGTAAACTTGAATTCTTAACGATTGATCGTTAGATTGATTAAAACTATGTAAATTGACTTGTAATAAGGCCGCGTTTTCGTCTGTTCAGTTATCGTACAATATTTGCTGGCTTTAAGCCGACCCCCGATTCTTTGGATTGAAACTCGTTTGGACATGTAAACACTTTAGTTAAAACAAAAATCCCGTCATATCAATATTTTGTTTTGTAGACAAACTATTTCAGCTTCCCCACCCACCCCCAAATATTTTTCCATCATTAAACCTGTTAAGCATTTCTTAGTATTTATTATTATAATAATGGAATACATGAATAAACCTAATAGTTTGGAAATTACTTGCAAATTAGAAATTGAAAATAGTTTTTACGACTTCCATTAGGCCTATTAATTGGTATTTGGATTTGTACCGTCATCAGCGTAACCCATTTATTGTTTCGATTTCCAGAGATGTAGACTTCAGCAGTTAAAGAAAAAAGATAAAATTTAAACTTAAATTTATTCCAAGCAGTTACTTCTAATCTTCAAAAAAAAAAAAAAAAAAATATTCCAGATTATTAAGATACAAAAAAAGTAGCAAAATACAGTGTTTATTGCCTGTCTTGAAAATTCCTTAATGTTCGTCTTTATTGTAGGCTTACAGAATTGGTGAATCACACTTTATATTCGTATGTTGTAGATTTTTTTTTTTATTAGCTTACGAATTAGAAAAAGCAGTTAGCAGCTTAGCAGCAGTTCAGTTAGCAGCAGTTCAGAAAAAGAAATATTTAAATTCGTTCAAAACTATTCAACAAAACTATTAAATTTACAAAATAGGAAAATAAAAGCAATGAAAACAAGACAACCTTCAGAATAGATTGATTCTGAAATTTTATGAGTTACTTAATTGTTAATAATATAGATAAACATCCAATAATCAAGCCACGGTCAAAATCAGAACTGTTTTATCCCACTGAAAAATTCAATTGTATTTCAAACTACCCACTTCTTATATAAAACTCATACTATATGGAATAATAGGATTAAGAAACATGTTTTATATTTACTTCAATAGATTCTCTTATTTTATTCTATTGTTGATATATGTTACCAGACAGATAGTCAACAATACGTTTTTAATCTAGACGTAAATGATTTTTAACGCCTCTCATCTAAGCAGCCAGTTAGAATGTGTGTCCCTCCCGAATAATTTTTGAACCGCTAAATGGATCTTCTTGAAACTTGGTGTACATATTTGAGGACTCATCCCATCTAACTTTTATACTTTAAATCTTTTCCAAATGGTTTCTTTTGTCTAGAAATTAGCACGAGAAAGCGACAAAAACTCCCGTGCAAAAAAGCATTAGAATCATAACAATGGATTTTTATCTTTTTTTTCTATTAACATTTAATTGTCTTAAACAGTGAGATTTAATTCTTTTAGCTAATCCCTTGTGCGTGATTTAATGTGTTAAAAATTTATTCCGATTTAGACAAAGAAGTAATACGGAATTAAGGTTTTTTTCAGATTATGGAAAATTTGTAAACTGTCAGAAATTATAAAAAACCTACGCCTACATTTATTTAATAATTTTAAAATAAACATAGACTTTTCGTTTTTGTTGTTTTCAGACTATAAAAATAATAATAATAATAATAACATACCACTGTGACACCTATTGTCATAGGTGCCCTTGGTGCCATATCAAAGGAATATGCAAAATTCTTTAATAGTTTGGAACTTTACAATATTTCAATAACAGACCTGCAAAAAACATCATTACAAGGCACAACTTATATTTTACGAAGATACTTGGACAATTTTTGTCTTTGTACTGTGTCAAATGTTGATATAATAATAAAAATTTCTTTATTTTTAACAAATAATAATTTAAGGAAAGTAGGCTGTAAATTCTTTTGAACTTCTACAATAAAAATATAAAAATGTTTATATTTCTTCCTTTTTATCTTTTTCCCTTGGCTGCGACCAATACGTAAAATATTGTAAAAAAAAATCATGAATTAATTTTGTTCTCACTTTACCACAGTCTCGTTGAAAACTCGGCGTTAGATCGACGTTTGAGAGCTACAGATTTAGATGAATAAATTTGGAGAAATTTTTTAATCTTTAACAACTAAACTTTCATTTTGTTTGTTGACCAATTTTCCCCAATCTATTTCGAAAAACTTTATTTTTAGTTTAGTTGATTATTCATTTAGTGTTTTTTTTTTGTGTGTATGTGATCAGTTTAAAGTCTTATTTTCATTTTGACTTTTGAGTTTTGTGTTAACGATTAAGTGTCAAAGGATAACTAGGAATACGCGTAGTTGCTGACAGATGTTGGAAATCTCGCTTTCATCTGCTGTAAATATTTAATCTCCATAAATGAGGTAAATGAATGAATTCGTTAAGGAGTCGACAGGAACAAGCAGAAGCTCGTTTTAATTGTGAAATCCCAATTATTAATTGCAAAAGAGAATTTGAAAGCTTGTTCCACTATGTTTTATTTATGCCTACAGAAGTATTGAGCTGAGCTAATGGAACTTAATATAGGAGGCTGTAATTCTTGCAGTTTTACAAACTGGGGAGGTCTTAATGTCTGAAAGTGAAATGGAAACCACGTGACTTTAGGTGTTCCTGTAACAAGGATTTATTGAAAGTTAAAGTGTGGTTTATTGAATTGCCTTAATCTTTAGGTCGTAAGCATCTGGATAATCCAAAGGATACGTAAACAATGCTCAAGGAACAGTCAGGTCAAGGTTTCTGGGACACCGACATCGTTAATATTATTAATTATTATTTACTTAATTAACACTTAAATTTGAAGTTTTGGAGATTGGTTGGACAGATTTCGTTAATGTAGTTTTTAAGTGTCTATTCTGAACAACTTTTAATTCTCCTAATAACTTTTATCATTTTTTTGCATTAAAATTAGGAGTTACTTTTCTATTTTTGGTTTCCATCCTCTTTCATGATTTACTTGTTTTATTCTATCTTTTTTTATAAGTGTTAATCCTTTTTATAAAGAATTAATCAATGAAAAAATAAATAAAATCATGTTGAAAATTCTTTTATTCTTGCTAACAAGTACGAAGATTGTAAACATCACAACTTCACCAGTCACAAGCGATATTTGCATAACTTATACACATATTCGTGAACGTAGCGTTATTTATTTATTCTTACATGATTCATAAAGTTTTATTTTAAATACTTTTTCATCAACTTTTCTATTTAATAAAGAAAAAACTAAAATGTTACGTATTACAATAAAGTTCTTCGTTATATATTAAAACAAAAATATATTTCTTCCATTTCATCAAACTGTTCAAAATTCTTCAATGATATTTCGCGGAAACTATCGTTGAAGAATTTTGAACAGTTTGATGAAATGGAAGAAATATATTTTTGTTTTAAAATATTAGGTACTTTAAAAAAAGAAAACGCATTTATGAGAATTTCTTAATATTATATTAAGAATCATTTAATCGAAATGTGAAATATCTCAATAAAATTTTATTCCACAGTTGAGTGACTGGTCGCTCGTATTGAAATTGATGGTTCCTTGCGTATGTTAGCATTGACCAATGCTGAGCTTTATTATGTGTATATGAATTAATTAATTAATTTCCAATATATGTCAAATAGCTTCATAATATCCTTCTCTTAATTTTTTTTATTTTACTTTATTTATTTATTATTTATTTGGTCACTAAGCCTATTGAAGCCTGTATGTTGCTTGTCCGTTTACTTCTTCGTTGCTTTTTCCCCTTTGTCGCCATCAAGTGCTGTGCACTTTGCTTGTATTATTGTTATTTAATTTTAAGTCCAGTGCTCGTCGTAATCCGCCTGCCTCCACTTGGTGACCTTTCCTAATTGGTGTTATGTGGGCTCCCTACAGGAGGGCCTGGTCAGCCATTTATTCCACTCGGTTTTATTAAAAAAAAAAAGCACAACAGGTTGAGGGTTGTTTTTTTTTTTGTTCTGACCACTCAGGGAAACCCCACACGGAGGGAAATTTGTAGCGACTGGCTCTTGCTGAGTGGACACTGGGTCCATTAGCGTAAATCACCTTTTAAAGAGACCCGGGTTGCAACTAAAAGGAGGCATGAAATTCAATAGGCCTCGGGAATAAACAACAGGCAATTCAAAGCGAAAAATACCCTACAGAACTGAATAGAGATTTGATAAAGTGATTTTGAATTACATCTGTTCTCTTTAATAATTTACAAGCAGTTCTTTCAGAACTTAAAACCTACATTTTTTTTCTTTCTTTCTTTCTCTTTTTTTTTTATTTTAAAAATTGTAAATACAATACACACCTTATTTAGATTACAACAGTAAATTGAATAAATTGAATCCAATTAATTATAGTCATATCAAAGCACGCGCAAATTATTCATTTAAATAAAAGAATTAATATCCTTCTTTTTAAGGAGAGAAATTTATTATTTTTGTTAGCTTCACTTGCAAGGACGCCCTATAGAATACATTTCAAATACAAAAGTCAAATAATTTCTTGTGCATAAATATGGATGCCAAGTTCCAAGCAGTCCAAAAATTGGTAGATTCATACACATATTTTGACTGGATTTTCTAGCAAAATAGGTTTAATGGGGTAATTGCGCAGACAGATTAAATATAAAACCGGATAAAGAACCTTGATGATTATAATAATAATAATAATAATAATAATAATAATAATAAACTTATGTACTTTTTCTTTTTAATAAATGGGTACTTTTTTTTTTTTTAATGTGATGTGATTTTAATGTGATGATGTAACTTTAATTTCAAAGATGCGTTAAAGTCTCCAAATCACATTACATAATTTGTCAAGACACCTGAATTCTGGGAGTTTACTAATAAAATATAAAATAAATCAAAACTTTCACATGTGGATCTAATGCGAAATATTATTTGTTATCAACAAATAACCTTATTCAATTTTTCAAAACCAGCAAGAAATCGGAAAGTATTAAGGATGTTAGTGAATATTAATTCAATTCTTTTTTATTTGCTTTTTGTTAGTATGAATAAGCCTTAGGAACAGAATCGGTTAAAAAAAATACAACACTTCATTTCGGTAATTATTTTTTACGTAAAGATTTTTATCTGAGAATTACAATAATATAAATCGATAATTTTATTACGAAGGAAATAGCAAGAAACAATAGGAATATAAAAATAAAATAGCAATTTTTTTTTATTTTTTTTTTTAGAAATATTTTCTTAAAAAAGTTTATATCTAATAGAACTTTTCAGAATTAAATTCCTTTATTTTAGCGATTTGTTGACAATCTTATGTAGACAGATAAATAATCATATACTTAAATCGATAGATATATGAATCAAGTTGGAGACTTTTAGCAATAATCCTTTGTGATTGACTTTTTATTTTTAGCTTTAATTTTTATTTATTTATTTTTTTTTTTTTTGCAATTTATACTTAACTGTATTACTTTAAATACATACTAGGGAAAAAAAAAAATAAGAAAATCAATAACTTTTACTCTCAAAGGGATGGTATGTCTCCGCCCTGGTTTTTATTTTTAAATTTGAAAAGCCTGTACGGTTAAATTTCCCTCAATCTCCCCCTCTCCTTTTTCCTCCAATTCCTTTCGTCTCGTTTTGAGAATCTCCCTTCCTTTTCTTTCTCACTTTTCATCTATCCTCTCCATCCCTTGGTCCTCTCCCTTTCCAGTCAAAGAAGTGGTTGTCGAAGTACCTGTCATTCAACCAGATTATATTCCCACTGAGAAGATTCACTAATTTCGACAATAAAAAGAGGGAAAAAATCCACGGTGGTTGTTGTAACTGGGGGCCGATGGCTTTGGTGTGCGCTGCAGGCAATGCGTTGGGGGGGATCGCGGGTTGGCGGCGAAGGAAAAAAAAAAAGAAAAAACATAATATTAACGGGGTAATGGATCTTGACTGAAGATATTTTGGCAACAATAAAAAAAAAAAAGGAGCTTCTGTGTGCTGTAGAGCGCCCCCTCATTACCTTAGATGAGCCTTAAAATAAAGGTCCAATCTTTTTATCAGGTCCCGTTTATCATGGGCGCTCGACTTGGGCTTTCATCAGAGCCGAAGCATCTAATCTTAA
>JAFIDM010000003.1:38551439-38595648 GCA_023159025.1 Thereuonema tuberculata | reverse complement strand
GGGGGTGGGGGTGGTTAATACGAGCGAATCTGCCTCCGTTGTCTTTTGCCTACGCCGAAATCTCTCTCTCCATTAAATGCTTCGTTTCTTTTACTCTGCCCCCCCCCTACCTCTTACCCCTCTTTTTTTATTTTGCAGTATTGGGGAGGGGCGGGAATAATTACGCGTCGCTGATTTGGGTGAGGGAGTCACAGCGGTGCCCGATGCCTCTGTTTTCTGCATACAAATGGACCGCCTCCGCCCCCAAGCCAATTTAATTTGTGGAAAATAGTTATGTCGTCATCGCCGAGCAGTCTTTTATCCCTTCTTTCTTCGTCTTCTTCTGTTTTCTTTTTTTTTTCCTTTCTCTTTCAGCGAGAAGAAAATTCCAACCGATTTAAAAAAAGAAAAAAAAGTATTTATTCTTCAAACTGAGAAAGAAACCGAAGCGAAAGTTAGCTCTTGAATGTGCTGGGGATTAAACTTACATGCAACAATTTAAGTGTAGTTTTATTTCTTTTTCCTTTTCTTTTCCGTTCCTACAACGATTAACTTCTGAAAGTTTTCTTTTCTTTTCTTTTTTCTTTTATGAATATTAGTCAACAAGTTTTGTAGCGTTTTTACTTTGTAAAGTTTATAGTTTTAAATCTCGACTGTTAATATAACTCCATATAATAACGTTCTAAGTTGAATCGTAAGCTGTAATAATATTTTAACTTAAATAAATATAATTTAATAAAATATGTAAATAAAATGTAATTAAGTCAAAGGAGTTTAACGTGCTGTAAAATAATTGAAATTAAATAAAACAAGAAATGAAATTCAGCACATATTTAACCAAATTGCCTTTCTGGTTCGATTATCGGGAAGGAATCGAGAATGGTCGTTTCGTCCTATTTGGGACTCATCAGCCCGATCTCCGCCTTCCCCGATCAAAGACCCAGAAAGGCAAGATACTTAAGTGGAGGTCACCGTCACACCTGGCAGTGACCCCCGCAGAACAAAAAACATCAACAATAAATGTTGTGCTAATTACCACAACCAAAAACCTCTTCCTAATAACTTATAGGATTGTAGGTTATTTTAATATAAAGAAACATAAGTCAAAGAAGTTTAACGTGCTATAAAATAAATGAAATTAAATAAAACAAGAAATGAAATTCAGCACATATTTAATCAAATTGCCTTTCTGGTTCGATTATCGGGAAGGAATCGGGAATGGTCGTTTCGTCCTATTTGGGACTCATCAGCCCGATCTCCGCCTTCCCCGATAAAAGACCCAGAAAGGCAAGATACTTAAGTGGAGGTCACCGTCACACCTTCCCAGTCCACAACACAAGAGCGATGAGGTGATCAAATTCGCACTAAGAAGCTACGAAATCTGGCCATTCGATTTCACTATTCTATTTCACTTATTATCACTCGATTGTCTCCTACAAAATGAATTAATCCTTTTAGCTCATCCGCTGCAGAAAGTTTGACATGATTAAAATAAATCCAATCATTGCGGATTCAGTTCGTTTCATTCAGAAAATGGAAAATTTGCAGTTTTATATTCATCAGTTATTATAAGAGCCGTTGATTTTGAAAATCACTTTCAAAATCAACAAAGAATTAATATCATTGACCAAAATAAATTACTTAAAAGAAAATTACAACTGTTATTTATAGATATGATTGTGACTTGATTAAAAATAGAAATTTTAAGTTAATTTCTAATGAAAATTAGCTATAACTCTTTTTTTTTTTTTTTTTTTAACAAAATGGACTTGCCTCACTTCCAAAATCAACGGCTCATAATTTGAAACCAAAATTGTAGGCTTTGCATTTTTTGTCGTTTTCAAAACGAAAAAAGAAAAAGAAAAGAAAAAGAAAAAAAAAAGCAATGAAGAAATGACATATTAAGGAAAGTTTTATTCTGTCAAACTTCTAAGTTATGTCTTTCTTAGTAGCATTTGTGATTATAATAGTGAAGATTTTAACGTGTGTTTTATTATACTTATATTAAAAAAACAACTATGACTTACACACAAATCATTTAAGAAAGGTTTAAAAGTAAAACGTATTGTATTTTTTTAGCATGTTTTATTTTTAAACCTTTCTTAAATGATTTGTGTGTAAGTCATAGTTGTTTTTTTAATATGATTATAATAGGGAAAACCACTTCAATTGTTTTTCTGTATTATCAGGTTAAGTTTTCCGCAGGTATAGTTAGCAGCAAGCATACATTTTTTTTTTTTTGTAAAATGCCGAAAAGTCAAATTTATATATATCCATTAAGCTTTCTAAGACTAGTTTAAGCCGTCTCTGTTCGAAGTTGAGCGAAATTAAAGGCTTTTAGGGGTTTTGTTGGAGTTTTTATTTCCCTCATCCTATTTTTTTTTCTTTCTTCTCTTCTCTTCTTTTATCGCTCCTTTTTTTTTTATTCCTGTGGAATATTTGCAAATGGCTGTAGAAGAATAAGGAAATAATCCAGTTGGCATTTTTCGTTCTTCGCATTCGTCAGAGGCGAGGTTTATCGGAGGGGTTAAATAAAACTTATCTACGCCACCATTTTTACGAGGAAGAACGGGATGATTTTCCTGGATTGAATTACGCGAAAATGCATTATAAAATCTTGAGTAAATACCAATTGGAATCCAGAGAGCTCAAGTGGTAAATGCGCATAAATTTCCCTCTAGGCAACGGTGCCCTTTAAGCGTAGGGAGCCTTCTGATAAACCAATTGGAGAGGAATTGGAATTTCTTTGCGTAGGTGGCCTCAACGTTGAAAATTATGGAATTTGGTTTAAAAGAGATATTTTAGCTGTTGATCAAAGTCGACAATTTTAATCCTACGTAAAGAAGAGCATAAATTTAATTATTATTTAAAATTGGTTTGATGCTTTAGAAAACCGGTTAAGTATTGCGAAGAGGTTTAAATCTGCTTCTTAATATTTCGAGTTTTTTTTTTGCTCAGCAAATCTATCAAAGGGTTTTCTATGTTTGATCAAATACCAGTAAATACTCGTAATTCTGCTATTCTCATATTTTTGCCGAAATGGTTGATTTTTTTTTTTTTTTTTTTTTAATGCTCTTCTTGGCCTAAATGACTTTTGTATCGAATTTTTGACAGTATATTTTCATTTTATAGTT
Source organism: Thereuonema tuberculata (assembly GCA_023159025.1). Taxonomy (NCBI): domain Eukaryota; kingdom Metazoa; phylum Arthropoda; class Chilopoda; order Scutigeromorpha; family Scutigeridae; genus Thereuonema; species Thereuonema tuberculata. The sequence goes on along the minus strand of JAFIDM010000003.1, from coordinate 38,592,535 downwards.
TATGCTTTAGCGGTCGCGGGAGCAAGAGTTAGGTTCACAATCTTCAAAACATCTGACCTTCATCAACTAAGTAAATGGATTTCTTCGCCCTCTAGATTATCCCTGTTCATTTGATGACACAACAAATGTCACAGATCCTTACCAAAAACAACTGATGATGTCATTGCGAAAATGTGATTTTGTTTTTCACTTGATTCGAATAACTTTAAGACTCCTTGATGTTTATGGGATTCGAAAAAGAAAATAGATAAATATCGACATCCTAAACATCCTTCCCTCGTTTTCCATTGCGATCAAGATACTACCTGGGTAAGATTTTTACTTCTAAGTTGTTTTCATAACAGTTCATCTCTTAAGTAAATGGCTTTTCGTTTTTCTGTGAATATTAAGTCGCAGATTCTGAAAATGTAATAGCAGTGTCCTTGGCCCAGTATAATCAGGTAGTTTCTAAAAAAAACAGCAGAATTTGGCAATCAATTTTTTAAACCAAACAAGACGTTGTTAACATTGGATTCATAAGGAAAAAAAAAAAAAAAAAAAAAAAAATCTGGGAGAGAAAGGAGGGGGGGGGGGGGGTACCAGCATTTGGCTTTTTTGGTATTTCAGATTTCGAACTCGAATCGCAAAATTGTGGCTATATTTTTTGAATGAATTGGATCTATAATTCTAACATGTAAATAATGAAGCGGTTTTAGCTGTAATCATTGAATTCTTAATTATTTTTTTTTGCAAAGATTCATCAAACGATTTTTTTTTTTTTTTTTAATTATTCGGCATTTTATATTTGAGCATCGAGATTTGATAATGTACATTGATTTGCTTTGAATTCAAAGTAAGTAAACTTTCAAGAAATTTTTACATAAGTAATAAGAGGTTCCTGAAAGAACTTGTCCATAAACCTTGAATTTTCTTTTGACTTTTTTGCGATCTATTTGAGCATTAGTCGCTGTGGTCCCGTTCCAAGGTCCTCAGCCCATTCGATTTGTACCTGTAGGTTATTAAAGGTGGGTCTACTGGGAAGAGATACGTAACACGAATCATCTGAAGAAAATAAATAAAATGATGTTACTTGTGTTAAAGCTAGTACACCATGATTTGGGGCAAGAAGCCGTACACAGTATGTTTTCAAAGTATTGGCTAATCCTTTTGGAGCATACTATGAATAAAATGAGTCTGTTTTTTTTAAAAAAAATGATCAAATTTCCTAAATATGGAGACTTTTGGACCATTCTGTAGAATAAGCCACGAAGAAAATATAATCCATCTTTATATTCTTCAGTAAAAGTTATTACCTTTGGTCAGTTTTATACTTAAGAATAGTTTTGTTATCGATTTCATGTAGTTATTAGCTTTAAGCTCTTTAATACTTTTTTTTCAACCCAATTCATAAACGATGACGCATCTGATCTTCACGTAAAAAAAAAAAAAACAAAAAAAACTAAATGTTAGAGTAATAATTTGACGCGTTTAATGACGTCTGAATATGACCATTAGAATAAAATCATTAATCTCCCTCGCTGTTTTTACATTCTCTTTAATGAAAATTTATTTATTATTGTTATTATTATTTTTTTTTATTCCTTTTCCCCCTCATTTGATTTAACCCTTTCCTCACTAAAAGCGATACCTCCATTATTCCCGGAAGGGGAGGGGGGTTTGTAACCGAAAAACGCCACTAAATGAAATGGTCTCTCTTTTTTTTTTTTAACTGTTAATTCTTTCCCCCCACCCACTACTGCATTTTTAATTTTACCCACTGCTTTCCAAGTAGCCGAATCAAAGCTTTATGAGTCGAGTTGAAATAAAAGAAGACTCAGGGGTGAGAGGAAAAACAGTACATCAATCGGCCATTGTTTGCCGATTTTTTCGTCAGGCAATATTACATTCGGCCCAGATACTCGGCTAGATTAAGTATATTCGGATAAAGCCATTGCTTTTCGACTCGAATATTGTCCAGCTTTTTCTGTTCAGTCTTTCCCCCCCCCCCCCTTCCCCCCTCGTCCATTTTTCCCCCTTCCCTCACCAAAAATGCAACCGAGGGTTGGCGGAGCTCTTTTTTTTTTGTTCTTCAATATTGGTACCGAAGTCATTAGATGTCTATTGTATTAGTTTGTACCCATTTCTCTCAATGCCATTATTTGCAGCTTATTAAATTTGCTGATGAAAATAACGTCTGTTTGAAAATCCCCGTCCCAGCCGAAAATGCCACGGGGTGAGTTATTGAGTTTAATATTGAACGCCCAAGAGAGAGAGACGGGTTTTGCTGTGGATTTCTCTCTCTCTCTCTTCAGGGGTTGCATATTGATTTCTGGCATAAAAATCTTTCGCAGAGTAACATTCCTCTAATTTCAATATTGTTTAGAAGCCGAGTCGCCTGAGAAACAGTCGGAATAAATTGTTGACTGGCAGAATCCAGTTCTTCTTTGGCAGAGGCTTGTCGCTGGAAAAAAGAATAAACTCTCTTTTAAAGGAGACCAAAGAGAGAAAAGTGGTAAACTGTCTTAGTGTTCGAATTTAAGAAGTTTTAGAAAATTCCTTTTTTTTTATTGTTGACTCTAAGTCAAAGTTCGTGTTTCTATGATACCTAGAAACAGTCAAAATTGGAATAATCTCAGAATCTACTTAAGCATGTTTCAAAATTTTTTAAGTATTTAACGATAAAAAGTGGGTAATTGTTAATGACCGTTTTTTTTTTTTTTTTTAAAAGATCGATATTTTAGAGTGAAACTCTGATAGGAAGACAAAATAAATTAAAACACTAATTTTACAACTTAAATGACGTTTACATCGTTTAAATATTAAGAAAAAAATTCCAATTTTTTTTTTCTTACAGTAATATATGCACTTTAAATTTATTAATTTTTTTTTTTTTTTTTTTAAGAACCATTTTCAAAATATCTAAAAAATCACTGAAAAAAATCACTTCTCAATAACTATTATTGAGTTGAGTGAATCCATGGCTGATAACAATTGAAAAAAAAATGGCAAAATACACTTAAGAGCAGAATAATCGCACCTGTGCTTTTTACTTTTTTTTTTTTATTTTCCTCGCGATTCGCAATTTTTTTTAATCAAAATAATGTCAATTTAAAGATCGTTTCATCATCTATCCAATGATACCACTTAAGTGTGTGTTTTCCCTTCAAAACCAAGACAATAACAACAATAGAAGAACACCCCAAATTGATAAAATCGATGAAAAATCGAATGAGGGCCATAATTAAGGCTAGAAGAGGGAATACCTTTTATTAATAAAGATTGTTTAATAAATGTTTGTATTGAATTTTGTTTTAATCACCATTTCCCAGGCTGTACGAAAACGAGGTTTTCTGGTAGGCTAGGAGATTCCTCCAAAAAGCACTCTGCTGACACGCAATACACACTTTAAGTGGTATCATTGGATAGGTGATGAAACGATCTTTAAATTGACGTTATTTTGATTAAAAAAAATTGCGAATCGCGAGGAAAATAAAACAAAAAGTAAAAAAAGCAACTGTGGGATTTTTCTGCTCTCAAGTGTAGTTTTCCTACTGTCAATGAGGTCAAAAAAGTTTGGGTTTTTTTTTTCAAATAACTTTCTTCAGAATTTTTGTAACTGTCATTGTTTGTATATATGTACGTTTCGTGAATCTTCTACTAGCTTTGTTAGAGCTCTTTCACAAATCAGGAACTGCGTTTCAATTGTACTGATTAATTTCCAAAAATACGTTTTGTAATGATTTACGTTACTTGCATGAAATAGTAGAAACATCACAGCTGTGTTAAACGTGGTTTATAACATTACATCATCCAAGAAAGAAGATATTTCATTGTTTTGAAAGTAAAACTTTGGTTAGTAAAATTGAAAGAAAATTCATCAATTTCACTAAATTACTTATCCTTTCCAAAACACGTATTTTTAAAGACAATATACTTGAGATTAAGCTCGAGATGTTTGATTATTTATATTTGTAATCACTCACATAAAAACAATACTGCAGCTTTTTGTAAAGAAGAATTCGTTGATTCGAACTTCCTGGTCTGAATATCTTGTTATTCCGGTGATGACGGATCTGGGTGTTGAAATCCGGAAACGTTTCGTTGTATAATAATTTTGTAAGAAAAGAAAAAAATTGGTAAATAATAATATTTTTTTATTATTATTAATAAAGAAAAAAACAACAATATATATTTTGGGAATTTAAATTCCTTATCAAATTTTACATTATAATTTCAAATTTCTAATGCATTTAAAACATTCTGTAAAAGAATGTAAAAGAATGTAATTAATTTAATAATTAGACAATTTGCTAGTTGCAGCTACAGAACAGGTGTGTTGCTTTACTGCGAATTTCAATTTTATTTATTATTTTTTTGGGGTTTTTTTTTCCTTGTCTTTCTCCTTGTCCTTTTTATTATCTTTATTTTATATAATTGCATACCTTCAATTTGTGTAAATAGCACCAAAGTAATAAATTTAACAATAAAAAAAAAAATTCCTTAAAAGACATTATACGTACATAGTATATAAAACATAATACAACATAATCTGAATTAATATTTGGAATTATATTTTGAATTTTTGATTCTCATATTTTTATTCCTAGTCATATTAAATTCTAATACCCACAAAAAAATATTATTTAACTAGACCATCCCCTGTCTCCCCCTGTTAAGTATGAGATAATCCAAGAAGAATGGATTCCAAGCGGTTATAGCAAAAAGTGATATTTTATTCCTTTTTGAATGAACTCATTATTTGATAGCGCGAACAAAAAGAATAAAAATAGGATAGGATATTGGAGGACTAGAAGTAGTCCAATGGTTAGCGTTCCTGACTGCGAGGACGAAGGTCCTCGGTTCAAATCCCATGCAAGGCGAAAAAAATTAAAAAAAAAAAAGAAAATTTTATAATCTGACTTTCTCAGCAGGGAAACTAATAATTAACAATTGCGCCGGATAGACAGACAGAGAAATAAAAGATTGCAGTAAATATAGATTATTTCAAATGCAAAATAAATAAATTTAACAACATTTTTTTTAACTTTTTGTTGTTGATTTTAAGCATTAAGTTCTGTAAAAAAACATTTTCAAGTTTAAAACATTTTCAAGTTTTTCATTATAATGTTTAAGTAGTAGATATTTGCAGCAACTGAATTTATCAGTTACATTTTTATTACAGATTTTATATTACAATAAATTAAGGTCTATTACAATCAGTAAGGTGATTCTAAAATGTCACTTTGCTTTTTGTTTGTTTGTTTGTTTTTTTCTTTTTCTGATTGTTGTCAAGACTTTGCAAAAAAAAAGTCAGAAAAAAAAATACAATAAAAACTTTTGAATTTATTGCTTTTTATGTCATCAGTGGAAAGGAAAATATTGACGACAAGGAATGCATTTCATATTGATTGTTTTAGACTTAAGCAGAAAAAAAGAACCAAGCCAAAACCATAAATTTTTAACGAAACACACGATTGAAAAATGGAAAATGGTTTGTCTTGACTTTCTTTGGCTTCTTTCTTTTGTAAACCCTGAATTTTTTAAGCTTTACCACCATTTAGGCTGAATCATTACTGTTCTCTTATTTTTCATTAAAAAAAAATTTATAGATATCCTTAAATTGCAGTTAGACAGTCCAGTAATATTTTTCTTGTTAATTGTAATAAACGAAGTCAAACGGATTTTCGAAGAAAAGAAATTCCATTCTTATCGTTGTTGAAGAGTTGTTATTATCGTTTCTTAGTTCCCTTTTTTTTTTTTTTTTTATTTATTACGATTTTTAAAATTCATGCTTGACAACACGAAATGGGATTGATGGTTAAGTTAAGTTATAGATGGTTAAGATGGTTAAGATTGATGGTTAAGTTTGGTAATCGAGCGCAGAACTTGGATCTTCTGCAGAATGAATTATTCTGTCGATAAGAGATTATCTGAGATTCTTTTTGCTGTATAATGGCAGTTACTTTATGAGATTTTCTTTTTTATTGTTTCTTTGTTTTTTTTTCCTTACTTTTTCCCAATTATCTGGCTTCACTTCTTAGCGTTTTTGTTGATGTTATCCGATTAATAATAATAAATTAAATAAACTTACTGTTAAAATGAAAATTTTGCTGCAAAATTCCTGAAATTGCTTTGAAATGAGCCATTGAATCTAATTCTTCCAACAGACATACACATTTTATTTACATATACTTCGAATTTTTCTACAACGTGTTATAGACTCTCCGCTATTCTCTATATTTTACAGAAGATACCATAATTTGTGAAGTTTTAATTTTTGGCTTTCTTATATCCAGTTTTCTTAAAACAAGTCAACAAATGGATGACGCACGGTCATTGACGTCTCATTTGAAAACGTCAACTATCAGTTCTCGCTGGAAGTTTTCAGTAACCTTCTGTTATACTGTATTCAGTTAATATCGGATCTGAATGAAATTTAATTTCTTTCGTATAATTTTAGGCTTACAACTTTACATCATTTAAGTGCTTTAAAGCACTGATATTCAAACTAGGGTATGCGTGATTTAAAAAAAAAAAAAAAGAATGGTTAGGACCATAGTAATTAATAGTTGATAAAATATTTGATAGATTAATAATCTATTGATATGTTGAAAGTTCGAGCTCTACAATTCAGGTATACCTTATGTTCTTTTAATGAGTTTTGTACGGTAGGAAAATAAATAGTATGTATTTTTTTAGACTTAAAACTTAGTGTTTAACTATTAAAAAAGTATTAAACTTATGTATTAACTTTTTCTTTAAATTTTTATGTACTTTACTTTTGATGCTAGCCCTAAGCCTAAAATTTATTTACGTGTAAATTGAGTTCACCTACAAACCAATTATGTTGGGATTGTAGAATTATTCACCAATAACGTTGGGGGTTGCGTAGTTAAAGATAAATTAAATCTGGGGATACATGAACCAAAAAAAAAGGTGAATTGACTGAAAGATGATACTGCTAAATACATGTTTCTTTATGTACCTTAACTTTACGTACGTTTTCGTTGACTCTAAAGCTTATCTCCACTTCATTTAGGTAGGTTAGTAATGTTTTACACAATTTATTTCCATACACCGATACAGTTCAAAGCGTATTTTGTTCAAAGATTTTCTTCGAAGCACATTTAGAAATTACGATACTGACTTTGCTTCGTTGTTTTTGGCGCAGTTTGAATGAATTTAATGCAGTGCCGACGAAATTTCCTCAGCCGGATTCGTATCTCTCTGTTTACGTCACTGCCAGGCTTGACTTTGAAAATTACCGAAGTTTTGTGTAGTTATGACAAACGACGGTTCATTTCGTGAAAAGGTTGCTATGCAAATGCCCGTCGTGATCTCCGTCAGAAATGCTGAAGGCGGAATAAAGGGGGGGATCGGGGGGGGGGGGGTTGTCGGGGAATCCGACGAATTTGCCTTTGGACTCGGTATGTAAATGGGGCGACCTGCAAATGCGACGCCGAGTTTTCCGAGGATATAACAGTGACGTTTACAGTTGGGAGAAAAGAAAAGTGGCGGCGCCGTGATTGGCAGACTGCCAGTCAGCGGCGCAACTATTTATTGAGATTTATCTACTGACAATCTGTTGGCTGACTGGTCCCACAAACTGATCTGTCATCCGCACTCGGTGCACAGTCGTGTGTCAACCGGATTGACACCTCTTTTCCTCCCCCCTTTGCGACTGATCAATATAGTGGGCTGTTGCCTCCCGAGTCCCATCATTGCAAGGAGCACCCCGGCACCGAGGGGTTGTGTAGACAGGCTTTATTAAGCAGTCAAGGCCCACTTTATTGGCACTTGATTTATAATGCGTCGATGGCATATTGTTTGCCATGCATGCGCGCCTCCAGTTTTCGATATATATATTTTCCGATGATGAATACACTTCACTGCCACGATATTGGCAAAGAACGCTTGCGCAAGTTTGATTTTTCCTACAAACAATCCCCTTTTAGGCATTTCCGTTCCGGCTTTATTCCTTGGGGCTTTCCATATTTTTCCGAATTTGTTTTTAAGGCTTTGGTCTTTATCCCTAAATAATTTTAAATTGCTTATGCAAAAGAAACAAAACAAACACTGTTTTACTTTTCCCATTATTAAAAAAATAAATGTTTTTTGTATGAAGCTTTGATAACATCTGAAATGTAAAAAAATCCATATCTGATGGCATCTTTCTTTCAAAAGAAAATTCCAAATTGAAAATATCGTTAAATGAAATCATAGAAACGAAAACGTTTGAGGTCTGAAGAACTTATTGTCTAATTATTTTACTTGCATTAAATTTTGTAATACTTTTTAACGTGTGCGGATTGAAAGAATTTTTTTAAACATGGACAATACTAAACAACTTTAGCACACACAATAAAAATACAAAATAGTAAGTCATCTAAAAATTTAAAAAAAGATAAAAAGATACTTAAAGAAGGACGATTTCAACCCCGCTACAACTGCAGGTTATCTTCAGCTTCTTTAGCTTCTTTTCGAAGCTGAAGATGACCTGTAGTTACAGCGGGTTGAAACCGTCCTTTTTAAGGATTTTTTTTATCTTTTCCTTAATTTTTAGATGACTTATTATTTTGAATTTTTGTTATGTGTGCTAAAAATTTTTAGTATTTTGCCCATTTTAAAAAAAAAAAAAAACATGGACAATACTAAAAAAGTTAAGTTTTGATAAAACGTGGAGTTTTTTTCTTGTATTCTTTCTGAACATTTTCAACGTCATCTACTAAATACTGTAACAAAACGAAAAACTTTGAATACGAAAGACTGTCTTAACAACTTTCTACTCTGTTTTTAACAGAAATTCCGTCCATCAGAAACACTTGAAGGTTTTAAAATCTGACTTTCTGTATCATATAAAAGAATAAAAAGTTCTGCTTTCGTTGAATTTACCTTTGGTTGATATTCTGATGGTGTTCTAATGATTGTAATAGTAAATCTTCTTCTGTTTTTTGGTGATAGAAACTAAAAATAGTAATAATAGTGAATGCAGTGTTATTATGTTTTCTTAATGATCTCTGGTAAAAAAAGGATTTAGATTTCAGTCCTTACGTTTCCTTCGATTGAAAGTGTGGGAAGACATTTCGAAATAAGTTGCATATGAGTGATTATCCTGATAGTAGAGAGTTTGACAAAGGGAACTCTGCATAGATTGTGTTAGCCATCAAATAGCCTTTGTATAATAAAATCTACTCAGCAGGTGAATGGGATCTAAAGGCACTTCCTTTGTAAACAAACCAAATAGACTACGGAAGCAATTTGATAAATTACCGCTTTCTTATGACGAAGTATGCATCCTTGAAATACACAACACTTCTTTAAAATAAAGAAGCAATGTATTTATTTAATGAAAAGTCACAAAATAAGCCTAAATCACAGTAAAAATTGGTTACTTCCGGAGTCGAAACCGGAAGTTGAAATATAAATTTTTAAAAAAAATTGTGCATTAACTTACCTATTCACAAATTTCCCTTTTATAATATAGATATGTGTGTGTGTGTGTGTGTGTGTGTGTTCAAAATGTTTAGTACTTCCCTATACGCTATAAACTTGAAATTTCGCGTGGATAGATTCCATAATGTAAACAATGTAAAAAGTAAATGTAAAAATAACCTTTTTTAGTTTTTTGGGGAGGGGGTAATGACCATAAAGTATGTGGCGGGTTTTGAAAGCGCCACATATGCACCTGGAGGCGACAATTGGAACTATAAAAATATTTGTTGTTCAACAATTGGAACTAAAATATTGTTGTGCATAATAGTCCCACATTTTAACTGGGAGGCAAGAACTAGAACTATGGGATGTAAACGGGAGGGCGGTGAGGGGATAGGCAAACATTGTTGAAGGATATTTCTACAGGGTTTTCGGGATAGCTACAGATTTTTGCAATAGATATAGATTTGTAATAATCACATGATTTTTTTTTTTTTTACGAACTGGGAAAGGTTTGAAGTGATAGGGGTGTGGAGAAAGGAGTGGGAAGTTAGGGATCTCGAGTTACAAAATTTAAATGTAACATTACTTGTACCTGTCACGTCATTTATGTACGAACTGGGAAAGTTTCGAAGTGATCTCACAATTTCAATTTCTTCCTCCTCCACATCAGAACAACTCTTTTTTTTTGTAACCCTTACGAAGAACGGGCACTCTGCTAGTTCCTTATAAAAGAAAATAGTCTTCATTTAATTATACAGATTCCTATTCACGTAGAAAATATAAATTTGGGAAGGCACAATATTCCTAAAGGCTGCAGTGTTAGGACTTACATTTCCGCTTTCTTAAGACTAATTAAATCGTTAAAATATCCAATATTTTTGTAAACCAAAGTACGTGATTTATTTACTTCGTGTAAATTTACAAAGAAGTTGAAATCGCAGTAACAATTTGCTACTTCCAATTGTTTGGTTTCATCTATTTCGTTAGGGGTCTTATTATTGAAATGTAAACTATTAAATTTAGCTACACTCTACCTACGGCAAACCTACCTTAATAATAGACAAACAGATAGAATCACAGTTCACCATTTATTGTAAAAACTTTAAATGTAACTATGTCAAACAATTTTTGAACAAAAAAAAAAAAAAATTAAATAAGTAAATAAAAAGTAAGTTAAAATAAAATAAAAACTACTAAAGTTTTAATTACAAAAGTCATTAATGACAATTCTTCTAATTATTAAGGTGCGCTGATTAATTCTTTTCATCCATATTTTTACTTCATTGAATCGTTGAAACGAACATTATTTTAACCCATAAAAAAAACAATTTTACGAGAGAGAAGAATTATCATTTATTTTACGCTTATTTAATCATAATTTTGAAATGAATTCTCTACCTTACCTATCAGCTTTTGTTACCCCGAACCGGTCGAAATTTTCTTCTTTCGAAAAATATTTTGTTAATATCAGTGGGTGAGCCTCTTTTACTGTAACATTGTGGAAGAACTGTTTCACGTTCTTTGGCTATCGTCAGCTAGAGGTAGTCACAGTAAACAGCGAATACACAGGTAGAAAATTAATACGGTACCTCTAGCAACCAAATAATAAAACAAATATCAATTCACAATAAAGATATTTTTTATTGTGAGTTTTATATTAACTTCTATTATTGTTTTCTCATTTATTAGAGATACTATATTGTTCTCCGCGACAAAAATATTTGCTGTAGGCCCATTCGTGTGAACAGTTTTATCAAAACTCTCTTTAAAACTCTCTTTGCGATCACTGAGAAAATCGGTAACATTGTGATAGATGTCACATTCTTTTTATTACCATCGTTATAACAATTCAATGTTATTACATGTTATAATAAAAAAAACCTCACATCTATCATAGTCACATTTATCGTGGAAAAATACTTTTATGCTAAGTTTGATGAAAATATCATTTTTCAGATCCAGTGTTACAATAATGTTACCAAATTGTAATGTTGTAAGCAGATATTGTAATCATTTTGATTACAAGATTTTTGTATTGTTTTGTTGTTTTCCGCTCTTAAAATATTTTTTTCCCTTTAAACCAGCATGATGAGGTGGTGGTTTTTTTTTTTTTTTTTTTTTTTTTTTTTTTTTTTCCCCATTTAGTCTGCTGTAAAAAAGGTTTTTACTACAATTTTACATGAGAATTTTCTAATTAAATTTCTTTAAAAAAAGAAAATAATATTAAAAAAAAATCCAGAGAAATTAACTTTTAGTCTTCTGATAAGGGTTAGAAGACTAATATTCTCATTTTGTCTGTCTGTGGACAAGTATCACTACAATATCATTAACAACAATCGCAACAAATGGTCTTTTTCATGCGCAACAATCACATTCATAATACAGCTCTACAACAATCACAATAATTGCAACAATTGCGCCTTTTGCATTCGCAACAATAACATTTATAACAATAAGGAAATTAAAGCAATATCAATGATATTTTCTTACACGTATCAGAAGACGTTGCGAAGCATTGTGATTGGGTTACTAATCGCTATTCCTACCTTGTTTATTTGCTAATTTGAACAAATGAAAATAAAAATCAGGATTGAAATGAATTAAATCTTCAAATTTTAGATTTATTTAAACAAAATGTAAATATTTAATATAAAAATTTTATTTGTCGAAGATAAACTAATTGTAAACCACAAGGTCTTATTTATTATTATTGTAAGTATCTTAATTAGTTTTATCTTTATAGTTTCTTATTAAAGTTATTGTTTAAGTAAAGCTTTCGAGTTTTATTAATTTCAAAAAAAAAAATTGGAACTTTTGTTAATTTTCCTATTCTTTGATATAATGTTTGATCAAATAAGATTTAAATAATCTTAAACAATTTAAAAACAATATTCATTAACTTATAATATTTAAAATTTTAATTTCTTTCTTGTGATTCCCAGATAAACATTGCCTAATAAAGTAATTTTTTTGAAAAAAAATTAAATACTCTACTGAATTTAAAATCCCAATCTTGAATATTCCTTAACTTAACTAGAAATGTAAATTTGGGTTTCTTAAAATGAAAGCTTATCAAAAAATATTTACTATTTTATTTCCGAAAGTGTTTCTGAAAAGTTCTGTTTCTCTTGTATTTCTACAAGCAGCGCATTTCATTCTTGTATCTGTTTCTCAAATTGATATATAAGTGTGGAGATATCTTAATCTTATCTTATCATCTCTTTTCAGACTGCTTTGCATTGGGGCGCCAAACACGGCAACGCCGACATCATCAAACTCATCGCCGGCAGTTACCGGGTCGACGTCAACAGCCGTTCGGTGAGTATATTAAACCCTTTAATAACGTCTAAACCTAAGTGGCGGGCGGGATTGGGGGGAGGTGGGGCGTTAGAAAGGAATATCAACTGTAATTTCTGAATTGAAATTCCTCAAAAGTTTTACTCAGCTACGACGCGAAGGTAATACGTGAGGCGCGATCGCTTGTGTGTGTATGAGTACAACGTTCATTTATATACAAGCTCCTCAGCTGTACAGACAAGTATCGCGGCCTATTTCTTCGTTACTGCGGCTCTTGTTTCTGACGGCATCAAGACTCGCTGACTGACCATTTTACATATTCATCACGTCAAAAGCGATTTTTCAATATTTTCTCTACTTGGATGGTAATAATGCATTTGCACTCATCTGTGAACACATTGCATTTGCACCCACGCATCTACACAGCGTTCATCTATAATAAAGCGGGAGTTGAATGTATGGATGCACGGCTGATTTGATATTCATCGCATCTCGTGCATAACTGAAAGCTTCCCTCTCTCGCTCGCTTCTTTCCTATAAGATTTAAACGCTTTCTAGCCGATTGGACTCGGGAGATTGAAAGCTTTAACTGGTGACTGCACATTTCGAATCATTAGCGATTACGCTGTGATATCTCCCTGGTCAAAAGATACTCCCTTCTCGGTGAATGAATCAAAAATTGACCCCTTCTCCAAATACGGGTGCACCTGTCTCGTATCATTCCTCTGGCTTAGCAGAAAACCCCGATACACGAACCCTATCCTAATTCAAACAGATATTAATATTTGTAAGCGGATCTCGCAGACGGGAATTTTACTGAAAATATTACAGATCGTAAAATCTCTACCAGTTTGATTTATTCTGTATTTTTGTTTTATTTGCTATAGACGTCTGATTTTGGTTATTATTAACATTAGTTGATCTGTTGAATCCAAATGAAAATGAAGATTATAGATCTAATGTAGTGGTCCGGAAATATCAAAATAACCAACTCATAGTAAAAAACAATTAATTAAAAATACAGTCGGACCTCTATTTAACGAAGTCGCTAAATCCCGAAAAAAAGTTCGCTATATGGAAAATTCGCTAAATAGAGATTCACCTTTTAAAATTACTTTAAATTACATAAAACAGATTTAAAATACATAAACAATAAATATTATTAAAAAACGTAATAATTTTAATGACACAAAGTATACATTGCCACATTTAAATTTTACTAATAATTTTGTGAGTTTTTTTTTTTTTTTTAAAAAAGTGTTTTTGCTCATAATGCGTCTCGCATCTTTGCAATGCACCAAAAAACCCTTCAGGCATATTTTCTTCAAATTGTAATCCGCATCGGATTGTTTCAAGTGATTTTAGCATTTCATCATACGAAGGTTTTTTGATTTCCGCATCATGATCATTACCATTTTCATCATCTTATCTTCATCGCAATTCATTGCTGTATTCTTTTTATTTTTCACACCGTCTAAAATATCCGATTCAGTTAGTGTTTCCGAGGTCTCATCTTCAAAATCAAGTGAAAGATAATCATCAATCAGCACATCATCGTTAATTTCTTCTTTTTCTCTCAGCTGTATCCACATTTCATTCATTTCCTCTAAGGGAATGTTGATAATAAAAACATTTCAAGGATAAAAAAAAAAAAAATAGATACCACGAAAAAGTTCGTTAAATAGAAAATGCACTTCGCTATTTGGAGGTTATTTTACGAAGAAATTAGCAAAATGTTCTTGGTTCCAAAGAAAAGTTCGCAAAATAGAGAAATTGGCAAAATAGAGGTTCGTTAAATAGAGGTCCGACTGTATATCAAGATGAACAAATTCGTAAAGCATAAATTTGGTTATTCGGTAACGCATAACGAAATACAAACGTATAATTTATTCACCTTCATACGTTTTTAATTATGTGGAATGTTTATCGTTACATCGTGTGATTCTTATCATATAGAAATATATTCTTATTCTTTTTATATAGAATTGTTCGTATATTAATTACTTGAGTTCCCCGCTTTTGGACGATCCTCTCTTTCAATCCTTTTCATTTATAACCTAGAACCTAACATTCGACTTTTTAGCCAGCTCTTTCGACCCTATTTCGTCATGTTTCTACGATCTTCCACAAATAAATATATTTATAATCGCCCACTTATGCAAGTATCCAAATATTTAAAGGTAAGCTTTTGTTCATTGCGAGTTAAGGGAAGATTAAGTTCCGCATTTCGATGATTTCTGGTTTTCGACAGTTCTCTGGTCCCTAACCTGTCGAACAAGCGAAAGACGCCTGATTGTAAACAATTTCACATATCGAAACACGAATTAGGCTTATAAGATGTATTAGAATACATTAGAAATTACTGTAAGCTGCCAGCAATGTGACCAAATGAAATTTGACGGGAAGTTAAAGGTTAGATTTAAGAATTCGTTATTTTATATAATGCAATACGGGTATTGTAATAATTATAAGCAGTATAATACAGTTGAGCAATCTGGAATTCCGAAATCTGGAACTTTTCAAGATAATATCGAAGGTGCTTGCATACGTCCGCATTCATTCTTCCGGACAGAGGGGCTATATTGGTCAACTAAGAAACATTAGAAAGATAAACTTGAGCGTAATTGCTTGGGATCATAAAGTCGAGGAATTTCTCTGGGCTTTCTATCGACGGGGAATCCAGGGTATTCCTTTCTGTCATTGCTGTTTTGTATTTCTACGCAGACTATTCACCACTGACCGATAATGACGTGATTACATTTCTCTCTCAATTGGTTTTACGAGCCAGAAACTATGTAAATATATATAATAAAAACAAAAACCTCAAATGACACTACAGGTTCACAAACAAAACACTATCAAACACAGAGGATCCAGTTCCTGATTTCATCAACCCCGCTTTGAAGATTCCTTCCGATTTGTTTATCATATTCGAAGACGATAAATAAACAAATTTACAATCTTTGTTTTGTTTCATCTGTATTCATGCTTTAAGTAAAAAAAAAGTAATTAACTTAATAATCAATATTAACTTATTGATAGTTGACTTGTGACCAATACACACCATTAAAACTTAATGTACAATAAAATACTTTCGGAACTGTCTACGCTCCATTGTCAAGCGAATGATAATAATGATTCCGGATTAGGGATGCTTAGCTGTGTAAGTAATTTAAATCATTTTGAGATATAAAATGTCTAATAATGTCTGGTGCTTCGTATTTTCTGTTAATGAAAGTAACTTTTGATTTTTCATAATAAAAAACACAATTTGTAATAAATATCTTAAAATTACGTATAAAATTTTTGCTTCCTCCCAATTACAAATATCTCTTACTTAAGTCCAAATATCTTTTACTTAAATGTGCAGAATTGCCCCCCCCCCTTTTTTTTTTATTGTTATTCATTATAATGATCGTATTATTCTTTAAAACAATAACTCTGGAATCATGCTAATATAATTTTTTTTTTTGAAACTAGTGACCCATTTTAATTAATTTAGAACTCCTAATTTTTTTTTTCTAATATCGGATCTTTTATAAAGTTCCCATTATCTTATTTATTGATTGCTGTGCGAAGTTTATACTCTTTTTTTTTTTTTTAATTTGTATTGTACAGGTATTATAGTATGTGCTCTTTTTTTGAAATGACATAACTTTCTTTTTTCTTTATCATAAAAAAACGCACAAATGTTTCAAAGACAAATTTTCGAAGTGATCTGTTACTTCTTTTTCAAAATAAAATTAAGCATATAAACTATCTTTAAACAATAAGTTTTAACAAAGAATAAACGCTGAGTTTAAAAGATACCGCCTTAAATTATACAATATTAGTAAATATGATGCGTACCATTGTTTAATCTCACCTCTGTTAACCTTCTAATAATTTTTTTTTTTAATCAAAAAACAATAAGCCGTCAAGATACAAAAGAAAATCAAAAGATTTTGCCCCAAAGCTATCATCGGTGGGAGTCTGAGTTCATCCTCTTAATGACTTATCAGCCAAACAAACCCCTCGACGAAAAGCTCAGATCGCGGAAATTATTTATTTTATATCTTAATTTTTATATATATATAATTTTTAAATAAATATTTTTTTTTATTTCGACTTTTGTAAACACAGTATTAAAATTTCATGTTGGGATGCACAAAACATTACCCAACACAAAACTATTTTTGTTATTTTAATCTTAAACTTAATTTCTTGACATGAAATTATTTTTCAACTACCATCTTTTTGTTTTTCAAATTATTTTGTTTGATTTAACTGTTTGAACTTTTTTTTTTTTTTTTTTTATTTTGCTAGATAAGTAAGTAGTTTATCTATTTCTAATTCATTTTACTTCTATTTAAACATTTTAAATTTTTAATGCAAATTGCTTCTGTATGTTTTCTTTTCGTATTATTTTTTTCCAATATAAAATGTGAACTTCATTAAGGGGACTATGCATTTTTGAGGAACATTGTTCTAGAATTTTTGATTTTTCTTTTCCCCTTCTTTTTAGATATCCGTTACGTTCTTATAGTCGTTCTAGAACATACCAGGATGTTTCTGATGCAAGAATTTTAACGTGTATATTTATAATACAATTAAAAGCGAGAAAGAAACACACTTTTTCTAAAAATAAATATTTAAAATTTACAATTAAAACACACTAAAATTACTACATGTTTCTGCCAATTCTTTCATTGGCCTTTTTCACACAACAGAACAAGCCATTCATTATAGACCTAGGGAGTAGTCCAATCATGGAACAGAGGTAAGAGCAAGGAGATCAAACCCGTGATATGTCGGGGGTAAGGTGCGTGCCAACATAATAATAACAAAAATAGTAATAATACAGGGTGTATGGGAAAGTCCTAAGTCACCCGAATAACGATTGAACGAAGATGGCTAGAGTAGTTAGGTATTGGTGTAGAAAAGCGACCATGCGCTATCAGATGAAACTGTCGGCAGCACCCCTAGCGGCAAAATGTGGAAGTAAGTAACCCTATCTCAGAAACTATGAAAGACAAAAAAAAATGAGAAGTTGTATAGCAAAAGAAATGACATTTTACAGAAAAGAATCGTGCATCCTGATATAACAACATAAATAAAACCATAGCCAAAAAATTAAGGAAATATGCAGATTTATCTTATGAACTTAATAAACATATGGAAACTAACAGCAGTTTGGATTGTCCCAATTGTAATCTCTACAAATTGACTAATTCCTTATTACCTCAAAAGGCCTAAACAATTGGAAATACCTAAAAGTTTTGCTACTAATTTACAGGGGAGTATGATCTGGAAACCTGCTACATAATTCGAAAAGTAGTCCAACTTAGGAACCCTGAAATTGAAATTGCGTTCTATTAAAGCTCTAATTGGTTGTAATAGGATGTTTGATCATAACGAACCAGACCATGAATGCACCCAGATAGACTGTATAAAACTAATATAATGATAATAATGATAATAACAAAAAACTTAAATCATTGTCAATAAGGAAATCCGTATGGGGTAGCATTATTTTTATAAATCTTTTCATTGTGATGTTCATTGACCAGTTATGATCAGTGATTCACGAAATTTACGTAGGTAGGTGTAAGTTTCTTCGCTCAGTACGACAGGTTCATCAGTATGACGCCTGCATTTTTATTTTAAAACTTTTGTCAAATAGAATATCCAGAAATCTTATTTTCTTTTTCTTTTTCATTTCTAATGAGTATTAAATACGGTTATGCAAGATGTTAGAAAAATTATAAAATATGTTAAATTGTTTGTTAGTTCCATATCATGTGACCAAAACATCATCAATATAACGATATACTTCCGGTTCATTTCATATTTAATGGTTTTTTGCAATGTTTCTTTGAAATTATGTAAGATTCCTGATATGAATGATCCCATCCGGAATCCAGATACTTAAACTAATGTCTTTATGATTTTTAGCGACACATTTGTCCTGTCTGTCCGTCCGTGTTTGTCCATGTCTAACAACTCCCGAACAGAAGGTCTGATCGACAAACGGATTTACCATGGTGTTCAGAGGTCAAAACACTGTACGAATGGGGTATTTTCTGGGCCAACGCCCCCCCCCCCCTACCATATTCGAGATATTTGGCATTATTTTCATTGGATTTCCGCTATTAGCTTTAATGACAGAAAAGCAACCAACTCATTTCAGTTGTCAGCTGTAGCGTGATCTGTAAGTTCTCGGACTCATACGCTGAATGTTGTCGGTTCGATTCCGTGTATCTACAGTTTTTCTTTTTTTCTTTTTTTTCCCTTAATCTTTTTTTCTAGATTTCCATGTGGAATTTTTTGTTGTATTTGTTTTTCTTGTTTTCCTAATGTTCTATTTTTTTTTCCTAACTTTTTTTTTTTACTTTTCCTTTCGTTAATATACTTCCTTATTTATTATTATTATTTTTAGATTTTTGCATTATTATGGGTCGCCCTTAAATTTATGCTTTAGCACAAAATCATATTCACTTGTTAATCTACTTCTCATTTCAAAAATCAGTCAATCTATGTGTGTCATCACCCCCAACCCTTTACAGCTTTTGAACCGCTGTATGTATCTTCTTGAAACTCCATATTTGAGGATTAGAGACAATCTAACTTTTTTTACTTGAAATCAGGGCTTAAGTACGATTTTATTTCGAGGAGTGGGTGGCCACATTAGGGAAACTGATTAGGCAACAATATAAAAAAATAGGGATAATCTGTAGATTTTGAGATTTCGGGGAGTCCCCGACCTCCTGAAAACACCCATGCTTGAAATCCTTTCCAAATGAATCTTTTTCAAGACCTCACCGCATAAAAGTTTAAAAATTACCATAGAAGTACATTGGAATCTAAACAATGGATTTCTATCCTATTTCTGTTGATATCTCATTGTCTGAATAATCCAGCACTTCAGAAATACAAATTCATCACTCTGACTCTAGTATTGAAAAACCTTCCAAATTATAATTTTAGCTGTGTAATGTCTTCTCCCAGGTATTGACAATAACTCGCCATTGCAAAGACGCCCTGTCTATTTTTGATGTCCTGATTTCCAGGCGAACTTAAGTGATCAGATTTTGCCAAATAAGGAAGTTATTTTCTGAATTCAAATCCATTGTAGTCACTAATTATTACCTTCCAAAAGTTTGAGGATTTTTTGAAAACCCAAAGAAGAGTGTTGGTGATGTGAAAGTATCTCCATCGTGATATATAATACTAAATCAGAAAAAGAAACAAGGGCTGCACAATGAATAAATGAAATGCCTTTCTGGTTCAATTATGAGAGGGAATCGGGAATAACACCATCCAGCTGTCGTTGGATTCGGATTATTCACGGTCCTATATAATATATGCAAATTTTAAAGGTTTTTTTTTTTCTTTCATGTAATTAATTCGAGTAAGGTTTGTTTAACCCTGTTTTTCAATTACCCGGGCTCTGGCACCCTCCGATTACCACGGATAACTGACATTTTAATGTAATGTTATATTTCACTTAGAACAATCTTAAGCATATGTCGATGTAATTTTTATTATTTGTCTTTTCCCAACAAACTTAAAAACAAAAAAATTTCGAATGTTATCAAGACTGGAAAACCGCGTTTGCATTGTTTTAGATTTTAAAAGAGTCCATTGTAATCTACATGATTGGTTTCACGATAGTTGTAGAGCTTTTTCTAAATTTCATTTTTTTTTTTTTTTTTAATGCCACTCTTGAAGAATGTTTGTTTATTTTAGTTTACTTAACATCTAATAAATAATTAAGTTACTAAGTGTACTAACGCTATTACCTTAATAGTTAATCACTTCTATATGAGTACGGTCAGACATTATTTTTATCCCCCAGAATCGTAGTGATATATATAGGCACAGAAAATCAAAATTAGGAAAAAGTAATTGCTAAAATAAGTAAATAAATTATTGACTAAATAGTATAAAGGGAAACTAATTCGAATTGATGGACTATAACCCAACGAAGAAAATAAACTAGTAATAATAATAAGCTTGAAATGCTTTGGACTTCTGATATTACCTAGGGATTGAATTCCTCATTTTACCTTTTGAGTTGTCGTGTAGGAACGACCGGTTATTATGTATCCGCCGGTGCGTGAACAACATCCAATATTTTGAATGGTCTACGCGAGGGGGGGGGGTCTCGAGACAGCAGCAGTCGCGCGGGACTTTTTCTTCCCTTTGTGGGCCGATTCTGGAGTCGGGGCGCGTGAAATTTTCGCCAATTGTACCAAGACGGCGCATTGGCAAGCGAGAGGCCGTGGTAATAGGCGTAACGACGAAGAGTTCCCCAAAGGTTCCGCAAAAGGCAGTGCATGTCCACGGGCTGACAGCTGTCAACGAGTCCTCCCGTACACTTGACTTCGTCCTACAATGGATTAGTAGTGTGCGACAGCTGTATATGAGCGTCAAGCAATACCTTTTTTTTTTTAGCGCCCCCACCAACCTCCTGCTCTTCTTCCTTTGCTTCGGATACCTTTTTAACACGGGGTTTAGTCCAAGACATTGTTGGTGAACTTATCGATATTTTTCATGACCTATATTGTAATCATATAGCAATAGGAGAGAGATCAGAGCATATTACAAACAGATTATCAAGCCACAGAACGGAAGCTTACATAGCTGCCATTATACCTTGATGTTAGCAAGGTCTAAGAAGCACTTGTTGACACATT
Organism: Thereuonema tuberculata; assembly: GCA_023159025.1. Classification (NCBI taxonomy): domain Eukaryota; kingdom Metazoa; phylum Arthropoda; class Chilopoda; order Scutigeromorpha; family Scutigeridae; genus Thereuonema; species Thereuonema tuberculata. Next base: position 38,571,146 of record JAFIDM010000003.1, on the reverse strand, counting down.
TTTTGTTTTTTTTTTTTTTTAGAGTTTTGAACTAAGAGATCAGTTTAGTCATTTTATAGCCTGCTTTCTTACAAGATAAGTCAGCCCACACATCTGTATAATATATAACGCAGGTATATAATGGAAAGATTGTTTACATTATTATTAGTGACTTACAGATTTTTGGACGCTGAATTCAGAAATGTTACTCGTTTTTCTCTATCTCGTAAGATCTTTTTTACAAAAGTCGATTTCTTATAAAATGTGACAAAAACCGAGTTTATGTAAATAAATCTATAAATACTATTATTTTCTGTTGAGATATACATAAAATTCAATTTTATCAGATAAATTTTAAATGAATTTATTTGAAATTTATCTGAGAAAATTGATTAAAAAACACAATGTTATTGTTAACATATAAAATATATGCAAAAATTATTTTTTTTCCCACAATTTTTTTTTTTTTTTTTTTTTTTTTTTTACAAAGTAAAATATTTGAAATATATTTTTTAATTGTATTCGTGAATACTAATAAAAATAAAGAATTAACAAGCTTCCAATTAATAGAAAAGAATAGGGAAATGACACAGAAATAAAAAAATATCTGAGTTTCTTCGGTGAGAGTTTGGGACGGACCGTTTCGTGCTTTTGTAGGGACTCATCAGTCAAACCAACTCACCAGATGAAATGCTCAGATAGTGGAAGAGTTATAAAGGAATCCACACTCACTTCCGACTGTGACCTCCCTCCAAAAGAAAACATATTTAAAAAAGAAACAGAACAAGTACAATTTCAAATCCTGGCTTGTGAAACTGTCAGGCGCAAAGGAATTTGAATATAAAAACAACCAAGGTTGTTTTACTTAAACAAAGAATTAACAAACAGGGAAATATCTGAATAAAAAAAAATACCTGAGCTTTCATCGGCGAAAGTTTGGGACAGACCAATTCATCCTTTTTTAGACAGAAAATACAAATACCTACCAATACAACGAAATTAGGATCTGCTTAATATTTTTTTTTATAATTAATAACTTAATGCCTAAAAAAATATTTAAAGAAGTACGCATTGGCTACAATTTTGATTTGCCCATTTGCCTTAAGGGAAGATGAACAAAAGGATGTCAGCATCAAGGCAACTAAAAAATGGAAATAAAGCAAAAAAAATATTAACTGAAAAAGAAATAAAAAGGAATAATAAACTTGATTAAATTTTAAGAAATATTTTACAAATACAATATTTAGTCAGACAAAACTACTGACAGTTGGGAAAAATAATGCATTTTTGTACATTAAATATAGAGGAAAATATAACATTATACAGATTACTAATTTTGTGAATAATTTGCATCTACGGCGCTTGCACAGATCGAGGAGATGAGACCGGAGAAGCAAGAGAAACCGTACCACCAATTACACTGATTATTATACAAAGGGTGAGATTCAAATATCTATAAGAATTTATTTCGATTATAATTTACAATTATAGTGATAACAATTATAATTTACAATTGACATAGTGATAGGCGTTGTTTACATTTTCTTTGAAATTGGCGAGAGAAGAGCAATTCACCAATTTCCTTTGGAGTTGTATTCCAAATTGGAGGATCCGAATAACTGACCAATTCTTTTTAAGAATGTGAATATCCAAAAATAAAGCCGACACACCTGATTAAGAATAAAAAGAAATTTACATGTTAAAAATAAAACTGTGTACAATTAAAAAACTTTTTACAATTAAAAAAGTCACAACCTAGTTTCGTTCAAAGTAAGTCGGAACATTTTCAAGTGACAAATGCAAGAAATTGGGATGATTTATAGTCAAAGTTCAAAGGTGGAATGACATGAAGAGTCCGTGTGTGTCCCCGTAGCACAAATTGCGGTAGGCGTGACGTAGGCTATTTTTGACAAGTTCTTTTTATTCTTAATCAGGTGTGCCGGCTTTATTTTTGGACATTCCCATTATTTCAGCACACGTTAATTATTATTAAATGAATTTTTTAAGAATATTGATCTAATTTCAGATAAATTGATTAATAAATTTTAATGTTGTTTTTCACTTTATCCTGCCCACAAGCTTAAAGTTAACTTTGATCTTAATCTACAAAACTTGTCTAAAAGAAAATGATTAAAGAGTTTCGGAGGATATTGATCATTCCTGTTATTTTGTTTAGATCTGTTATACCATTCATAGAAATAAAAGAATTCTCTCGAAATTAAATACCTTGCTGAAAAATAAGTAAAATACTTCGGTTGTACAAAGGACATGGTTGTTTTGTGAATAAAACGGATTTAGGGAAAAATAGATGAACTACGAATCGTCCATCATTGATAAAATTATGTTTTTGAGTAAAATCGTTTTAAGGATAATTTTGGATGTAAATGCGATGAAGAGATCTCAATAAGAATCGTAATAATAATAATAATGAAAACATTGTAATATGTTCAATAGTAGTAAGTTGATGGCGTCCTTGATTTGTTTTTGCTTAATCCTATTGTTTGAACAAAAAACATTTTTGATTATTTTTATTTTATTTTTTTTATTTATTTACTTTGTTGAAGGGTACGAATATCTCTGAAACCCCTTTAGTTGGAAACACGAAATTTGCTTTAAGTATTCTTTATCAAAATCTAAAGTATATTTATTCGATGAATTTTCGATCGGATCCTAAGGGGTGTAAACGGAGGGCAAACTTTCCTGCAGGATATGCGTAATCGAAACCGCTTGAGTTGCAAACACGAAATTTCACATTAGTGTCCTTTGTTAAGATTCAAAGTACAGTGGAACCCCGCTATTCGTACACAATCCGTTCCAGGAGGCAGTTCGAATGACGATTTGTACGAATGGCGAATCATTTTTTCACATAAGATGTAATGTAAATTGGATTAATCCGTTCCAGAACCCAGAGATGATTGCTTATTTAAACCTTTGTAATAATACTGTAAGCATAAAATACATAAAAACTATGAAAACAATAAATATATAGGCCTCTCTTATTATGTCTTTTTCAGTATAGACGCTATGGTTGATTTCGCATGCCATACTGAGTTGTGAGGTCAGAGACACGAGTTCCACTTTCAAACTTCGCAATTTTTTTCAATTCAATTGTCGTTCTCACTGCTTTCCTTTTAGGCTTAGTTGAATCAGTAATCTTTTTTGGACCCATGGCTGCACTATTTTCAATAAAAATAACAAAAAATAACAATAAAATATCACAAAGTTTCATGAAGCTTGCGTGGATGATGCGTAGCGTACGGAAGCTAGCACGAGACTGAACTGAAGCGACCGCATGAGGCGGCCAGTAACAAGGTCACGCTGTCCGAATCGCGAGCAAGCGTACGAATGGCGAGTACAATTTTACTTGAAAAAGTTGTACGAATAACGAGTTGTACGAATAGCGAGGCGGACGAATGGCGGGGTTCCACTGTATGCGTATTCAACGAATTTTCGATATTTGGATCCTAAGGGCTTTAAACGGAGGGGTGGGAGTTGAGGGCTTTCCTGCAGACATGCGTATGTCCGAAACCGCTTGAGTTGCAAACACGAAATTTCATATTAGTGTTCTTAATTCTAGTTCTAGTTTTTAACTTTATTTGATGTAATTTGTTTTGTTTGTTTTTTTGTTTTTTTTGAAGAATTTTTTTTTTTTTTTACGTTACGTATGCAGTGCTTTCGGAGCGAAGCGAGAATAGCAGCTGTTTAACGTAATTTATAACTACCATGTGTCTTTTTTTTTTGTAGCAACTTTCAAAGTGATCACACAATTACAGTTTCTTCGTCTTCCACATCATTTTATTTAAACCGCTTGAAGCACGGGCATTTTTGCTTCTCGCTTTTATATTGCGTAATAACATTATTTCTTTGAACAATTACAATGCCAATTTATTTATTTATTTATTTATTTTGAAAAATCACAATACAATATTTTCCCCCATTATTAGGAAATTTAATATAAATCATTTTTATTCATGATAGGAAGTTGAAGTGTTCATGGGACCAATATTTTATTTACAACTTTTTCTTCAGATTTGGATTCATTTGCTCAATCTAGATCTTAAGACTTACGTAGTTCTTTAGCAAAGTCGCGGGGTTCTTTTGGCAAACGCTTATCATCATTTTACAACATGCAACGCACATTTCCTATTTTTATTTTATTTTTATTTTAATGTGTAAATCGCTTGTCGTTACCGAACTCCGATAATAAACGGTTGGATTTACGTGAGGCACCACTTTTATCTTTTGGCCATTTAATTATTAAATCGTTTCCTCCCCCACATTAGAAGTGATATATCGTTATTGTCGTTGTAAGTAGCAGATATCAAACCAAGTCTTCCATTTTTCCCCACATTTATTTTTACTGTTTATCTTTTTATTTCTTTTTTTTTTTCTGTCTTCCGCGAATGGATGGATGTTCGAAGGCCGTGTTACTCGATGTTATAAAACGCAGTTGCGATAAATGCGGTTGTCCCAATAACAAATAAATGAAGCGGGGAGGGGGAAGGGACAGGTTCTAATGGATGCGTTAATGAATTGATCATTGCCAAGTTGTTCGCCACACACCTTAATTTGGCAATCCGCTCTTATCTGCCCCGTGTGACGGTTCCTTTTCCCTACCACCCGCATCCGATTTACGGTCCGTTCCGAATCTCTGGCCGATTAGCGAACGCCAGCTTTCCCGCCGCTTTCAGATTTGTGGTTACGGCGAGATAGTTAAAAGCCCATCGATTACGCCCGAGCCGTCCCGCCACTGATTTATGCAGATCCTCGGTCTTCCGGGGTGATTTATCTGCACACCAACAGCGCCCCGCCGTTATCGGCTGTGCTATCGACGTGTTGATTGCTCTCTTTGCGAATCCAGGTTGGCCCGTATTTATGTGTATGTGTGCGGGAACTCTTCCATTACATACGAAGACTATCAGTCGCTATTTTCCATATCCTCGTAAGAATCCCGCGACAGTACAAGCGCCCAAATCTTTTCCGCAATCCGAATTGGCTGACTGTGCTTTTGCTAACCGCCGAATAAACCAAACCGAAACTAATTTAATTCTAGTTAAAATTTATACGGGAACAAATTCGCAAATTGAATCGGGGAAACATTGATTTCTGTAGTTGGAGACTGTAATCACCTTCAAGATTTAAGAGAAGATCTGTTAATGGGAGAAGATTACTACGAGATAGTTTAAGCGGGAAATTTCATTATACAAGTTCGGAAAACTGAGATCTCCGATAGTCGACCGGGATTTCGTTTTTTTTTTTTTTGGTCGTCCACTTCACGAAGTCTAGTTTACGAATAAGTATCTTTGAATGTATTGTTATGTAAAACAATAAGTACAGCAGTGGATAATTAATAGAAGAATAGTTGATATTTATGTAAATTAGGTGAAGGGATAAGAGGGATAATGAAGGTGTAACGAAAAGTGAGTGGAAATTAGAAAAGTAATGAAAAAGGGAATTAAAAGCAAAGGGAGGGGATTAATTACAAGGTCTGTAAAGTTAAACTCCTTAAAAGTATTCAACTTTGAAAGATTATTTTTAATACTATTCAAATAATAGATTTCAAACATTTCTATCTCAGCTTACTCTGAAAAAGCAACCATTTCTTAAGGGGAAAAAATCATAAATTCCGTTTATTTTACATGCTAACAATAATATTTCAAATTTTTAATCATGGAAATTTATTGATAAAGCTGTATTACATACATACGTGAATAAATAGTGTTGTTTTTCTATTAAATGACCTAGGTCAATTTTGCAAACAGTAGTAGCGCTTCGGAGATGATGTATTAAGTCTCTTCTGTGGTCTGTGATTCTTTCGTAGCATGTTTTGTTATAACAGAGCCAGTGTCTTCTAATTTCTGCTTGATTGCAGTCATTGTTTTACGTTTCAGAGAAAAACATAGACTATTCCTCATCAAATAAACGTTTTTCTGCAGAGATATTACCCTTCGACTCGTAAAGGAATTGAATGACAGATGCACGTTGCTTTAACGTCTACAGGAACGCACCACTTTCCCTGCCTGCCGTTGTAACTTATCGCACGGTCACTAATGCGCGTTCGGTGTCACGGGGTGCTCTTACTGAGAATAGGTCGGCTGTTCTACACAGGTGAAGCACTCCGGTGCCAGTCTTATTATGTTTTCTTGTGAGAACGTTTAATCTGATTTTCGATAAGTGCATCAATTGGGTTGACCGAGTCCAATTGATGCACTCTGTATGTAATGCGTACACGCCAAACTCAAAGCGGCCTCTTCGAGTTTCGCAATGCAAAGATTTCAATCAATCATTTCCAATTTAGAAAGTATAGAAAATAAGGATAAAATTAACTTATATTACTAAACATATAAAGCCGGACAGTAATCTGAAATTTGAAAAATGCCAATACAACTTTCAAATTACTGTTTCTGCGAAGAAACGGCCCAATTTGCCTTCATTTCAACACTAGTGCCGCTGATGAAGTGAAGCCAAATTGGGCCGTGTCTTCAAAGAAACAGTTATTTGAAAGAAAGAAATAAGCTTTTATAAGAAAATCTTAGGTAATAGAGGAAAACGAGTTAAATTCTTTTGCAATTCAGTGACCAAAAACTCATAAAGAGAATTTTATATTTCTGCTACATGCCTTTTGTTCTGTGATGGGGAAAGAAAATGGATAGAATGGATGGCAAACATCTTCTTGGTGAGGTAGAAAAATAACATTTTTTTTAATCCCTCTTTTCATTAACTTTAATTTGTCCTGTAATGAATTGTCATTTGTCTTTTCTTTGCACCTTTATCTGTGCTCTCATTCCCTAACCTCAGTTCAGGTATTAAGCTAATGTCTATAGGAGAATTACTGTAAGTTAAACTCTGGAATACAAATTTTCATAAATACCATGTTATCATTAGTAATGATAAAATAACGTTTCAAAATGATTGATCTTCTGTATGCAGAAGTATGTTGACGTACTGTTAGTAATGTTATAATTTAGTTTTTTGAAGTTAAGTTCTCATTAAATTTGTTACGCGATATGGTCTGAGAGACTTAACATGTATGAATCAATATCATCAGTACAGTTATTTGGAAGTTTGCAAGAATTGCAGTAGGTGTAGGCAGGCCCGGATTTCCGCCTGGGCCTAGGGGCCCCAGCCAGCCGGGGCCCCGCCGTATTTCGTTGCTTTTTTTGTTTTTTTGTTTTTGGTTGTTAAAATAGAATTGTCCTTTTTTTTTTTTTATTAAATTGGAGATTCCGTTTTTTTTTATTTTGGTTGTAGATTTTCGGGATGGGGGGGGGGAGCCGCAAATATCAAGTGCCTAGGGGCCCTGGGTGTTTAAGTCCGGCCCTGGTACAGATAAGCTCAGAATTATTTATAATTCAACAATTTTCGGATAACATAAAAAGTAGACGGAAAACATATATACATAAATTTTTTTATGTATACCTGGTATTAAAGGGAGTGTTTCTGTGTTTTAATTCATATTGAGGAAGTTCTGTACATTTTCAGAACGAAACTCTGTATTTTAATCTTTTTTAAACTTTTTTAACCTTTTTATATTAGTGTGCATGGCCATAAATTAAAGAAGTTACATCATTTATCAGCGCACATGAAAAATCTCATCTACACAATTTTTTTTATAAATATTAATGTAATTTAATTCATATTATGGAATGAATGAAAATGTTGTTATTTCTAATAATAAGGTCACAGCAGGCGCTTCCACATCAAATTCAGGGTCCAGATACCAAATACAGTAACAGCCCTCCGCCCTCCATGTTATGGTCAAAATCATAGATTCTTATCTATTAAATAAGCGAAAACACCACAGAATTTCATACTTCTTCCTTCTCTCTTGTAAACATGCCACACGCAAATTTCTTTTAAAACTTTAATATTTCAGTTCTCTCACCGAGAACTTTCTTTAGGAACATAATACAATGTAAGAGGAAGAAACAAAACTTCTTCCTTCTTATCAACGAACAGAAATTTGAATAAACAATCATGAAATTTACACAATAGTAATGATAATTATTATATTATTGTTTAAATTTCATGATTGTTTATTCAAATTTCTGTTCGTTGATAAGAAGGGAGAAGTTTTGTTTCTTCCTCTTATATTGTATTATCGTCCTGAAGAAAGTTCTCGGTGAGAGAACTGAATATTAAAGTTTTAAAAGAAGTGTGTGTTTGTGCTTTTGTTTATTATATATATATATATATATATATATATATATATATATATATAAAATTTGCCGGACAGCTTTCTGAAATTTAAAAACCAAATTAATTTCAAAAAGCTGTTTCTGTGTAAGTATTAAGATATATATATATTATATTATATATATATTATTAGATATTATATATATGCCGTTTTGAAGATTATTATTTATGCCACACGCAGTTATTAGCATTATTTTTAAAGTAAATTAATTGAACAGCAACATCACTTTTTCGTCTTAATTTCACTGGTTCTGTATTCTAACTTAAAATATTTTCTTAAAAGGTAAAAATGCAACCCAAGTTGATTCTGGGTATTCATAAGCTGATTACAATCTTAAATTAACCACGTTTATTATTTTTTTCTTACAGTTTCTTTAAATTATTTGAAAGTTTTCAATGTAAAATGGCATAAAATGCCTAGATTCAGTAGTAATAGAAGCTAAAGTGTGACCCTTAAGGAAATCGTGAATAAGGCGGTCTTTAACATAATCATGAACATGATATCCATTGTTGAAGACGTGTAGTAGACCGTCTCGATTGATGTTCAAATATTGTAAAGCAGAACCATTCTATGCAAACATTGTAGTGCAGAATACCTCTGTAATTAAAGCAGAAAAGTAGTTTATATAAAATAAACTTAAATGTAGACTTAATTATATAAAAAAAAAAAAACTCTTGAAATGGTAGGCTAGGCTAATTCATAATATTTTTTTTTGGTTAAGAACTCAGCCCGGGTCCCTTTGATGACTGAGGGATCAACGTACTCCCTCGTTTGGGGGTCCTGGGACATAGGATACCATACTTACGAAGTCAGAATGATTTCCCTCCGAATGAAGAACATTGTTTTTCAATAGTTTTCATTGCAGATAGTGGTGACTGTCAGTAGATTCTTCTGATTACAACAAAACCAACTGTGTAGTTTGTGCATTTTAGCTTCAAGGCGTTGACATTTTAACTTGACGAACAAGCGTAACGTACATCATCTTTGATTCAAAGTTTTTTTTTTTTTTTCTTGCTTTGCTTTTTGAAAACACTGTTATTACAGGCTGTTTGCCTCCTAAAGACATCGCTTTTAATTCAACAGGCAAACAGCCTATAATAACAGGTAAAGTTTGGGGCTTCTATAATAAAATACAAAAAAAAGGAGAAAAAAAAGTTTTGTTCGTAGCTGTAATTGATTTTCTTGTGCTAATTGCCTACCAGAAGTTCGCCCGGAAGTTGATATTCAGTGTTCAACAGCATATTTTAAAAGGCAGGTGGGGGTCTCTGATCGTTGCGATTTTCGTTTTTTTTTGGCGCGACTCAGCACAAGTTATAAAATACCGGTTGGAAGGGGTGGATGGAGACATATCTATTAGGCAACGACGAACTCCACCTCTAATCGCACAATCACACGTAACAGCTTTTCACACTTGAACTTTTGTTTGTAAAAATCTACTCACTCACGGGAACCATGAAAATTTAATAATGTCTCGAAAATTCTTTTCTTCCGCCTCCATATCTCTCTCTCTCTCTCTCTTTGCCGCGCCATTATCCGCAGCTGTGGGAAGAAACAAGGCTTCCCGAACGTTAAGAGGCAGAAAAAAAAAAATGTATATATCTATATATATATATAAACCAACAGCGGCAACAGAGTAAAATGGCTGAGTAATGTGTTTACACGGTGAACAGTACCAGCTTAGCTTCCCTCCTCCCCCGCCAGCCTTTTACTTCGGTCGAGAAATAAGAATAAGGAAAAGAAAGGGGTGGGGGGAAGGACTGTGCCACCGTATGTAGGCGGGAACCCAAATCCAATAAGCTGCAGAATATACTGAGTTCGTACTGCTTTTCTCGTTAAGCTCTCTGCGGCTCTATTAAGCGACTTCACCGCCATTGTTTCTCCCGGACGCCCGGCTTCAGCACCAACAACTTTTGTTGCGTCTCCGTCTCGTAGTTATGCGTTTTGTAATGAACACATAAACATGGAGACGCTCTTGTAACTTGTCCTTTGTCTCACGCGCGCTTAACATCTGAATACATTTAATATGAACAGTTTTTTTTTTTCTAAAAGGGGAAGGGGGCGCTTAATTTTCAAATAAGAAAGGAAAAATGAATACTTGCGACTGCAACCTAAATTAACTTTTTTTTTCTTCTTTCTTTGACTGAGAACAGGTATGTGTGTATGGTACTTCTAAATCTGGGATTAAATGTTTCTTCCTTTCTTTGTTCTAAAGGTGTGTTGTTTAGACAAAAGTTGGAGTAACTTTGTGGTCATAACGCTATTCACAAGTTTATTGGCTGAGTTTGTTTTTGGTTTTTTTCTTTAATCCCTGAAGGTTAGTTAGTTCCTAATATATTTGCCGCTTCATTGAGTTTTTTAAGAATAAGTGGGGTCAAAAGCTGCAGTCTTAGAAGCTTTCTGTAATACTCAAGAAAAGAGATATGTCTGGTAGATGTAAATAAGCACTGTAAATTAATATAAAAAAAGTTAAGTTATACAGGGTTATGTAGATCTTTGAACTTGTGTTAGGTTAGGCTTTCCGGCATTTTCTGACTATCGGGAAAAACTTGAGGTTGGATGGTCAGTGGATGCCCGCAAGTCTTCAAGCCTGTTCCCATTCAACATTGGTAGACCTTAGGATCAGTCTAGAGGAGAAAGCAACGTGGGAAAAATCCGCCGACATCCGCCTTCTCCCGGCCGCAGTCAAACGCCTTACCATTTGGCTATCGGACCCACGTTAAAGTTAACATATCCTTACATAACTTTTGAAATTTAGTTAATAAAAACACAATTTCGATTTGTCCCACCCCACTTGAGTATAGAATGCCCCCACCATACAGTCTAATTAATTCTCAATGAACGAGTCACTGTAAAGTGAATCGTCATGGAAACTACTGTTTGCAAAATTTGGTTTTCATTATAGGTGGTCAGTTTGTACATTGTAGGATACTACGATAGTAAAATAAATGTAAGGAGATAAAATACAGATATCAGGTATTTCGAATTATTTAGGCCTTTATTATGAAAAAACAACGCTGTGTTTTCCTGGTGTAACTTGAATTAGCCAAAAGTTTTTAAAAGGGACAAAGTAGACACCGACACACAAAATTAGGAGGTTAAAAAGTTTTAACACAAAAAATACCTAGGACCGGTTTCGCCTTTGCGACCAGGCTTTATCGACTAACAAATTAAGAAGTTACATTATAAAACTTATATAAGCTTATATATATAAAAAAAAATGATTACAAACAACTTTTTAATCTCGTAATTTTATGTGTCGGTGTCTCCTTTGCAAATTTTAAATGCACACGTTAAAATTTTATTTATTTTAAAAGGGTTGTACAAGAATTCGATTGGTTTACTCGCTTGGAATATTCGTCATGAAATGCAGAAGACTAAAACATTTTGGATTGTGTCCAGCGAAGTTCGCGAAGAGGTTTACAGAAGAAAAATAATTTTCTTTCTCTCAAACATTATAAGATTTAGATCGGTCTCATGAGTTAATATCTAACTTTTTATTGCCCTAACAAATGTAAAATTTTTCCTGAATACGGTGTGTAGTAGTATCAAATTAAAAAAGGGGACCAAACACACTAAAGTTAATATAAATACATTTACAAAATTCATATTCGCCATATGCACATGTTCCGAGGTATCTTATACAAACCTCTTCTTCAGACTACAAAGTAGGCTTTTCTGGATTACAAACATTCTTAATATTATTACAATATCTAAGTATCAACGTATTAATGGAAGCCAATTTATTGTTTAAAATAAATAAAATAAATGTAAAATTTATTGGCTCGCTTTCATTTCTAGTTTGAAATTGAAATGAAAACCTTACTAATCTAAAATTAGCATTTAATTTATATATATAAAAAAAAATAGAAAAATATATTTCAGAAGTTTAATTACGTGAAAAATGCTGCAATATTCATAATCATGTTCTTTTTTCTACGTTAATCAGTTCGTTTAGAACCTTCTCGAAATCAGAGAGGAAGAACGTTGAAATGCAAGGACTAAGTGATGTCATGGCTTATAAAGGAATTTGGTCGTAAAAGCCATGAAAAGTTAAACAGGTCGGATCGATAAAAGGATTTGGTCGTAAGGGCGAGTTATCATAGATCGGTGTCGTAAACTGGAAGTCTGCTGCATTTATGGAAAACGAAATTAAGCGCGGTTGCACAAGAACATGACCAAGTCGAAATTCGGTTAATGCGAACCTAAGCTCACCGTAAAGCAGAAAGAATTGGTGCGAAGAAACTTTTGAACTCTTCAGGGTGAGTTCAACTTTACGCAAGCAGAGAACGAAGGCGAAGCAATGCAGTGTTGTTGTGACATTCATTACCTAATATTTTTGAGTGGTACCAGTAGGTTTGGACTCTATCCATAAGTCTCATCATCATCTATTCGTAATTACTCCATTTCTAGCCTTCCCTACTGTGCATTTAATGCTTTAAGGAGAAGAAGGAAAAAAATAAAAAAGAAAGGAAATAAATAATGCTAAAATAGAGGCTTACAAGAAGAAAAGAAAGCATTTATGTATTTACATTCGTAAATTTAAAACAACGGATCAATTTATTCGCTTTACAAAAATAGGCCGTTTGTATTTGGACAACCTTGCTTCATCCTGTTTGAAGTTCTTCCTTCTCTCTATGCCTCGAATTAAACGCCTCAAAGAAGTCCACTATAAAGTACGGAATCATTGATTGTCCACCGTTTGTCTGTCTTGTGTACGACTCCTTGTACATCTCGAAAATTGGTATCTAGCCAATCAGTGTAAAATGCCAATTCAAATTTCATTGAGATAAAAGCATTAGTGTGTCGAAAATTAGTTATTTTCCAAACCTTTTTTTACCGCTAATGCTACGATCACGTGGAATGTGTCCCCATCTCGTGTCTTTCTGAGACAATCGAACATAGAATAAAATAATTATTTTCTGTGTATTTTCTTAATAATTTTCGCTACTGAAATAAATATTAGCTAGTATAAATAATAAAGAATTTAACATGCCTAATAAATTTCTTTTACGCCTAGCGGAACGCAGGACAAGGAATAGACACTTTTTTACATTATTGTGTTTTTTTGGTTGGGTTTTCTTGTGAAGGAGGTCCCGCTATCGGGAGCGAGACTCGGGAACCTTAACCTTTCGCATCTTCTGAGTCTGTCTTTGGTGGAGTTTGGCTGGCTGACGAGTCCTAAAGAGGACGAAACGGATGTCCCCGTCTCTTGTCGGTGAAAGCTCAGGATGCGCAATCCTTTTACCTTGTGTATCATTTATTAAATCATTATTAATATCATTTATTAGATATTATCATTTATTAGATATTATCATTTATTAAATATATCCTTTATTAAATATTAGGTAGTTACTTTATCTTGTAATTAAAATGAAAGTATTTATTCAATTTAAGACGATATTAAATTCCTAATAATTGGTCTTAAAAAGGCTTTTTAACTAATTTATTTCGGGTTTTCATAAGTTCTTGCTCCTAATTAATTTCATGAGTTAAATACTCATGAAATGTGGAGCGTCCTCCACTTTTCGACGATCTGCTCTTTCGATCCTATTTCTATTTTAACTAGAACCCATACATTCGAGGTGTGATCGATCTTTCGACCCATTTTGTCATGTTTCCACTGTCTTCCATGCGCATCATTCAAATACACATATTCATCATCGTCGCAGAAGCGCTTGGAAGATCGTGGAATCGTGGGAATTTAGGTCAAAAGAACGATCACACGTCAAATGTATGGGTTCTGGCTATAATTGAAAAGTGGCGAAAAGCGGAAGGCGACTCTATAAACTAATATCAAACACAAAAACCTGTTACCATTCTTTGCAAGTAAATTGGTTTAAAAAATTATTTTAAATGAAGAGAACGTTTGATAAATTTTATCTTTGACTGGATCATCATTAGAATTAGCGTCCAAATTGAAGTTTGTGATACATAAGAACTTTAAATTTACTGTAAAATGTGTTGCAATGAATGCGTTTGTTTAGATTTCTTATCTATCTGAAATTCATTATCAGGCATCTAGCAGGATTTCATTGAGGGCGGTGTTCCATTACATTAAATTTTTATAAATGACTTTGCTTAAATGACGAACTTTAATAAAAGTTAAATGAAAATTTTAAAAGTAAAATGAACTTAATACTAAAATCTACGGCGAGAATAAGCTCTTTAAATTTCATCATTTCCACAAACACACTTGAATACACACTTTCTTTTCTATTTTCTGAAGGGAGGAGGGGGTCCGGCACCCCGGCTGTCTCTCATTATTATTATTTAATTTAACTCTTTATTACTATTTATAAGTTACAGCTTTTTTTTGCTTGTAATAGAGGCCTATATGGGATTTTACATCGGAGGTCGTCAAGTTAGATATCCGACCTCCAAAAATCAAAAGAAAAATTTCGTGGAGGGTAGCTAATATATGCTCACGTCTTATAGTTTGTTAGATTGTTTTGTATTTTCAAAATCACGTATAATTTATTAACGATACGTGATTGTACATTACCTCTTAAAATAGTCCTTTGTATAATCATTTTGCCAATTTTCTTATTGTAGTAACTTGACTCTTTCTGAATAGTTAAGCTCTGATTTCATCCTCCTCTATCATTCATTCATGCTCTTTCTTCCTTCTTCTGTACTTTAAAAAAGAACCTGTCCAAATTAGTTGCCATTTTGGTACGCCCGTGTGCCTAACCCCTTGGCCCGCTGCTCTTTTCCCTTTATTTTTCTCCTCTCTCCCCCCTTTAACTTCCTTTTTTTTTCCCAGTTGTGTCGTTCCCGCTGTCCACACATGTCACTTGGCAGGGCGAGACGTATTCCCCTTCCCCCCATCAACGCTGACCGTGAACGCACCCTTCTCGCTTTCCAATTCGCCACCAGGAGGGGGTGTGGTGGTCGTTTTTCCTTGGGACTCACCTCACCCCGTACTGGCCCGTAGAGAAATGGAACCATATACAATTGAGAATTGTTGTGTGCTCAGGTGTGAGCAAAATGAATGAAATGTGTCAGGGCGCACTCTATTGTGGGAAATCGCTTCTCCAGTTGGTAGCCAATTGGAAAATGTGATTATGTGCATGGCTAATCGGTTTGGAAACCCTCCCCGTGCCCGTCATCCATGAGGTGCTCATTGACAGTTTTGACATCCCATAAGTAGCTTTTCCAGTCCACCGCCTCGCAATATAAGCTACTTACCATGTGTGGCCCGTGATGTTTTGACACTGTCATGGCAACGGGTAAATAGAAGTGTCAGCTCTGTTTCCAAGTGTAATCCACTGAAAATTAGTTATGTTCGTATGTTCCCTTCTCCTGGGCCAAACCATTTCAGGTGACGTATTGTTCGTCTGTAGCGACGAGACAATGCACCCGAAACCCACTCTGTGCTACCACAGATCCATCACTGGGGAATTCCTCGCAGGCTTATTTCTGTATCACACAGGCGATGTCGTGTATCTAGTGTTTTCCTATTTTTCTGCTTCGTTTTCTTCTGCTTTCCGTTTCTTTTCTTTTAAAAAAAGAACTCCTGCACCCCCAATGATGTGGGATGTTCTCTCTCTCTCTAGTCACTCCGTCGTCAACTGCGCTTGATTTAAAGCAGTGGTTGTTCAACCTTTAAAGCTATCCACAACCGCTTGGTTCTGAAGATGTTTTCTCGCATCCCTTAACAGAAATCACTGATGTGGCCTGTGCTTTCAATCTACGGGATTACCATATTTACTTAAGTTTTCCAGAAAGTTCCGACTTTGTAAAAAATACATCATTTTCAGAAATTATGTTTCTTATGAGGATAAATATAGACTCTCAAAGAAAAGAAAAGTATATGTAAAAAACAAACAGAAAATTCATCTATTAAATATTAATACTCACCACACATGAATTCCTTCAGCGAACTTGGACTCAGTTATTGATCTTCATTGGTATATTATTGCAATTTTTAATTTATATGCTACAAAGAATTCTTTTGCGGCAGGCATTATTCCCTTACATCCCCTCCATACACCTTTATTTTTTTTCTTCCATTTCTTTAATTCTTGGAGGTTCCACATATGCTTTCACTATACTTCCTCTTCTCCTCCATCTTGAAATTGGCTGGTCACTCCTTCCGGTCGATGATCGCCGAAAAACGTGAAACAGTTGTTGTGTGATATCAAAAACAGTATTTGAATACTGCACATGTATTTTTAAATCGCACATGAGTTAATTAAAAAATAAAATGAGAAATGCGTAACGAAAATCCGACGTGACGTTTCGGTCACATTTAGTGGTCATTCTCAAGGACATAAAACTAAAAAAAAAAAAAGAAAAAGACAATGAAACAAAAATTAGAAAAGGGAAAGGTAAGGGATGATTAAGTAATGTCACCTAGTAAACACTCAGGTCTCTTTGATCTAATTGTTAAGTTATTGCTCTACGACCTGTGGAATGATAAGATAATCATTGATATTTAGGACTTGGTGAAATAAAATATTTGTCAAAATATTTGTCCGTTTCTATTTCATTTCTATATTTTTTCCTAATTTCAAAAAACAAAACAAATCAGTAATAACAAACAGTATTTGACTCTCTTAGATCTATTTTTACAATATTTGCAGGTAGTTCCGGATTTGAACAATTTTTCTCTCTCTCTTTTTCGTCCACGAAACAAATTGCTTTCCTAATAATTAAAGGAATTTGAAGCAATCAACACTTCACAGATCAATTTTCATCAATTGTTCTTTCTTTTTGTCCTAACTTAATAAATAGGCAGTCGGTATTTCTTGCTAACAGTTAATTGCTTTAAAAAACTCCTTAAAACCAATGAGGTGCCGCAATTAGCTTCTTCTTATCCAAAACAGGCCTATTTAAAAAATTTTCGATGAAACTAAAGCCAAATAAATGATACGATTTGTTACAAATTAAAAGATTAGAAAAAGATGACTTTACAAATGCACAAGAATGGACAACCAACGTTTTAGGTAAAATCGTTGTTTTGATGAATGTTTGAAATTTCTCCTAAAAGTTTCTTGTTTCTCTGCATTTTAATTAGAAATCGAACAAACAACTTCAGTTTCTCTACACTTTTTACAGTTTCGAAGATGAGAGAACCTAACAAAAAGGAAAGATTTTTTTTTTCAAAGCGTGGATAAGGTGCTTGGATATCAGTCTTCTAAAAAAAAAAAAAAAAAAGGTTGCGGTGACACCATTTTGGAATCTTTTGGCAAAATCTCCCTTTTTCATCCCCTTTTTTTTTTTCCCCCTGTTCTGTCCTTCCCTCTTCTTCTGCTTCTTTTCTTTCCTCTGTAAAGCAAACCTCTTCTTTCGTGGCGTATATGTAAACGTGTAGCACTTCCTTAAGTCATGCGTGAATCCCAATGGTTCAGAATAATTCGCATCAGCTTCATTTCGCAATACCATCTGCTTCTGTCTCCGCTGCATCGCCCGATATTGAGGTCCGCTTTCACGCAAGTCTGACTTTTATTGACTAGGCACTTTCCCCACTGAGGCAAAACTTCTGGTTCACTTTAGCCTCTCCTTTTCTTTCTTCACTTTAAAAAAAAAAATCTTATATATTTTTTTTCCCTTCCTTTCTCCGCCTTCTTTCTCACACTTTTGCCTTCTTTTCGGCATCTGTTTGTCTCGTCTTTATTTTTTTCTGCATCTTCTCACTAGGAGGAGCCATCATTTCTTGCTCCCTCCCTTTTCATACCGTCCTCTCGACGCTGAAGCCGGAATTCCTTCAACATCCTCCGTCAGGAAATATTTTCGTGAACGCCCCAACCCTCCCGTCCCTCCAACTCGAGTTTAATACCCTCCGTATAATTAATGGCTTTACACCCAACAGTGGAGATGGGGAAAATTAATTCAATCGTGTTAACTAGTAGTTTGAAGAGTATATAGCTCATTATAATTTATGTTCGTTAGATTAATTTATCTGTATGATGTGATCTTTTTACAAGTTTACATTTTTTTTTTTTTTTTTTACGCTATGTAAGAATTGCAGAATTTTAGATTTTTTTTTTTTGTTCTCACGTAATTGTAATACGTTGCAATTAAGAAGACATTTCTTCAAAGGAGATTCAAACAAAAATTAATAAAAATTACAATAAAAAGCTTAGGAAAATGGATATAAAACAAAGTAAGTTCAGCGTTCGTTGTTTTTTTTTTTTTTTTTGTTTTCAATCCACGTTAAGCGAATTCGCATAAATTGAAACGTCGTAATCCGAGACTGCGTTTACTTTATAATTGCATCAGTTTCATTATTTTTTCTCGCCATTTTACATCACTTGACTTTTGAATTATAATTGAATTATAAAATAACTGAATATGAAAGCGAAAAAGGTTTTATTTCTAAATTTAGTAATTTATCCAATAAACTGTGAAAAAAAATATAAATAAATGACGAATAGAAACACAGTTGAAAAAAAAAAAAAAAAAAAACTTATTAAAACAGTATCATTTGAATGCGTTGGATTGCAAAATATAAACATATCGCGGGTATTAGCCTTCGTCAGTTCAGAAAACCCTCAATGTGTTCGTATTTTGTAATCCGATGCATGAAAATGATAGTTTAAATAAGAGGTTTTTTCAACTGTGTTTCTATTTATGCCAAATTCTTCCACAAATTCTCTTCTTTTCATTTCTTGGAATGTACAAAAGTAACTCCACAAACTCTTCCATAGAATTTAAATAGTTTATTTAAATATAAAATAGCGAATTTTCGGGAACATAATATTGCGTCATTCCCTTCTTCAAGCAAAATAAGAATTAACAAATCAAACAATAATACAAAAAAAGAAAGAACATCATCAATTTAAAAGTACATATCAAATTGAATGCTATAAAATATTGTTATAACAATGGTAAGTGATTTAACTTGATCAAAATATTAAATTTATACATAATGACAATAATACATGAAAATAATATTCCCAAAACAACAAGTTGATGAAGTCAATAATCCAATGAAATAGCACCAGTGATTGTAACCCCTTTTTTATTGTCTGTCTTGATAAAATTTCTAATCAAACCAATGGTGATTGGGTCCACTCTGACACCCTCATATCTATTAAAATTATTGTTTCTTGTATTTTTTATGATACAACTCTCGATAATTTTTCTGAGTTTCCAATTCGATTCTTTATATAATATCGGGCATAGCTCACCATTGTATAAAGAAAGGACATATAATGAATGAGGAAACCAAGATAACCATGAGGATTGATAAATTAGCATTGGTTTTTCTGAAAAGAAAAGCCAATGAAAAATTAAAATGTTTATTTTCTCAACTACAACATCTTTACATATTATTGAACATCAACATCTTTACACCAAAAAATAAATGTAAATTAAATACATTTATTCATAATGCAAATTTTCGAAGAATTGATGAGATAGATTGTTAAAGTGATTTGTTACTATAATAGAATGATGTAAATATCACGGCTTCTTTTTTTCCCATATTTGTTACAATATGTCGTAATTAGTATTATTGTAGCTTGAAAAAGAAGAGAAGTGTGAAACGTCTCTTCGAAAATTTGCATTATGAATAAATGTATTTA
>JAFIDM010000003.1:38519645-38544301 GCA_023159025.1 Thereuonema tuberculata | reverse complement strand
AAAATTGTGTATCATCTTTAAACAGGTGTACAGCTCGTCTTAATGCTACTAAACAAATATGTACATTAAGTAGATATTTCCCATAGAAGTCTCCGTTGTCTTAAGGGGCGCCGAAGATTTAGACTCCGATGTTTCAGTTACAATTGAGTGGTCAACCCAATGCTCGCCCTTCTTTACATCTGGGAAAGAAACCCATTTTATATAGGGCAGGGTGAATCCTTGGACACGTCCGGAGGAGAAATAACCTAGGAAAAAAAAATCTTTCACCGGGGATTGAATTCTGTTCCTCAGCCAGTAAGTATTCCATCGAACGAGAAATGCTGGTGCTTTGTAATATACAGGATGATTCAGGAGGAGTTATCGCATTTACGGAGCTCATTCATGACATTATTTTGAGCAAAAAAGTCCTATAATATCGGGTCCTATTCTCAACATTTACAAAGTTACAATATGTGAAAGTTCTGTATAAAAGACATCTTTCGTTAGTTGGTGGAGTAAAAACAGATGAGAAATAATGTTCTCTTTTATTGGCTAATATTTTGAAGCTGAAGATGTTTAATTGCATCGTACAGAAAGTTTATATCTTGTTCTAACTACAATGTTACCTTATTATGAAGCACTTGTCAGAACAATTGTCACAAATCACACCAATTCTGCCGACTGGAGTCTTGTTATACACGTTGTTCATAGTAATGCGTTTTCAATAAAAGAAAACATTATTTCTGAAAAATTCATTCTTTATTTCTCATTTGTTTTTTACTCCTCCAAATAACGAAAGATCTCTTTTACAAACAAACTTCACATGATTGTAACTCTGCAAATATTGGGAATAGGACCCGGGTTTATATGACATTTTTTGCTCAAAATGTCGTCATAAATGAGCTCCGAAAGTAGGGGATAACTCCTACTCAATCACCCTGTATACATACATCGTAAAAAGTAGACCACATGGTGTTTGCATTTTTCGCTACAGCGATACCTAATTGGAATTGGGCGGGACACACAGCAAGACGGAATGATCATAGATGAACAACAAAAAGTATTCTAAAATTTTGGAGAATGAGAGGAGATTCAGAAAAAAAAAAATACTTGGAAAGACCCTTCACCAAGAAGAGAACTGAAAAGGGGTCAAAAGTGCTGCTGCTGCTGATGATAATAATGATGACATATAACAACGAAAGTGACATAAAGAAGGCTTTTTTCTTGTAACCTTTAATTTATCATAATTTATTAACATAAATTTAAAATCGTCTCAAAGCAAGTTTAATTTACTGCAGAGATCTAACTGTAGATGAAACATTTAATTCGGGCTCAATCGTAACAGTGAGAAACGCTAAAGACATGGTTGCTTATGTAGCGCTAGAGTTCTATGTTTGTTTCCTTTCATTTATAAACAAATAACACGGTTACTGTAATATTTATTTCTGACGACCACAGAATAAGACCTTTGCCGCTTCTGGTCGCTGTCAAGAGACAATTCACTGCTCTGTCAAAAGACATCGTAAAAGATGCGACGAGCAGATAGTAGCTAAAACCTTTTTCGACACTTTCTCAACTGTTATGGTTAATGTGGTAGGAAATGACTTCATTAAACGGTCTCGCTTTCATTCTTGCCTCTCCCTCTTTTCGGGAAGAATCCATTCGGTTAACTCCGAGGGTAATTATCCAAACGACACAGGTTAAGAATTGAAAGGAACCTCTTTTAATGAAATGTTTTAAATGGACGAATTCAACTTTTATGGCCATAAGGAAACGCATAATCAGTGAAAAGAAACCCCTAAATGCTATTGAAAGGGTGGCTGTAATGACAATGAAGTTGCACTGATTGTGTCGTCTTATTAAAAAAAAATACAGCCGTTTAACACATTCTTGCTTAAATGGCAGCCGACTTACAAACTTGCTTACTTTTTTACAGTTGGGTAAATGGTTAATTATAGCTCTGCATTTAATAGAACTAGTCATTAGGTCTTTCTTTTGGAAATAAGCAAAGTCCGGATTTAGGGAAATGAACAATAATGATAATAAGAAAATTACAGTTGCCACGTTAACTTATGAATACTGATATAGAAAAAAAAGAAGGTTGAAGCAGACTATGAGTACTCAGCTCAGTATTTAAACTTAATTCAGCTAAAAATTATTATTTCACATTTAATAAATGAAATAAACAATACCAATCCAACATTTTTTTTCATCAGAGAGCTAGTTTTATATTTCGTAAAAAGATACTTTGTCACTCAAAAAATTTGTATATTTAATGTGTTAAAAGCAAATTTTCGGAAAAAGTAATACGTCTTTCAAATTTGTCAAGCTATTACATGATGGAATAAGAATTTCAAAATAACAAAATAGGAATAACGAGCCTTAATTTAAAGAAACAAGAAACTTCTGTAACAATATGAATTTGTGCATTCCTTTTTTAGGTTTTTTTTTTGCAATATTTTGGGTGTCTTTTCTTTTCTTTTGATGTTCTGTATTATAGTTTCTGCCATGTTGCAAATTTCTTTTAATTGTTTAACCCTATTACAAATATTCTTAGTTCTCGGACATATACTGATAGATATTATAAACATTTACTAAATCTAAAATTTCTTAGACAGCTAAGCTTACCTTGAATATAGTTTTAATTATAAGTTAACTATTCAAGTACGACATAGCCGTAAAAAAAAATAAGTTGTAGGTTTGTTTAATGTCTACAAAAACTACAAAATTCGACTAAAAATAGTTACTCAATATTTTGATAAGGTAGGTGACCCAAGGTGGCCATAGTAAAGCTTTGCTGATTTTTTATAATTTATGTTATGGTTGCGGGGATATAAAAAAAAATTTAGGGGTCATCACCCTGAATCTTCTCTAAACAAGACATATTGATATTGTTTTTCTTAAAACATATTAAGTTTGTTTTACAGTTATTTTATTAAAAAAGTTACTTCCGGGCAACCTTCGGAGCAGGTGGCCCACATATTTATTTTGTTAAAAATTATATTTCCAGGGGTTGAAAGGACACTTAACACTTTATGACTAAATTCAGTATTTTATAAGCTACTAGTTTTACATGCCTAAAGTCCTAATACTAAATATTCGTACAAAATATAGAGGGAAGAAGTCTTTCAAAAAGTACACTTAAAATTTTTGATTCTGTCGCCTTGTGTAAGTCTTTCAATCTGAGTCAATGCAAAAAATACGCTTGAAATTTTTGATTTTGTCACCTTTTGTAAGTCCTTCACACTCCTCGTGGACATATCTTAAACATTGGGTGCACAGTCTCATGTCAATTATTTTGTGGTCAGATGGTCAGGTTGGTGGGCCACCTTATGTACACATCTCAGCACATTTTTTTCACAAATAAACAATGTCATTACCATGAAATTCTTAAACTGTGACAATACGTCCTGAATGAGTGGTGACCGAACTTTAATAAAATATACAACAACTTGCATTTAACAAAACTTTACATGACTAAATTTAATTTATTACTTACCAGAAAGTACGAACAACGATGCTCAAAAATTAATGTCTTCTCAGTAATGGCCGACGTCTCGTCGAAATGGCTTAGTTTTCAGTAGCCAGCGCTAGAGGGCGACAGCTGTCAAGTAGCAGGTGCCATATACAGTGTATTAATATACTATATAAGCAGATGACCACCTTGTGCACTCTGGCCACCTTTGGGTCACCTACCTTTCATAATCCTGAACAAAATTTAATCGATTTATAAAATAAAATTCTAACTAATAATTCCGTACAAAATACTATAATTATTTTTTATTTCCCTCAATATTTTCTTCTATTTCAAGTAAATTAATCTTTAATTGTTTTTTTGTCTGTTTTGCAATGGTGACTTAGCTTGATAATTTGTCTTCTTGCATATAATTAAGAATGTTATCCGATTGCTATCTACTCAAAATTTTCATTTTATAATGACAATGAAATTGCTTTCTAATAAATCCCTGTTAAAACTGTCTTTTCTACTTATTGTCCACAACGGGTCCCTTGAAGATAGATGGGATACCTCAGTTGACCTCAAAATAAACGATTTTTATGTTATTTTCCAGTAAAATATTTATCAAGAATTGCAGAATGTAATTATTGTCTTAGGGCATTGTTTTTTTTTTAATTGGTTATTGTCACTGTATGCTTTCAGTTGAATTGTGAAAAAGAAAAAGGATTCGCGAGTCAAAAATGCTTGCGAACCACTGTCAGAGGAGTGAGCTAGGATCTACCAATAATTGAGAAACATATTTACCATAAACGATATAATAGAATCGCTTTTATTATATAAAGAATATTGTAAAGTTGTAATTGTTTAAAATATCTCAAATACTGTTGATGGATTTTTTTTTTTAAATTATTAAAAGGCCAACACTCAAAAACTGTTGATGGATGTTATTTAATACTCACAATAATGCTTTTTTTTTTTTAATTAAAAATATATTTTAACGCAAGGGCGTATATAAGGGGGGGGGCCGGGGCCCCCCCCCCCCCAAAAAATGAAAATGTTCCCCCAACGTTTTTTTTTTTTTGGTTGTACAGATAGGTTTCCATCGGTTTTTTTTTCGGTTGAACAGATAGGTTTTCATCGTTTTTTTTTTTTGGTAATGAAATAATGAAGGTATGTCCTACCAACGTTTTTTTTTTGGTTGAACAGATAGGTTTCCATGGGGTGTCTACTTAAAATTACTTAACTTAACCTTACATTAATCTTGCCCCCCCCCCCCAAAAAAAATATATTCTATATACGCCACTGTTTTAACGTATTCAAGTATTATGAAAGTAAAAAAAAAAATATCTCAGGACACATTTAATGAAGATAAATAAAAAACATTTATAACAACAAAAAGATAAAACCTGAACAGTTTGAGCCTGTTAAACTTCACAAGGCCATCCTCATACCTATGAGGTATTCTGCTGGATGGCCATATGGGTAATCAGGACGAAACCGTCCAGGGTTTTTTTATCTTTTTATTGTTATAAATGTTTTTTATTTACCTTCATTATATCTGTCCTGAGATAATTTTTTTACCTTCTTTTTTTTTTTTTTTAAATATACAAATTGCAATGAAATAATAATGATAATATTGATATAAAGAATACTTTAATGGCAAGAAACTTAACAAGCCGCAAATGTAAAAGTTTTGAAAGAGTAAATACAAGTTTAAAAAATTCAGGTTTATTACCCCCAAAAAAATAATCACAAGCCTACAGTAAGACATCGAGACCTCCAAAAGCCAACATTCGACATTGGGAATGTAAACCTTGGAAGAAAGTACAAGATTTGCAAATTAGCGATGTGGAAGGAGGACGTAATTTATTAAAGAAAAACAAACAGACACTATATATGGGGGGAAGAAGAAAAAGAAAAAGCTATCAACAGATGAAAACCCATGAGTCTTCGTCAAAACAGACGCTAAATTGGGCGAATGAGACCCCACACGAACAACTAACTCCATCTGGCTTTTAAATTAAAACTGATCTGTTCGCAGTCACTCTCCGCACTAATGGCGGAAACTTTAGATGCGGTTTAAAACCCAAAGCAGCTTCCGGGAAGTGGATTTTAAGTGAAACACCGAGAGCTAATAGACCAGTGAGGAGAATGGAGAAATTGATGAAATGAGTTATGGCATCAATACCATCTTTATCCGAGGGATTGTGAAGACGTCCGTAAAACGTTCGAGGTTATAGATGTGGCAATTTTTCCAACAAGATGTTTGATGTATCACCTTACCGAATGGTAGCATCTCAAAATAGTTGCACAAATGACAGTAACTAGCTGAAATTACTAAAAAAAAAACTTCAGCTTCCCAAACGCGATATCGTCGTATATTAATCGAATGTACTTTAATGTATTTAATGGTTAGTGGTCCCTATCTATCTATGCGGGACTATCTATGCGATAGTCATAGATTAGTCCGATATGACTAGTCCAATAGGTTCCAAATTCAACATATGTGTTCCTAATAAGAATCTAAATCTTGTATTCAAGTTTTAACTTTGTAAGATAAATAGTAGTTATCTTGATCAAAAAAGATAACTACTTATCGACGGACGGACATACGGATTTTTACCATTTGTTGTCCTCTCTTTCTTTCTGATGAAAATTAAGACGCTTGGTAATCTACCGTATGTTGAAGTAGCCAACTACCATGTTTGCATTAAAAACAAATGGGAATTTTAGTTTAGACTAATCTGGCGTTAAAATTTGGACTGTTACCGGATTTAAAATAGTACAATTTAAAGACTGGCGCTAGAAAATTGAGGCTACTTTGGTCCAACTCTTCACGGGACACGCACTTACTACTGAATTCTTCCGAGACTCCAATAACTTCAAAGCTTTGTTAAAGAAGCTTTGTCAAAATCGATATTATCTTTTTTTCCACTTTAACGTAGGCTCGTCCATCGGAAGATTTTATTCTTATATCGAGGATCAAAAGTGTCCAAAGCTAGGACAAGAATGCAAGGCTTCTTAAGGTTCACAATATGGATAAAACCAAACCTAACGTATTTCAGTTGTATCAAGGATGCTACTGGAATGCTCTCAGTAGTGGCTGGAAAGGGAAACAAGTTATCCACTATTTCTCAAACTCTGAATGAGTTTCTAAGCTGCAACAACCTATCCTTTCGTCCTGGCTATTGCTTTCTCTGTCATTTGTACTTCCTATTCTTTTCCTGTTCCTCCCTTGCTGTTTTTGTTTTTATTTCTTGGATTGATTGAGTAATAGACGAGTTTAACTCTCTGCGAAACCATGAAAATTCAGAAATTCAAGAGAAATTCTCAAAATGTTAAGAAGCTTCTCTACAGTCTGTAAATATTGGGCAAAGCAATCAACATATTTACTAAATGAGAAGGTTAATTATAAAATTATATTAAAAATTAGTACTGTAAGTTGCCAGAAAAAAAGCCAACTAAAAACAATTAAATGCCCCCTTTTTAGGCTTCTGAAAGACGCCTTATATCCCCGGTTTGTCTGTCTGTGGATACATATCTTACAATGCTTCGCAACGGCTCCTGTTAGCTCAGTTGTAGGTGGCCTGAATGTTGAATGTTGTAGGTGGCCTGTTAGCTCAGTTGGTTAGAGCGTCGTGCTAATAAAGCGAAGGTCGTGGGTTCGATCACCTCCTCAACTTAAGTTTGTTTTTTGTTTTTTTTTAAATCATTATTAGGAATTCAGTGTATTAACAAGGCTTGAGTTAAGAATGACGATTATTCCATATAAATAGGGGTGGGTAAGATAGCATGGGGTCGCAAACAGACTCGCACGAGCATTTTCTAGACCACCCGGCGCAGTCTATTCTACAGTAAAGGTGACTCAGAAGCCGTTGCGAAGCACTGTGATTGATTTACTAATCACTATCCCTACCTTGTTTTTAACAGAGCAGGGATATAAAACTTACAAAAAAATTTCATTTAGCTGATAGATATTTATTCAAAAACAAAATTCTTAAAGAAACTGGAAAATAAAAAGCAGCTGATAGTATCTTTAACGAACAATGAAAATTTTTGTTTTATTTGAACAATAGAGTTCTTAAAAGATGATGGACAAAATATTTCAAAGAATAATACTGAGTTGAAGAAGTTCTACACACATTCGTACTTACAGTGAAGTCTTGAAAATGATTTCACTGTATTTCGCAATGTGTAAAGGTCGGAATGAAAAAGAAGGATAATGATAATTTCAGGATGCAGAAGAAACACCACGATCAGAAAAGAAATTTAAGTGAAAGTAGCACAGTTTAATGTTAAAGAAAAGAGTGATAGATTTTCTTACATAATAGTTTACAACGGACTTAAGGTCAACCATAAAAATAATATAATATAATATAATACAATACGTAGTTGTCAATAAAACGAATAAAAGAAAGAGGGAACTTAATGTTAGCTCAATTATGCCTTTCGTAAAACAAAAACAAACAAAAAAGAATTAAAAAATTAGGTTTTAAAAATCACGCGTGAAGAAGGATTTATATTTTCTTCTATCCTAAATTTCGTTGGTCGCGACTGAGAGATTCCAGCTGTCCGGGACTACTATAATGACCCGAGAGATAAAAAACCCATTCATCGCACACTGGAAGGAGTAAATACCAAGAGAAGAGGGAGGGGGAAAAAAAAAACCTCCTCTGGCCAACAGGAGCTGACTCACGCCATACGAAGGCGCTGTCTTCCTTCTTAACCCGAGTGGCCTCTTTATTTACTTTTTTTTCTGCCTCCCTCTCTCTTCCATACGGAGAGTGCTGTTGTCAAAATGAGTTTCTTCACTTAATTGGTTTCATGTGTTTGTCTATAAGAGTTTAAGCCATTGCACTGTACAGACAGAACATAATGGACGTTGGCTCTAATAAATGAAATAAGGAAGAATAAATAGACTCTGTAAATGGGAAATTGGATTTTATATTCATTTTTGAACAGGAATACATTCTGAAAAACAATGTGTGTTTTATTCAAAAAAGTCATATGGTTATCAATTTTTCAGTAACAACTTCTTTGTTTTGCACTTGATTCATTTAAGAGGAAAACGAGAAAAACATTCTATAATGAATATTAATATTTAATTATTTACGTAACGTAAATCTTATGTAAAAAAGAAAAAAAAGAAATTATAAATGTATGATAATTTGGTAGAGAAAAGTAATTCTCTAATAAAAAAAGCAATCTTTGTTACTTTCATTTTAAAGATAGGTTACTTATGTTTTTTTTTTTTTTTTTAACCTTTCACATTTCCAAGTACTCAAAGTTTATTGAAGGTGGCAAGGCAGTGTTTTATCGGAATTCCCTTAATAAGATACGATTTGTCTGCTAAGGAAAGAGGTCTGATTTATTTTTAACATCAATACTCAATCACTTTAACAAATGTAATGATAAGAAAATAAAAAAGCTTTAACAAATTGTCAAAATCTGACTGTTTCAAAGAAGAAAATATTAAAAGTCCTATTACTGTCCTCCAAATGAGAGATGGCCGCCCTGTTTTTGTGAGATCTGCGCATGTATCATCGATTAGTCTGGTCAGGCACTTCCGTCTGATTTTAGGACAGGACGCCGCCATTACGGTAAACGCTTGTTACTTTGCAAAAGAGCATTGTATTTATAAATAATATATATTTATTTATTTATATAAATACTTATTGTTAGCAACTGGTATTGAAATAACGCTAAATAGTCGAGAGAAGTTTTAATTTGGCGTTATCAACATGTCTTTCTCAGTGAAAACAGACGACGGCGTCCATTGTGACAGAAAAACATAAATGATCAGCTACCGGAAGGGCTGCGCAGTTCAAACTTCCGCCGGTCATCTTTCATTTTGAGGACAATACATATATTAATCAAGCCTCCAAACGATGTATTAAGTGTTGTTTCATTTCGTCTTTACTCCTTTCGCTTAAATTTTACTCAACTTTCTTTAGTTAGGAGGCTGATAAACAAACTACGAATCCTATGTCACGCTTCTAAATTCGAGAATTAATATGAAAGTGACGTAGTTGTTACGATATCACAAATACCTGAAAACACCGTCGAGAAATTTATTTACATTAAAAAAAGGCAAAGAAAAGAGAAGCTAAGGAATTAAAAAAAAGAAATTGTCTTTTTAAATGACGATCAACGTAAATTGGAAGGAGATGAGACATACGCCTTTTTTCCTTCGCCCAAATTAGAAATGTTATCGCGGATTATGCACAGGTAGAAAGTAAAATGACGAAATAAATTTTATGTATACTTTTTATGTATTCAGTGATTTCACTGAACCTTGGTGCCATCCAGGATACTCCACGACCTCTTCTACAGAAAAAAATGCAAAATTTTGCTACTTCTCCGAATAATATTACATGAAACAATCAAATCTGAAATAATAACTGAAACGTAAATAAAGTAGTTTACGTTTCTGATTATGTTTTTGACCCATAAAGCAAAGGTTTTTTGGTTTTGGTGTTTTAGATCCACTATACAACGGTGAGATGTTTCTCCTTCAAGGTCTGACGAGTGGCCACCTGAGTTTGTTTCAAATAAGTTGTTTACATTTCGAGGGTGGACTCCGATACAAGCTAAATTATTCACTCGTGAAGGGATATAACGACCATCTGCGTGTGGCTGCTATATTATTCTGCACTTATTTGTTTTCCTCTGTAGTGGAAATTCGCTGTTTGACAGGAAAGGTTTGTTTTGAGATCGTCAGTGCTATAATGGAAGTTGAGTGATTACAGCAACAAACAGATTCATCTTTAGTTAAAGGAAAATCGTCAAAGGAAAAAAAACAAGTTAAAAAGAAAAAAAAAAATATATAACTGGTAAATATATATATACAAAAGGCAGTGCATTCTGATGTTATTCATCAACTCCAACGATCTGAGTTTTAACTTACGATAAGTGAAGAAGTAAATATTTAAGAATTTCCAATTCAACAAGAGTTTACGTTGTAAAGAGCAAGAAAACACAGTGCAACCAAAACACGTCCCAAGGACTAACCTCTGCTAAGAAAATAATTAATTTTTTTGAAAAATAAATAAATAAGGAAAATTAAATTACGGTTCTTAAGATTTAGTTAATCCACAACATCTTTTACTGCAGTGATAAATTAGTCAAAGACTCTTAGTTTGGAGTCTTCTACCGAAATTACAGTTACCAATGCTATCTGAGATATCTGATATTAAGGTATCTGTCTTAGGTATCTTAATATCAGTTAAGTCCTTAGAATGTGCAATTACATCACAGACACGAAAGTTTGCAAGCAGATTTAAAGGTTTTTTTTGAAATGATTCTCATTTAATAAATAAATAAAGTATTTAATTACTTTAACTTGATTTATAATAAATATTTATTATAAATGTCGATTTTTATTGACACTTTTGCCGTAGCATTGTTTCTATGCATTAGATAGTTTAATTCTTATATAACAGCCTATTTATAAGCATAAAATGAGATGTTCTCTTTTCTAAAAATTATATATAAAAAGTAAAGCTTAATTAATTGTATTAATGTAGTTTGGAAATGAAAAGCTAACTAGTATATTTATGTATTTCGAATTATAAATGCTTATATCGTCAATGAAAGCATTTTAACAATAGCATGTAGTAAATTTTCGTTGCACTTTGGTATCTAAATCTTCTCTTGTGTTGTAAGTTTGTAATTTAAACTTTGTAGAAAATAATTATTTCTTGATTGTCTATTAGACAGCATGATGTCAGACGTGATTCCTGCCTTCTTCAATTTATTGAAACTGAAGAGCAACAATATTGCCAACGAAGAGTTTTCGATACAATCAAACATTTCTATAGTAAAACTACCTAGTGAACAGTTGTCAAATGTAACAACTGGAACTTTTTCCACTAAGGCATCTTTTCCATATTTCCTTATTTTTTGTACGCTTCTGATACGCGGTTTCAGACGCCTTATATCCCCGCTTTGTTTGTCCGTCTGTGGACAGGTATCAGCGCAGCAACCACGAGAGTTGGAGACTTGGTTGGAAAGGCCTCGCCGAGAGCATCTCAAAGCCGCAGAGCTTGTGTCTCAACGTGGTCGGGATACTGAGATACAGGGGGTGTCAACATAACAATACGGTAACAATTGAAATCAACGACAACAATGCTATACAAACAATACTAATAATGTACCATTATTAGTATTATTATATTTTGTTACGCGTATCAGAAGCCGTTGCGAAGCATTGTGAGTGGTTTACTAATCGCTATCACTACCTTGTTTCAGACATTTCACTTTACAATCCTACCTTATCTCTTACCAAATCCACCGTCCAATCTGCAGTGTCAAAGAATCTTATTACCTGATGATAATAGATTAAATGTATTTACGAAACAACACAAAGATAACACAAGATAACACAAAAAAAAATTGGAAATCGCTCATCCACTTTTTTTCTCATTGCTTCCTTTTAGGTCCTGGTTTAATAAAAGATAAATGAGACGTTACTTAACATTTTTAAAAAAAATATATATTACACATGAAGTAACATTGAAATTCCCAATGCCAGGAATATATTGCGATAAAAACCAACGTTTCATAGTGTTAGAAGCTGGTGTAAGTATAGTCCATCTCATAATCCTGTGGATCAACAATAATAGTTAATATGTGCTTTCTTTCTGTTAGATTACCGCAACAGGAATCATTAAAATTCATTATTACTGTGAACTAATAAAAAACACACAAATACTTCTGTATCATAAACTTCAAATTACAATTTGTATTTTGTATATACATGAGTAAGTCTTAATGTTAAGTTAAGACGAAATATCGGCATGAGATTTGGATTAAATTATTATTTCTTGTGTGTAATTAATAAAAAACATGTTTTACGTCATTGTTACCATCTAACAATGGTCTGAGACGATAGTCAACAGGAGTTTTGTGTTTCAAGCAGTTGAAGTAACGGAATTGAAAATAACCAATAAGTTAAGGAGAAGTCGTTAATAAGAACTTTATAAATCGCAAGATAACAGAAGTTTATTAAAAAGGATGTAATACGTGATAGTATAGGCCGATATGACGTGATGTTATTTCTATGCTGAACTTCCAAAACATCCATTTCTTAAATAAGTGATCTGTAATTAAATTTTACATGTTAAATCTTTGATGTAAAGTAGAGTTAATCCTTTACCTTTCCTTTGGATACCTGATCTGCAAAGAGCAGTATTTCTGTATTCTCTGACCTTCTGTATTCTTGAAGTGAAGCACGTGAGGGATCTGGGGAGTTAAACGCCAAAGAAAAGTGAAAAAGAGAGATCGGCCGGGGAAGGGAGCAAAGGTCCCTAGTGAAAACAGAGATATCGATCGTTAATGCTGCTTTTCCAATCACACAGTGTCAAGAGATAGGCCTGTGCACTGAGTGGAGGGGAAAAAAATTACACAACTTTATAGCGTAAAGAAGTACTTAACTACAGAAAAATCACTGTGTAAACTAAGAAACAATAAAAAACAAACAAAGAAATATTGGAGTGACGAATAAAAGTTTGAAGTCTGCCACAGCGCGGCGTTTGATGGCAGAAATGCCAAGAGCTGGCGTTGGCTAATCAATCAATCACTTGTATCTGAATTTCTCTGAACATCTTCTTAATACGATTCAGCAAAGGCTTCAACTAATACTTTATGGAAGTATAATGAAAAAGATATCACGATAGTTTAAACAGCATTTCGAGTGTCGTCAATACCCGTCGGAAAAAACGACTGCTCGCTAGAATTGGGACTGAGATCTGCAAGGACAAAGCCTTCATGCAACTACAGTATTGCCAGAATTCTTTTTTTTTTTTTTTGGCTTCTCAGCAATACAACACAAATATACAGGAAAGCCTAGCCTTTATGATTATGTTTCTTCTGAAAATCGTATGAGATATATAAAGATATTAACTTATTATTAATAAATTAAATTAAAGTTATTAAATATAACTTACTATTATATTTTTTTTAGTTAAAATAAGCATAAGAGGTAACGATTACGAAAATATACCTAAAATTAAATTGTATCTGGTTATCTTAAAAGTCAAATTCCAAAAGTCTTTCTTTTAGTAGACTGAGATCAGCTAATCTAACAAATTTTGACCACTAAACGGATCTTTTCAAAACATGATTTTGCTTATTTACTATAAAAATTTTCTTCGAATTTATGAAAAAAATAATAAAAAAAAAAATTCTTTCGCCAAATTTCAATATGGACGGGAGTTTAAAAATAGCGAGGTTCTGGACATCTCACCTCACAGACAGGAATCTGAAATTTGCTATATCACTAGACCTTTTAATAAAGGATTAAATTGCTGTCTGAATAATTTCTTCAAAAATTAAAATTCAAGTAATAACGGCCGTAATAATAACATTTTATGAAGGAACTTTTTGTTCTAAAAACGATTTTTATTGCGAGTTCTTCATAAAATATTACGTACATATTTTTTTCCCCAATACCTGTGATGGAACATTTTCTGCATTTTGGTAACTCTGATAATGAAATTCTTAAACAAGAACTTCATAACAAAACTAAGTAAGTAATTTTAATACAAAAAGATAAAACGATTTGTAAAAAGATTTTACAAATTTAGGAGCATTTTTCTGTTAAATTAGATATTTATGTTCTCTCTTTTCCTGTAACGTTATATTCTAGATATGAATCTTTTTAAATAAAGGAATAAATGTAAGGATATTTTAGGATTATCAATTTTCATTGGCTGTTTTTATCTCTTAGACGGCGATCAACTGGAAGGGAGTTAAAAAGAAGGAAAGGTAGGATGAGAGGAGAAGGAGGAGGTGTGATCGAACGGTCGGGAAGTGATGGTGACAGCCTCACTTGGCTACATTTGTCAGCCACGAAAGGGGGAGGTGGGGGCGGCGGGAGAGCCGAGGGACTCGAGCTCGGTTACGCCAATGGGCCACCAATTTGCAGAACAGCAAAAAGCTATTTGCTACACGAATGTTTGACTTGGGCCACAGAGTGGGGAAACTTTTCCCCTGACATCGCCGAGTGGGTTGTTAATTATTGTTGGAGGCATCGCGTCCAATTGGCAGACCGCTTGCAAGAAGAGGTCTTGTGCTCTTGTCTCTCACGCGCTCACCTCTTACATGGACGCTTGGGCTTTCAACTGGCTTCGGCTTCGCCATCGGCCGCCACTCGACTCCAGACACCGGCGCGCCTCGAAATGGCCGACACACCCACCGTAAACGAACATCCATGCAGTAGGTTAAAAGATACAAATACCATTAATCTTAAAAGGAAATCCAGCTTCTGCTTCTTTCTAAAAGTGCTTCTTATCGATGAGTACGAAATACTATTCACTATACCAGCGCTTAACAAAATATTGTTGCCTTTTTCTAAAAAACAATAATAAAACAAAAAATAAAAATGTTTACATAATTCTAACAGACAACCAATTTCGTGAAAAAGTATTCTATAAGCATTCAAAAAACAATAAATAAATATTACTATTTAGCTTTGATAAAGGAACAAAAAAAGTTATTCCACCCATATCGTTAAAGAACCAAATAACAAATTTGGCAGAATGTGTGTCACAATTTTTTTTATATTTATCGAGATCCGTAACT
Source organism: Thereuonema tuberculata (assembly GCA_023159025.1). Taxonomy (NCBI): domain Eukaryota; kingdom Metazoa; phylum Arthropoda; class Chilopoda; order Scutigeromorpha; family Scutigeridae; genus Thereuonema; species Thereuonema tuberculata. The sequence continues at coordinate 38,529,282 of JAFIDM010000003.1, read as the reverse complement.
GACAGTGATGTTTACCTAAAATCTTTAAAACAAATATTATTTGTTGCTTTTTTTTTTTTTTTTAAGCAAAACAAATGCATTTAAAATATTAAAGAGCACCTAATAATCTGGTAAAAGTGTTGGGTTTTAATAATACAGTTGAATTAAGCTATAATTTGACGATGATCTCACTCTTACACTGGTCTCATCTACAAAAACTTATTTATGCTACTCATTTTGTAATAGTTACTGTTCAGTTGAAAAGAATTACATGGAAAATTTAATATTACTTTTCTTAATTCAAAATCTTTCTGTAATGAAATTTAGCGATACTACGTTAATTTGAAGAATAATTTCTAATTCTGGTTTATTTCCAAATGGTTTATTTCGTTTTGAATAACTGTCATTAGAACAAGTGAATATAATTTTATGCTAAAGCATAAATTGAAGGGCGACCCATAATAACAAAATTTTAAAATGATAATAAAAAAAGTTAGGAAAAGCGATTAGTAAACCAATCACAATGCTGCGCAATGTCTTTTGATAAGAAAATATAATTGGTGCTGATGTAATTTCCTTTTTATTATAAATGTCATTGCTGCGAATGCGAAAGACGCAATTGTTGCGATTGTTGCGCATGTAAAAGACGCAATTGTTGCGATTGTTGCGCATGTAAAATACGCAATTGTTGCGATTGTTGACTGTTGTGCGTTGCATTGTGGGATACATGTCCACAGACAAAACGTGATTATAAGTCTTGTGATCCTTATCAGAAGACTAAAAGGAAAAGTACATTAACGAAAGGAAAAATAAAAAAAAAAAAGTTAGGAAAAAAATCAAAAGATTAGGAAAACAAGAAAAACAAAATGAAAAAGGAAAAAAAAAAAATCCACGCGGACATTAAGAAAAAAAGATTAAAAGAAGAAGAATAAAAAAAAAACAGTACTTAGATACACGGATTCGAACCGACAACATCCACCATATGAGTCTGGGAACTTACCAATCACGCTACAGCTGACAAGTTAAATAAGATGCTTCTATTTCTGGCATTTAACTAACAGCGGAAATCCAATGATGACAAAACCAAATATCTTGAATATGGGGAGGGCGTTGGCCCCTGAAAAATGGCCCCATTCCTACAGTGTTTGGGCTTCTGAACACGATGGTGAAATCCGTTTGTCGATACGACTGTCCGTTAGGCAGTTGTTATGGGGGTTGACAGACACGAACGGACTGACAGGACAAACGCAATTGATACCGATTTTGGTCGCTGTCACAATAGCTCCCAAATAACACGCTAAATGTAAAACTGTTAATATATTTTTTTCTAGGGTTCAAATTTTTATCATTCAAATATTTAAAAGATGAAAATGAATGCTTTAAAGGTAAATTCAACAAAACAAAAAACTGTTCTAATCAGTAGTCACCATTTTATATTTCAAGGTGCTCATTAACAAGAAATCCGATTTTGGCTGCAGCAATCTATACCTGATGTCTGTAATTACTGAAACCTTGAACTAAACAACAATACTTGGGAATTTCAGACTGACTGATTACAATAGTGTTACGTGTTATGATTTGACGATCTTTATAAGGGGCCGTCCATTAATTACGTGAGGTGTTTTTTAAAAAATTTGGATCCCCCCCTTCCTCCCCTTTGGTGAGATGTGGTGGGATCCCCCCCCCCCTCCCTCACGTGAGATTTCAAAAAGTAAAAAAAAACACAAAAGTTCAAAAAGTCAATATTACAAAACGTTGCAATCAATTAAAATACGTATATTCTCTGAATGAAAAAGTTGATATGAGATTTTCGTTGACCCCCCCCCTCCCCCTTGGTGAGATTTGGTGAGATTTTGCCGTTCCCCCTCCCCCTTTTGATCTCACGTAATTAATGGACTAAACAGACTTAAAATCAATGGAAAATTTAGATAAAAGGCATGTCATAGACGAAGCTGTGATATTTAACTTAATCTATGTAACAAAAATAACCAAACGCTGACCTCTTGTTATTTGACTCAAAAGAAGCTTTAAACACAAAGAAGAAAGAAGAGCCATTAAATTATTGAATAAGCTGTAAAATTGTACGTATTTTTAAGCTTTTCGTCAAACTTTTGTAAAGTTTAGATTACTATGTAGCTATTGTTTTCTTACTGAATGAGATAATAAAACAAACAAACAAAAAAAACATTCAAAATAACAATGGTATGTCTTGCCTCTGCATCACGGTCACAATCTGGCTTTAATAACTCTTGACATATCTATGAAAATATTATGAGAAAAAGTGAAAAGCGCTCTGATCTACACCATCTATATTTTTTTCCTTCCTTTAGTTACTTGCAGAGGGGCTCCCAGGGGAACATCTGACTTGACGCTTGTCTCCGCCCAGCGGGGATGCTCTTTGGAGGGCGCGCGAGAAGTGTCAACTGTGTCAATGCCATAACAGCGACCTTCCAGTGGGGACTTGTACAACCTTTCAATGGACAGACTAATGGAAATGGTACAACCCAGTAAGAGAGAGAGAGGTCGACAGAGGACACAATATGCAGCCATGTTGTGGATGAATCATCACCAATACAGTGGAAAAATGCACAAGTAATAAAAAAATTAGGACAGAAGAAATGATAGAAAAATAAGGACAAAAAAATGTTTTTTCCTAAAGGGTGACAGCAGCTATTACTGCTAATGGCTACACGAACTCAAACTGGGAATGACTCATCCCTGGAATATAGGGATGCATAGTAAAAATCCCAACACATCAAGTGAATAAATCATTTCCAAAAAAGCGCTTCTCCTGTGAATACTAACGATATCCTTAAAACCTTATAGAACTCATAATACATTTTCAAATTTCCCGACTATACTGAATAACAGTAAATCAAACGTTTACAAAGCTTCTTCAGATACCAAACCTAAAACATCTTATAACTTATTAGAAAAAAATCACCTTTGGCGATATTTCGACTTATATTTCAAAGTCTTAATCATACTTTATAGGAAGTGAGAAGATCTCTCACTTCTTATAAAGTATGATTAAGACTTTGAAATATAAGTCGAAATATCGCCAAAGGTGTTTTGAAGTATTTTTTCTAATAAGTTATAAGATGTTTACAAAGCTATTTAGAAATATGTTATTTTGAGTTTTTAAAACGTAATTGTCGTAATTATATTATTTTATTTAGCCTAATTTTAATTGCAATACAATTCTCTTTATATTTTCTCTATAAATGTCAGGAATGTAATTTCATTTTCAATGGATCTGATAGCTCAAATGATAAGGCACTTCATTGCAGACTGGAAGAGCCGGATTCGAACCCCGGCGGTAGTTCCTTAGTTCTTTCTCTTCCACATTTCATCCTAGAGTTCACTTAACCCTGGGTAAAGTTGATATTAGGTTTCCTTCCCTGAAGTTAAAGAAGGGCGGACTAATGGTGGGTAGGCTGATCATCCGATCTCCACTTAGTCCGGGTTGATCATAGAACGCCGGAACCTCACTTCCCAAGACACAAATGTCTCTAGGGTGAATTATGTTAAAATATTTCATATTTAAAATTTCTGTATGTTATGAAATTAAAACTGAAAATATCATTGTTATTGACAATGTATGTAAGGAACATATTATCAAAATAATAATAATAATAATAATAATAATAATAATAATAATTAATTGAGATTTCCGATTAGTAAATAAGAAGTTAATGTGCTTATATCCTGGTTTCGTCAAATCAGACATCCTTCACTTTAGAGAGATGTAGATTAGATACAACATAACATGCCTTTTGTTTTTTTGCTGAAAAAGTTAGTTACTGACAACAGCATTACAGCTCATTAGGTTTTACCGAAATAAGGGGGAGCTTTGAAATGATACGAATAGATTCCTGTCATCGGGCTGTTTCAATGTTTTAAGGCTATTGGAACAATTCCCAGCAACCCAAATAAACAGCACCATTTTACTTTGTTTTTTGCAATGGCAAGTTTCTCACTGTAGCAACTAAAACACTAACAAAAGGCTTGCAAAACTGGCCTGTAAGCTGGTCAGTCTGCAAATGTTGTCAAGTGCTAAATATACGGAGATCTACGTCATATCTGTTTATTTCCCAACAACGGATTAATCGATGATTTTTTTAAAACTTATGTTATGTAGTGAATGTGGGTGGCAGAGAAGCCAAGCAGTGCGACCGAAGGTCTATTGTACTATCCCACGGAAATAAGGACCCATAAGGACAGAAATAAGGAGGTTTTTAAAACTTAACAGAAGACTATGCTTCTCTGGTGAGTTATGGGAATGTCTGGATAGCAACATAGTATCTAATAATATCACAAAAAGCAAGTATGTTTCCTCATAGGACAAAACGAACTTAACTTATAAAAGGATGGACCATATTTTTGATGTAACATAATATCAAGATTTTTACTAAATGCATCTGGGAAGATAATGCTTCTGCACACAAGGAATATCACAAAAGACAGCCACAACAAGTTTCTCAATCTTCCCGAGAAGAACATTACTGGCTGTTCTGTTAAGACTTCGTCCAATAATAAGTCGACTTCTGTCCTTATATCTTCTCTCCAATTAACTCTTGCTTTTATCGTAAATTCAGTCCACTCCATGCACTGTTGCATAGTTGTTGTTGTTTTTTTTTTTGTATTGTAAAATATTCATATATTTAATGCTCTAATGAGTAGAGAATGCTTTTGATGAATTATTATTTGTATTCGTGAGGTGTCTCTTGAAGATTCACGAAACAGGCAAATCGAAGAAAAGATGTCACAATAAATTCACAATTTGCAAAACAATGCAATCTAGGAAAAATAATTGTAAAACTCTACTTACATCTTATAATATGAAATGTAAAAAAGTAAAAACGTAAGAGTTAAAAAAAATGAGATTTAAAAAAAAAAAAATCATAAAAAACACAACATCTTTCTTCCAAAATATCGCTATATTTCGCAGATACTTATCTGCTTCTTCAGGCTTATACATAGAGAATTTTCTCTTTTAACAAAAAGGATTAATGACTAGAATATTAACAATATATAGTAAGAACAACATGAATAATACAGAATCATACATGTGAGATCATGTACATTTTAAATTAAAAGCATTATTGGCATTGTTACTGTATGATCTTTATCAAAAACAAAGTAGTCATGAGTGGAATATTAGCAAAACAATGAAATATTGTAACATTTTGACAATACATTAGATCATTATTGGAATCTTGTAACATCTTTACAATTTTTTTATTCTAATCATTTAACCTTTTTGTTAATGAAGAAAATTCTCTATGTATAAGCCTGAAGAAGCAGATAAGTTATCTGCGAAATATAGCGATATTTTGGAAGAAAGAAGATGTTGTGTTTTTTATTTATAATAATTACTATTGTTCAAATCATGTTTCAAAAAAAAAAAAAAAAACATATTACATAAACTAAAAAAATAAAACTATGTTAGGTAAATACTCACCAGATGTATTCCGACTTGAGGGACCTATATAAAAAAAAGAAAAAATAGAAGAAGCAATGAATTCTTTATCAAAAATGCAAATACTATTTTTTTTTTAAGTTTAACATAAAATTTCTAAATCTGTAGTAAATTAATTTTGAAATCGGTTCTACATAAAACTAACAAATTGAGAAAATTTTGCCAAGAATTAAAGTTAATTTCGAAACAACATTTATATTCAGAGGAGCTAAAACTTTTTACAGTTTTCATAAGGGAAAAGAAAATGTTTTAAATACCATTCAATATTAAATGGGAAAATTTCCCATCAAGTAGAAGCTAAACAGTTCATGCCTGAATCTGGCTGAAGATTCCTAATAAGGATGAAACAGCTGTACCAGGGTCCCCGTTGATGACAAGCTCAAGGTATGAACTGTTTAGCCTGTGCATGATGGGAAATTTTCCATTTTTGACAATGTTACTGCACGTTCAATTTGATTTAACTATGATTAACCACTCAGTATTCTCTGCAACTTTAATTTGTTAGAATTTAGAACAAAAAAGATTTTTAATAACGACAATGTCTTATACATAAGTATACACCGGGTGATTCATAAATACTGGAAAGTATTGATGGTTTTCACCGCCCCATATCTTTTAAACTACTAATCAGAAAAATCTGAAACTTTTTATATAAAATCGTCAAACATATAAGAGTTATATTTTCATGTTATTATTTATTCATTATTATTAAATTCATCTTATTTGCGTTCAAACACCCCCAATACATCGAAATTATTATCCAAATGAAATAAAGTCATTTGTCAGAATGCATTTTCAAAAAAATACAGTTTTTTTTAAAATTAAACAAAGGAATTGATGATAAAAGTGTTTAGATTAAATTTCCCTAATTAGGTTTCTGTATCATTTGAATATTGGATCCAGAGTTTGAACAACATCACAACAGTTATTTAAATATATGATATATTGGGGGTGTTTGGACGAAAATAAAATGAATTTCAATAATAATGAATAAATAATAACATGAAAATATAACTCTTATATGTTTGACGATTTTATATAAAAAGTTTCATATTTTTATGAGCAGTAGTTTAAAAGATATGGGGCGGTGAAAACCACCAGTACTTTATGAATCATCCGGTATCCAAAGTCAATTTTTTCCTTATAATTTTTTTAGTGAATAACTTTACTAACAATCAAGAGCATAATGTATTTTAATAATGACGTTAGGCAATTGAATTCATTTCTGGAAGTTAGTAGTTCAGATTTGGATGTATTATACATACAGTACATTATTGCCAATTATTAACTGAAAAAGAATAAAAACGAATTTAGATCAAATTCTTTAACTATTAGAAAGGGTCAATTTCTCTTAGTATTATAGGATTCACTAATTTGTAATTTACGACGAAGTTGCAAGAATTTACAATGTTATATGCTTCCGCGAACGAAAATAGTTCAAAAGTTGCAATGGATCCATAGATGGGAAGCCTACAAATATTTCGTTTGCATTGTTATGATAAAACATAACATCAATTTATTAAGCCTGTCTTTAAAATATTAAATTACTTTCACTATTTTTCACCAATCATAGGACAGGATTTCGTGCAAACAAATAACGAAATAACTTACACATATGATTAAGATGGTTTTGAAATTGCTGAATGAGAATTTCATGTCTATCAATAATTAGACTCTACTCTATTTATCTGCGATGACGAGTTAAAATCCCATTTTTGTTATTTTACCATTGTTGCTTCCTTCAGATTCCCTTGTACGTTTGTATCAGTTTATTCAGATGATCATCTGTGTTGTTCATTTCGATTACGCTGGATTGCTGTTAGGTCGGTAATAGTACCATTAACCCTATTCTTTCTTTCTAATAGGTCTACATAAGAATGAATAGCCCAAAATAACTTGCATTGGTACTGAAATGGATCAATTCGTTGTTAGCAACCTAACAACTGCCCGTAGAAATCTGAAACGAACATGCTGATGAACAGATTTAACATAAGAGACATGGCACGTCTCTAAGACTGCTAAACGTGCTAATATGAGTAATTTAAAATCATTAAAACTTTTAATAAAAATTCACACAAACATATCTTTGTTTCAGCTTATTTGAATTTCATATAAATTAAAGTGAAAATGAAGTGTGGACAGGAACAAGAACTTTACGGCTGTCTGGTAGCTTAAATATACTTTAATGTACAGGAGTACTTTGTGAGAAAACTTGGTACCGCTTCAAAAGCAAGGAGAACAAGTTCCTATCTTTCTATTTGTGCTGGACCAAGTTTTCTGCAAAGATTACATGAAAGACCAACGCAAACCAACGAATACAGGTTGTAAGACATAAAAAAAAAAGAAGAAAATATATATAAAAAAGAGAACGGAAGGAAGTTTATCCACACCCGAGTTGCGCTAATCTCACTAGAAAAGAAAATGTTCCAGGAGGTTTGGAAAACAAGCCAACAAATCATCCTCTCCCATACAAACAAGACGTTTCGTCTCTGACAAACAATTGTGGCCACAGAACAGAAGCGGAGATGGTAGCACACGAACAGTCAAGAACATGTAACATTTAATTATGAAGCAGTTCCAAAATCAAAACTTTTAGTTATGTAAATTGGTTTGCATATTTTTTTTTTAAAACAAGGAGAAACAATTTATTAAACATAGAGACTATATTGCACCTCTACACATATATTAACAATTACAATTAAAATAATGCGACGTTTTAAAGTTCCAGTATTCGAACGTTTTCGTCAGACAAAGAAAACAAATAAAAGTTCGAATATTGGAACTTTGAAACGTAGCATTGTTTTAATTTTATTTGTTAATATATGTGTAAAAGGTGCATTGTGGTCTCGATGCTTAATTAGTTTTACCTGCACGTTAAAACAGTTTAATTAAGGAGAAACAATATTAAGGCAATAATCCGGTTATTTATTTATTTATTTATTTATTTTGCATAGTTATTGAAATCATACTGACATTAAAATCGTGTGCAGAAGGCCTGATCTCCAATCAGTACGTTATCAGAGTGGGTGAAACAAAAAAAGATTGTATTTAAAGATTAATTTCTTTAATTCAACATTTCTAATTGTAAACGTAAAAAAGAATATGGTACAGTAGTACCTCATTATAACGGACTAATAGGGGCTGAAGGTTGTCCGTTTTAATGAAAGTCTGGTTTATAACAAATAATTCTTAAGGGGTGTAATGCAGCAGGGTGTACATCAATGAAAGCACAATAATTAGTTATAAAAAGTGTTTATTATACACTCATGGACAAAAAAATTAGCGCACCTTTTATCAGCGCACGCAAGTATATGTAAATCAAATCTAGTTGAAATTAAATTAGTTTGAATAACGTTTGATAATACGTATTGAAATAATATAGCGTATCCATTTCTTTATCCAACTCTACAGTCTAAGGAGGTAAATGGTAGGTTAGCACCTTTCTCTGAATAGTCCCCAATGACCCCTCTTTAAATCTGTTTCAGTAATTTGTAGCCCGCTCGCTACACTGCTCTCAAATTCCAACAGATAATGGTCTGCAGAAAAATTAAATTAAAATTGTTTATAAATATTTTTAATTTTATAATATAGTTTTACATTGAAATTCTTGCATCAAAAATGTTCTAGTTAAAAAAAAATAAAAATAGGAAAGTATTTTTAAATAAGTGCAAATATACATTACTAGAAAACGTATGAAATCGATGTAATTTGGAAATAAAGTCATATCTTCTGTTATGTAATTGAGTATATGTGAAATCATGACGTTTAAGGTTTAGGTATATCCCATGGAGCCTTAGTTGAGGCTCCCAACGTTTTAATGAGCTAGGACTGATATGAGGTCGAGTGATCAATCCAACACTTGCCCGGGGAAAGAAAGACTGGTATCCATTCTACACAGGTACAGAGAGAATTCAGCGTCGACCGCCGGAGTCAGGAATTGAATCATATTCCTCCAACCCGTATTCAAGTGCTCTACCGTTTGGCTACCACGGTGTAATTTACATATATACATTTTGTTTTCTTTATTTTAACAGCTGTATTTACAAATTCCTAAGAACAAATTGTAGAAAACAAATATATTCAAAATCAATCTCGAACCTCAAGCAAACATTAATTGAAAGGAAACCTATATTTTAACAGTTTAAGAATAATATACAGATCAATTTCAAACTATAA
>JAFIDM010000003.1:38496221-38514740 GCA_023159025.1 Thereuonema tuberculata | reverse complement strand
AAAAAAAAAAAAACGGAAATCTTGCTATAATATATATTTTCTCTGAATGAAAAAGTTTACGTGAGATTTTCATTGACCCCCCCCCTCCCCCTTTTGACCTCATATAATTAATGGACGACCCCTTTTAATGCTTTGTATTGGGTCTTACGAAGAATCCCCAAGGCAGCTATTTTTTGCCATATAGAGAAGATGGGCTTGGTCACCTTCGCTGCAAAGATATCAACACTCTCACGAACTATCTGAAAGAAATTTGTTAGAGCATTGGTTAAACTGCTTGGCCGTCAAAAAATGACCCCTTGCTGGGCGGAACAAACCAATTCATTTGAAGAAGGTCTCTCTGTCCGGTGAGACAGCAAATGGATTATCAAATCTGCAACCTAGAAATACAGCGAACAACTGAATAATCTGAAGTAGTTAATTAAAACGTTCAACAATTGCAAGTTTGTAGTGTTTTACCATGATAACGCTAGATCATATTCTACAATGTTCACCCAATATAAATTATGTGAGTTTTGAGAAATCTTAAGCACCATCGGAGTTTTATCTTTTTCAGAGTCTATTAACATCGCTTGCAGAAAAAATAATCTTCAAAACTGACAATGTTATTAACCACATTTTGAAGAATTATTTCAGTAGTAAATCTTTAAAAGGTAAACTGTACCGCAAACTGCCGTGCAGGCCCTGGGGTAAATCTTTATTTTTTTGTAAAAATGAAATATACACTTTGTGATCAAAGATTTACGGACCCCCCCCCTCCTGCAGTAGTAAACTGAAGTCCAGATGACACAACGACGTCACTTATAAAAGAGGCAGGGAGTCGTGAGCTGTTAATTGATACAAAGTAAACAGCTGAATAGGTTGATCAACAGGATTCAGTGACTTTGAACGTGGACTGGTCATTGGCTGCCATAAAAGTCTGTCAGGAACATTTCAAGGGTGATACCTGCCATCATGTATAATGCCAACAGTGAAGTTTGGAGGAGGCGGCATTATGGTGTTGTGGTGCTTTTCATGGAATAGACTTAATCCTTTTTTACCACTGCACGGTAATAGTAAATACGGAAAGGTAAAGGATATTTTGACCATTTACTGCCTACGGTAGAGGACCATTTCGGTGATGATCATTGCCTCTACCCAGGGCCGTTTCTACCATTAGGCAAGACTAGGCAGCCGCCTAGGGCGGCAAGATTTTAGGGCGGGCGAAGGACGGATTCCGTTTTTTTTTGGTGGTTAAAATAGGATTGCTTTTTTTTTTTTTTTTGGTTGTTCAATTGAAGATTCTATTTTTTTTTGGTGGGGGCGGCATTTGAATGGGAGGGGGCGGCATTTTTCAGTTCTCGCCTAGGGTGGCAGAACACCTAGAAACGGCTGGCTCTGTCTCTACCAGCAAACAAGGCGCCATGTCATAAATCGAGGTCTGTGAGAGACTGGTTTGTGGACAATAAGGTTCCGGAAATGGACTGGTATGCCCTGAATTCCTATCTGAACCCCATCGAACTCCTGTGGGAGGAATTATAATGTCTACTTCGCTCATGACCTCAACGTCCCATACCTGGCTGCAGCTCTTTAGGAAGAATGGGCTGCAATTCCTTCAGAGTCCTTCAGTATCTCATCACGGCAGTGATAAAGGCGAAAGGCGGACCGACCCTTTACTAATGCCGACTACTGGGGAGTGTGTGACAGTTAAAGTCTGACTATGATTTCAAGTGTCCGGATATTTTTGATGACATGCTGTATAACCTTATTGTAAGTTTGGAATGATAAAATTGTGAATACTTCATTTAAAGATCAATATTGACAAAGCTAGCATGGTTGTTTCATTAAAAGAAACGGCAAGAATTTCTCGGATGATATTTGAGAACTTACAGACATTAAAAGTTGTTCTGTTGTTCAATTGTTCTAATTAATTAATTTTAAATTCCGCATCATCAAAAAAGCCATTGCCTATTCTGAACATAAATACTTTGTAATTAATGATACAGTTAATAAGCTTTCTTCTTACTTACATCATTCCTGGGATGTTTTTCCTGCGAAGTATAGAACAGCCTCAAAACGACATCAACGACTAGGTTAACGTATACAGAGCAAAGTTCAGTTAATTCTTAAAACATGAACAAATTTCTTATAAAAAAAAAAAAAAAAAAAAAATGTTAGATAAATAGAATTTCAGCTTAATCGATTTATTAAAAGTAATGCACTGTGAATTATCGCACTCATAAGATTTAGACATGTAATGATATTCTTTTTTTAGTAAAAATTACTATGCATTAATTTTAAATGTGAATCAGTGGCAGTACTGTTGCATTCAAAGCAGTAGCCATCTTGATAACTGTTAACTTCCTTTTTTTTTATCAACATCTGTAACATAAGAGATTTTACTTGTAACTAGTCGGCTACCCGTCGCTTCGCTCCAGAAGCCTCGCATATGTAACGGAATACAACTTTTTTTTAAAAAAAAAAAACACACATACAAATTACATCAAGTAAAGTAAAACCAAAATTTTTTAAAAGTTTTTTTTTTTTAATTTAATTTTTTATATCTATATTCTCTCAATCCACGACTGCTTTTAGAACCAGCGTGTGAATCATATATCCATGATATATTTTTACTTTTTTTAGAGATTAGAATGTAGTCCTCGTGGTCTAATGGTTAAGACGTCTAACTTCGGAGCAGAAGGTTGCATGTTCGATTGCCATAGTGAACTTGTAGAAATTATTTCTATTTTCACAAATTACAACAATTGCACCAGACAGACATAGAAATAAAAGATTTTAGTAATATAGATGTACTTTTCAGTGGTTTTGAGTTACAAATAGTGATTTTTCAGTATTCTACCTAATAGAAATAGTGCTTCTTTCTTCTTGACTCTCTTTTTTTTTATTTCAATTGATACTTTACAATGGTTTTTGAGTTACAAATAGTGATGGCTTTGAGTAACAAATAGTGATTTTTCAATATTCTATCTAATAGAAATAGTGCTTCTTTCTTTCTTGAAACAGTAGCAAGTGATGGTTTGATTATTATTATTATTATTATTTTTTTGTAATTTAAAAGGCAGTCCTTTACATTGTCACCCTCGCCTTTCAAGTGACTTGTGTGCTTCTGTTTTCCCGCGAAGTTAAGAACCTCTTTAGAATGATTGATTTCATAACAACAGCAACACTGCGTTGTAACACTCAAAATTCAAGTGGCCCTAATGTCTAGAAATACTTTATTTTTTGTTTTTGCTCCCAGCACTTTCTTGGTCATGGCTAGACGTAAGTGTATGTGTTAAGTCTTCCAGAAAATACCTTTCAGTGGGATATTAATGAATTGCATTAGAAAAAATAGGAGGCTAATGTTGAATTTACTGTTTCACTTTGAATAATTATTCTATATTTTGAATCTGTGTTAACTATTAATTACAGCTTAGTTTGAGCTTGAAAAAAAAAAGGAATTAATCTAGTCGATTTGTTGCTAACACGTTTTTAAATCTTTTCTATATAAATTTCTGAAGACTGCGTTGTATACTTGAATCTGCGAAAAAAAGAAATGATACTGAGGAATTATTGTTAATGGCAGATAATGTAGCTTGAAAATTACACTGCAGTGTCTTCTTAACGTGTAATGGTAAAAACTGGATTTTATAACCGAAATTTCAGTTTATCAACTTCACGTCATTATCAATTAACTCATTGTATTTTTTTTTAATAATTTAGAATTTAATGTTAAATTAAAAAACATAGAATTTTTAATTTAATAACTGAAGTAATGTTAGAATTTTGAATATCAGACCTAATAGACTACTGAAATTTTGAATGTAAGATCTGAACTTTTTATCAAAATTACTTCTACTCAAAATTCTGATATTAATTCAGATCCTCACTTATAATACTAATCCAAATCCGATAATACTAATACTAATCCTGTTCCCAAAACCTTGAAATTCTGTAATATTAATGCGGTGATGGTTGCTTTCGAATTCTGCTCCGTTTTGTTGAGTATCATCGGAAGATTCACGGACGCTTATTACTGCCAGATACGAAAGCATAATAAATTCATAATTTAAAAAGTTTAGTAATGAACTGTGACTCGTAATCTCGAAATCTAAGTTATCTTTTTATTAAATGTAAAGTTTTTTTTTTTTGTTTGTTTGTTTTTTTTTGCTACAAATATAACTTTTTTTTACAAAAATAGAGAACACACACTTTTGCTTTTTAAAAAAATGACTTGTTCAGTAAAATACTTATTAGAAATAAATCTGCTGTCCTCCCGCCTTTGGATAAGTTACAGACTTTTCCTTTTAGTTGTCTGATTTTTTTTTTCATTTTGTTACTTTCCATCTTATTGTAATTTTTTTACATCAGTAAATTATTAATTTTGTTTGTAAAATCTTTCGCTCTTACTTATTGGAGCTGTCATTTTCTTAGTCTTAATTTCCAATCAAACCAGTCAGTCCGTGTATTTCTCAACTTAATCATCGTCGGGTTATACAGTAGATCTTCCAAAGCCGTCTATTCTGAGCATCCTCAATTTTTAATCCTCTGATCTCCATGCATTTCTTAATTCCTTCAAACTATGATTTTTTTTTCGGTCTTCCTCTTTTACGTTTTCCAGATTGGTTCCATAGATGTAATTTCTTAGGCCATCTTTTCTCTTCCATTCGAAAGATGTCCAAACCAATTCAACCTTTTTTTGTATTCTACAAGTAATATTTTCATTGACATCCATTTTGATCTCAAATTCTTCATTTTTAATATAATTCAATCCAGAGATCCGTCGGCTTCTACCCTAAAGAATGCACTTCTACTTCTACTGCTGTTACTCTCCTTTTAAAATCTTCAGTCATTACCCATACTTATTTACTTCTTTTATATTTATATTTATAAATTTAATATTTTTTTTATATTTCATATTTCTCTTTCCTAAAATATTCGAACTGCTGAATAGATCTTCTTGAATCTTGGTCTGCATATTCAAGGATTACGTACGATCTAACTTTATTATATTTGAAATCTTTTCGAAATGGGTCCTTGTCGAGAAATTAATACGGGAGGACAACAAAAATTACTACAAAAAAACATTGGAATTCTAAACCATGGATTTCTATCGAATTTATGTTAATATCTTATTGTTTTACAATGAATAGATACTATAATTGTAGGCTTTTTTTTGTCTTAATTAAAAAAGCAAGAAAAAAACCTTAATAAAAAACATTTTAAGAAGGTAGGATTTAAGTTCTTTGCAACTGATTGTTGTCTACGAACTATGCTTTTTTTAAGTTGGGTTTTTTTTTTTTCACAACAAGTTTTCACAACTTTATTTTTCATCAACTTTTTCGAACCTTTATCTAAAAATTCTTATTTTCCTTATTGTAGAAAACAAAAAAAAACAAAAAACAAAAAAAGAAACACTACTAAAGACGGTTTTTCTAACGTTCGAATTATATTTAATTTGCTGAGGTTTTATTTTTTTTTCCCCTACTTTTTTTTTTTTTTTTACTTAAATACAAAGTATAACTAAGTTATTTATTTTCAGTTCGTGCCTTAGTTTTAATGAGTACAGTTATTTAGTAAAGTTACAGCTAATTTTCGAAGAGCAAATTACAGCACCAAGGGAGGGTCTGAGAAAGTTGGAGTATTTTCGTGTCGGAACGCAGCCGTCGCCCGTTTGACGTCGTCATTTAGCCCGTGCATGATTAAGCACACCCTTTTGACATCGGCGCGAAATTGACAACCCGATATTGCTCCTATTCGAGATTAATTTGATTCTACGGACGCCGCGTTTCCCTCACAATGTTAATTTCCCCCGTCTGAGTTTTCCAAACACTTGTATCCACACATGTTTCCTATATTGTCATCCCTGCCCTGCCTCCGCCTTCTATTCGTCCGCTTCTGTCATCATATCCTTCCTCTTCCTCTCATTTTTTTTACCCCCACTCACCCTCTCTCTCTTCCTGTTCTTTTTCGTCTCCTTGTGAATCTGGAAAAGTAATATAAATCGAGGTGGATTTTTGATTAAAACTTGCTCGAGAAAGTACTACATCGTCAGGGGGTCAAAAGTTGGACAGATCTTGGAAGGTCTGCATGTTTTGATCGGAGAGTGCCGCGGTCTGTTTATTTCGAACACCTGATCTCTGTCAACTCTCTTTTCTTTAACGCCCCCCCCCCCCACACACACATTGAAAATTAGTTCCTTGAGCTAATTCAATAACAGATTCGTGTTTATTGAATTCGTTCCCCGTCGTCCTCCTCTGCCTCCCCCCCTCTTTTTTCTTTCTTTTCCATTTACACTTGGGGGAAAAAAAAAATATTTCGTGTTTTAATTAGCACTGATGTCACAAAAGCAATTCGTTTGTACTAACAGTTCCCTTTTTAAAAGAAATATTCCGAAATTGGTAGTTCGGTTCCACTGATTTGAAATTTCTTTTGGCTCCTGGAAGAATTAATTCTAATGATTTCAGTAAGAAAATACGTCAGATCTAACTTTCACTTAACAGTCTAATTTACATACAAGGCGTCTCAAAAGCAAAGGTCAGTATTCTGGTAGGAGGGTCACAATGTCGGTTGTATATGGCTTGTGACCAGTCCCGAACTGTTTCCGTTTTCTTAATTACAACCTTTACAAATTTACCAAAATAAATATTTATAATTTCTAATAGTTTACATTATACTTTTTTACCTAAAAGATATAGAATACATTCAGGAAATAAAGTACGAATCTCTTAAAATAACTAGGATCGACTTTGCAGAATTGCCAAGACAGATACGGATATTGGCGTGATTAGCCAAATTACTTTAAATATACAAAAAAAATTTCAGACAACCTTTTCATTTTTAATAATTTTTACTTGAGTATATACTTTAATGAGGACTATTTCTACTATCAAGAAAAACTCACAGAGTGTTACTGTTTTGTAGTTCACTGTCGTTCTGGACATAATTATTTTTTTTGTAGAGTTTGCTTGGTCGTTGTTTTTTGCGGCAACATCGACGCGAAAGCCTAACCCCTACATGACCCTGATGAATGCTAATAAGCATGAAACAGCTTTTCGGTATTCTCGCTGATATTAGTTCAAGGTATACTTACGAACACAATGTAATACGTTAAAGTATTTTATCGGATTTTACTTCATTTTTATTTTTTTTGAATTTTTATTTCAAACTGTATACATGGAGACGTATTGTTTTGGAAGTGCTGAAGATCGCCTTAGCCAATCGTTCTTGTTTTCATATTATATAGTTAGAGGAAGAAATCAGATTGTTGGTTCTATTGTCTACCGCTCTGCTACAGTAGCAAACATGACATCGGATAGTTGCTAATATTTGCTTATTTACTGAACTGAGGATGTTAATTTTAGAATATCGATTTCTCTGAACATTTTCACTGTTAATTTCCTAATTCGTATCTACAAGTATAGAATAATGCAAAATAATGTTGGTCTGTTTAGAAAATTTGCATGAAAAGACAAAGTCGGAAAACAGAATCAGATTTTGAAACGGAGGAAATGCCGACACATAAATTTAAAAAGATTATTACATATTAAAAATACAAATATACGTTTCAATATTTTTAACCTTTTTAAATTTCTGTGTGGGCGTTTCCTCCGTTTCAATTATTACTGCACATGTTAAACTTATATTCAGAATCCTATTTTTCTAAAACCCTTTTTTTCCCCTTCCTTTCAATAGGGTTACACGGCACTCCATTTGGCTGCAATGCATCGTCATAAAGACGTATATGACTTGCTCGTCCAAACTTACAGTAAGTAAAAATTTATCTTAATTTTTTTAAAGTCTCTTTCTCATTCTAAATATAGAAGTCTAATATTAACAAGAATGTTACTTTGTGGCAGTTTATTAAAATGAAAAAAATTTATTCGAATTGGACGAAACAATTCGAAAATGGAAGAAATCGGGTATTTATTGCTTTATTTTTGATTGGAAAGCCACCTTTTTATTTTTCAACCCCCCCCCCCCCCCAAAGGACACAATTTATTTATTTATTTTTTAAAGGTTGAAATTCCCTCCCACATCTGGGCACACATTTATGTTTTTGAGAAACATAAAAATTTATAAACTTAACATTCTCAATCAAGTATAATGGAGACTGAAGAATCATTTCTTTTATTTTTTTCATTTTATTTCATGCTTCAATTTTGTAAGATGGTTTTCGATTAGTCTTTATGGGAAGCATTAAACTAAACTTAGTGTAAACTTTATCTTTGAATTTTTAGTTTTCAAAGAAACTTAAAAAAAAATAAATAATAAAACAACCAACTCGTAGTTTAACGTATGTACATAGATGAGGAACATATTTACTGTTCTGAAAATTACAAATGTAATGTTTTAATAAAAATCTCGAAGGGATATATACGAGGGTCATACCGAAAATAATGAGCAACAATTTTTTATAAATTATCCTATTTTGTTATTGAAAACCAAGTATACCATCTTAATCTACATACTATTGTTTACTTCTCTCACATTTGCTTGAAAGTAGATACAAAAACATACTTAATAAGTCTTCCAATGGCTGAGACTTCATTATCGTTTTATATTTCACTCAAGACTTTAAAAAAATAACGGTAAAAAGCATTAACACACAATGCTTTAAGTATTACGTTAAGACTTGAATTATGGAACAAAAAAAAAAGAGCATCCAGTGCTTGACAAAAGACTGCCTATTAAATATGAGTATTCCATTTCGAATTGAATTACTATGATTACATTAGCTTTCAGTAAGCAATTGTACGTCCTATCATCTTTTGATGTATCCTCTTATTTTTTTTTTTGAATGACTACATTTAAACAGAATTTGACAAATACTTTTGTTTTAAAATTTGAATTTTTGAACTTATATTTTTTTCTTTACAAACATTTAAAAATAGTTCACACATTAAAATTAATTCTTTGAGATAAGATAAAAATAAGAAAAGTTAAAACATTTGTTTAAAAAAAAAGGACAGTTTTGATTTTCTAACCAACCGTGCATTGTCGTCAACAGCTCCCTAAGGATGGCCATTCTGTAATTAGCGGATCGAAACTATCGTTTTCAAACCATGTTTAAGTTTTCTTTTATATATATTCATTTAAAACTTCTACTTTTGTACATGAGTGTGTGTCCTCTTAACCATCTCAATTGGAGAACTATACCTTGAAAATGTGAAGCTAACTTCAAGCAGTTTAACTTTTAACTTCGGTTAAGAAATGATTTAGTCGGAATGTAACATACGTACTGTTGGTGGCATTCCCAATGTAACATTGCGAAGTAGTGCTTTCCTGCATTGCTTTCCTTAAACCAGTCTAATAGCCGAGATCTTGAGGCATGCGGGGAAGCATCGGGCAGCTAATGTGATATTGGGAATGCCACCCTCAGTACATGAATGAAATATTGCTATCGAATGAAACTATACATTTAGGCGACACTTTCGCTAAATAGCTTGTGGTAACTCATCCCTACCAATTATAAAATTTTCTTATTAAATTCATCTATTGATTCTGAAGTTTTTGTGAAACATTTTTCAAAACTTCTAATAAAAAAAAAAAAAAAAAGAAGAAAGAAATTGAAAGATCATGAAAATAATAGAATAGAAATACGGAATTTCTTCTGATAAATTCGTTGTCTTTAGAAGGAAAAGACATTGTTACAGTATTTGATTGTTAATCAAATGAGGTTATACATTAACTTACTAACAATTATCCTAGAAATTATCATTATATTTTGCCAATATAAGGTAAGAAGGCGAAATGCCAATTTTTTTTGCATTGCGCAATCTCCAGTGCAGTGATAATGTATTGAATATTTAAGGAGAAAATATTTAATCCATTAGACGTAACAAAATCTTGTATGATTCGTAGTTTGTATTACAGTGGGTCGCAGATTTTTTTTGTTACAAAAATTTTCTTATAAAGCAAAGATTTCAAATATAAAAGTTGTATCGCACCTAGTTCTCAAATATGCCTGCCAAGTTTCAAGAAGATCCAGAGTTACTAAAGTTAATAGGGGAACACATATACGCAGACTTAGCGATTTGATAAGCCTCATGTTTCCTAGGAAAATAGGCTAAAAATGCAGCGTTTTAAGGTAAAGAAACATGAATTTGAAGTGTCTCTAATTCAGTTTGATTTACTGATAAGACTTAATGTGAAAAAGAATGCAGCTGCATCATTTTAACCTTGTCTTATACCAGTTAAAATAACTCTTGTCTTATATCGTAGTAAGGTAAGTCGTCAACACTTATTTGTAATTTGGAAAAGTTCAACCCAGACGACTGGTTTCGTTTTAAATCTACAACATTTTGTAAGGCAACGGTAAAGGTGAGGGCAAAGCTTTGCAAGAATTGCGTGCCTTTCCCGCTTGTTAGCCAAAGTGAAAACTAGCCTTGGCATCAGAAGAGGAAAGGTTAGCGTAACTTGGAAGAAAACACTGATTGAACAAAAGCATTTTAAGTTCGCTCTTTCGCCCCCCTTCCACTTGGAGGCTCCTCTCTCGGTTTCCCCGCCAATTATAAGTAAACGACGCTGAGGCCGCTTTGGATGCTTCAGAGCCGAGACCTCAGCACAGCAGAGACCTTGGCAGCACAGTCGACCTCCACTTTGCAACTACTGTTTATTGTCGGATGCATTAGTACACGTGTCTGCATTATTAATAGTGTTGTTTTAGGCACTTGAATCATTTATCCGTCTGGGATTTTAACCTTCAAGGTAACTTGATACCTCGTTAACTTGATCCATAATCGTTTCCCGCCGCTAATGCACCAGATATTAACAGTTGTTTCCCCGATCAGAATCGGAGCTGTGGCAGCCATTAAAACAAATCGCTACCGTTATCTTACCTCAGATTCTCCTGCGAGAGAGGGGGTGGCGTGCTGGAAAAGATAATAAAAACAATACACTCAACAATTACTTAGGATATTACTGCTAAATGTTTTGTGACAATAAACCCTCTCCCCTTCATAGTCACGTGCTCTCTTCCGGAAATTAAAATTTGTTACGAATTTATAAAGTGTTCTTTTTTAAAGTTTTCTGATTACCTTTTCTTAATATTGGACTTTTCATTTATTTGTTTTCTGTTTATGTTAAAAGTATGCAAGAATATATTTTCTTTAAGGTTATAAATGTTATTAAACATAAATTTTAATAATTGGAAGATGATAATGTAGATTGGCCGAGAATTTTCTAGAGAACATATTATAAAAATATGACTAGATTAAGAAATACAACCTGGCGTTGTTTGTGAAAAAAAAAATACTTGTTAGGTAAGGTCTGAAATTTGATTGATAAATCTCTTCATGATTTCAGTTCTATCAAGAAGCAAAGCAGAGCAATGTCTTTATGGATGTTATCAGAAACTTCGCGACGAGCTGTAAAGAAAAACAATAAAATTTTGTCTTTTCAGCACGGATCTCTGGATAGAACTGAAATATTTATTAACATTAAAGTGTGGCTCTTAGTAGATTCACGATCTTAGATTTCGTGGTTTTGAAATGATTATTAGACTTATTTTTTTGGAAAGTTTTTATACCTAGGGACTATTGGCAATCTAGTTTGTTTTTTTTTTGTTTTTTTTTTATTTCAGAATAAAAAAAGAACTATAAAAAACTATTTAATTAATTTCTATTAATATTTAAAAAAGAAATCCTTCTTAAAAGTTCAAAGAAATGTTCAGATGTTGGAGGTGTTATGGTCTGTTCTGTTGTAAAGCCAGAACAATGGAGTGCTTTGTGATGAACTCTTGAGAACGAAATCTTTATGATTGGTTCATTTTCAGTTTTACAAATTAACGCAATAGAAATGGTAGTTTATTGTGGGCGGGGCGCTCTTTCCATACTTGTTTAATTTACTTCTTTAACTGATCGACGAAGTTTTATTGCCATGAATTTCAATATTTGCCATTCGTGAGTATCGTCAACTCTATCGATTTGATTTTCGATATCTTCGTTGAAACTTGTTCCTCCTATTCTTTCTCTCCTTAATTCTCTCCTTCTCCGACTTGTTAATTGCAGCTTTATTTGAATATTATTAAACTTTCTGTTCCCGAAGACGATCCAGTTTAGATTCATTCTTCGTAAAACTCCTAATGACATTTCCTTGTCTATTACTTCGAAAAGCGTTATTGCCTCGCGTTTAAATCATTCGAACAATAAACATTTATTTCGTAATGGCTATCGTCCATTGGCAGCTTGTTTACTCTTACCGTCTCTGTCATTTCGTCTAACGTTCAACGAGAAAGACTGATGCCAAAATCTCTTTTATCATCTATTTTTAATAATCGAGGGGAATCTAACTTACAAATTAGCGGAATATCCAAAACGAGATTAGCCCTGATGGACGAAATGGTTTGCCTAATTCCGTGTTGCATTGATTGGGGAAGTATTGATGTCATGCCTATTTCGCTGAGTGGCTTGTATGTTATTAAATCAAACAACAAGGCTGTAATTATCGAATACCGAACCTTGTATTAATCCAGCCTAATTCCTGCATTAGAATACCTGTTGACTTTTACATTGCCAAGAATTGATGCCGCAATTTCGACATATTTCATCGCAGGTTAAATTATCATTCGGTTGAACCCATTTAGACAATCGCTTCACGTTGGAGACTTTTATCGCGCACGAGAAACTAAAAATTGAGGCTTCCGCGGCACTTTTAGCGTCAATAATCCACTTTTGATGATTCTTCTGTTCTAGAAACGTTAATTAATTTGCCCAAAAGTAAAGGAAGATTATTGATATTCGTTGTTTCTTGTGGTGAGATGTAGAATTAATAAAATAAATTAACCTACATCAGGGGCCGTTCAAGTATTACGTAAGCAATAAAGAGGGGGGGCAACCTTTGCTTATTTTTGTTGACAAGGGAGAGGGAGGGGGATCAGAGCAATGCTTACGTAAGACATACGAACAGGCTCGCGAGAAAGTGCATGTATTATATTTTCATGTATACTTTTATATTTAATTTATTACATTTTAATTCAGGAGTGAATATAATGTAATTTTGACAGTTTTAATTTATTGTTCAGTGGTATTTACTGTTATTTGGGAAGTCGTACGTAAGCACAAGAGAGCATCTCCTTATTTTTGCTTTTTAAGGGTGGGGAGGGGGTCTAAAAATTACTAAAAAATTACGTAAAATGTGTTTACGTAATACTTGAACACCCCCTAAAATGTAAAACGATAGTAAGGCTTCGTGCTCACCATTGGAAAAACATGCAATTTTAAAAACTTCACTTTTAATTGCAACTTTGTATAATAAGAATTATATAAGAATTATTTCTGGATGATAAAAGTAATTTAATGAAACAAAAAAAAAAAACTAATAAAAACCAACGAAATGAAAAGAAACTTACTCCAAGTCCTGTGGTTTCCATCACCTGTTTTCAAAGCCATTAATTCCATCAGTAACTTCAAAATAAGATTAAATAAACATAAAATGACCAATGTGTTTCTTCTTCACCATTAAATATTTATCAAACAGATGTATTCTGTTTGTTAATTTATTTGTTCATCTTGCAAACTGTTTAAATTTAATTTTGTATATTAAATGTATCCTCCCTTTGATTGAGCATCTTCAATTTAAAATTAATTTACAAAATTTGTTTCTAATCACCGTTGATGATGTGACCTAAATCAAGCGAAATTCAAAGTTGGATTTTGATTTGAAAATTCAAATGATTAATGTAAAAAATCCATATTGTATTGGAAAGATATATTAGTATGGATTTTCTGAATTTCCAATTGAAAGTACGATTTCTGTTTTCTTAGGCCAATTTCGGGCAAGTGTCATGAGTGGTGATTAGTAGAAAATTTTGTAACTAATTTTAAACACAAAAAGAATCCCTTTAATAAACATAAAAATATTGAATAATATCGAGTATCATAATACACTCTTGCTTAAACTTTATACAGAGTAGAACAACACGATCTTTTCCCTCCTACAGTGGAGAACCCAGATCAAGCACAGGCAAAAACCATAAAAAGCAATGTTATTCAAAATCCTTTTTATTACTAATTAAAGTATACGGATATAGCCAACCATACTTATACTATTTATAGTTTAAAAATATTAACCCCCCCCCCACACACACACACACATTAAAAACTCAAAGCAGTTTCAAGTCTTCACTCTTTTAGGACCCTTTTGTACGTTGAAATAATAGACTATGATGCCATTTACATATTATTCTACTGCTTTCTGGCATTGCTTTGCCGCTGATTATAACCAGTCACACCAAGGCTGGTCAAAAGGCTTAAGCTGCACACGTAAAGTTTTTGAAGCATCAGAATTACTTCCATAGATCTTCAGATAAAATGATTCTTGTTATTTATATCTGAATTGTTTCTTTTAAAAAAAAGACGAATATTCTGCAGCAACAACAATTACCGCATGCATTGAAAATTGTAACACGTATGTAATTCTCTTTGTGATCTGTCGTAGCAGAGGCTCTGTAAGAGTTGTATGATTTTTAGAGATCTGAAATCTTCCACTGTATTTATGGTAATTGATGCTTCATTTCAAAAGCCATTAGTCCTGCAGCAGGAATCGTCATTCTCTTGTACGAATTCTTCCGACCACCGAAAAACCAATTGAAAGATATGTTTGGGCTGACTAATGCAGATAATGAATAACTAAGGTTTCCAAGATTACATAACTTTTTTCTACCCAAGATTCTTAAAAGATTCAGAAACAAAATTGGATGCTGGTGTAGTGCTGGTATACTTTACCTTGTCGGTGATTTCTCGGATTCTTTTTTCTTTCTGTAGCTTCTCACTGATTCTGTCTTGAGCTGTTAACATTCAATTCTACAGGGGGTTGGAAGCAGTGACAAGTTGAGCCTAATCGGCGAAAGCGGCAGCACACCTCCTCCTCCTCGGCTGGTCCACCCGAGGGGAAAATCATCGATCAGCCAGCTAATAAATTAATGCACTGACATTGGGTGATCCGGTGACAGGATAGTAACTTAAGCACATTAAATGCCACCATTGCCTGATAAATTTTTAAACAGTATTTGGAAAGCTCCGTTTTCTCTAACGGCCTCTTCTAAATGATACCTTGGAGAAGGCGACGAAAGGACATTATCGTGCCAAGACGGTTCTTAAGGCTATCTCCTGCATTGTTAACAAGCTGTTGAGTTTAAGTCACTTAGCAGAGACTCAGGACGAAGTCAGCATTCAATCAATATTTCCTTATTACAGCATCTGCTAGAATTACTTTTGTTGTGGTGGTGCTTAGATTTCAGCTATTTAATAAATTTGATTCAACTATTTATTTACTTTTTTTTAAATATGTTTTCTTAAAAATTATAATTAGAACGTTGTATATAAAACAGAGTTCCTGTGTTAATGTTAAGGCTATTTGTAAGACTCGTTTAATTCATAGGCCTATTAGGCTAATCCTGTCTTACTAGGAAGGAAAGAAGATTACTACGATACGTAATTTGTGAGTATCAATGCAGTCAGAAGATATTGCAGAACTTTTAAGTAAACCCTATAGTAGCGTTTCCAATTTCACTTTGGTCACGAATTGATAACGAAACTCTTTTATTATTTTTGTACAATATTACTGACCCGTTTTAATATTTTTACAAACTCCAAAAAATTAAAAAAAATAATAGGAACAGTACACTACCCTACAGTAATGGACCGGACACCAGCATTTTTACGTAAAATCAGACGAGATCGTCAAAGTGCATGTGCGCACGTGATCAGGCAAAGTCCATTCAGATAGTTGCTACGGAAACGTCTGTAGGAGTGTCGAATAGTGCGATGAATATGCCGAAACGCAGGGAACTTAGTTATTTTGAAAGAGGCATTGTAGTTGGCTGTCACATTGCTGCCATGTCTATTCGTACAATTTCAGCGAAATTATCACAGCCACGTTCAACTGTTGGTGATGTCATCAAGAAGTGGAAGAATTCGGGCATTGGGGCACGAACTGCACACATTGGTCATCCCTGGAAACTGATCGAACGCGATCGACGCGTCCTGAAGCGCGAGGTTCGTAAAAACCGTAAAAAAAACCTCTGAATCATACACAGTGAGTTTCAACAGGCATCAGGGGTTATAGTTCATCTCAATACGTTGCGGAAGGAATTGAATGCCCTTCAAATCCACGGATGTGTTACCGCACACAAACCACACATCTCATCATTCAACAGAGCCGCCAGACTCAAGTGGTCTTTGCAAAGTCGCAACTGAACTGTAGAGCAGTGGAAAACAATTTTATGGAGTGTAACTCATCACATTACACTCTCTTCCAGTCGGATGGACGTGTTTGGGTGTGGCGAATGCCAGGCGAACGTCTTTTACCCGAGTGCATCGTTCCAACTGTGAAGTTCGGCGGTGGGGGAATCAAGCTGTGGGGATGTTTCTCATGATATGGCCTTGGATCATTGCATGTTGTTGCGGGAATCTTGAACTCCGAAGGCTACAATGACGTTTTTGGATAATCGGGTTGTTCCTACTCTCTGGCAAATGCTTGGAAATGGCGATTGTTATTTTCAGAACGACAATGCTCCATGTCATGTTTCAGCCTCTGTCAGCAGTGGTATATAGAGATGGCTGTAAAGCGGCTTCCATGGCCTGCTCAGAGTCCCGACCTAAACCCCATCGGACATTTATGGGACGAGTTAGAGCATCGATTGAGGGCCAGGGAACCACGTCCGACATCTACAGCTGCACTGATCATGTTCTTGAAGCAGGAATGAACAAAAATACCCATAGCTCTGTATCAAAACCTTGTGGAAAGCATGCCTCGCAGGGTGGCTAATGTAATTTCAGCACGTGGGGGCCCTTCCCACTCTTAAATCAGGTGCACTTTCATATGTTTCCAGTAGCGTGCACTGTCCGGTCCATTAATGTAGGGTAGTGTATATGAATTAGATAAGGATTAAAATATAAGGTCTTACTGTTAATTAAATGAATAAAAGAACTGATACAAATAAAAATAAAAAAAAGTAAAAAGTAACATATATTAAAAATACATATTTTCAATTATAGGGCAGTTTCGACCAACTTAACGTTGGTCATCATCGTTAGATAATTCTATTTGCTGAAGCGCCACACATGAACTTGTCTGATTTAAGTACAACAGTCGACAAGACAACGATTGTTTATGTTTGTTTATGTTTCTGTTTTCCTCAACACTTTACTTCTAGTTCATGCGATCACCATCAGACTGACGTGAGGCAGTGTCCTCGATATATTCGGGTTACTTCATTTACATAACCAATTAAATTCTGTGTAATATTTTCTTTCTCTATAGCTTGTTTTATTGAGAATGTCATCTTGTCGCCGATGATGGCCAATGTTAAGTTGGTCGAAACTATCCTATAATTGTAAATATGTGTTTTTCATACATTTTACTTTGTACTTTTTTTTTTCTTTTAGTTCTTAATACGATTCTCGTGTTCTTTTAATGTCACAATTTTGACACACGTTAAGCTTTAATTGAGCCGTGCTGGCGTGGTCGTGCGGTCTCGGCGGCGGCCAGCCGTGGCGTCCCATGCGCCAGTACCTGGGTTCGAATTCCGGCAGTGGCATGGGTGTTACTTTCTCCTTCTGTGTCTTGTCCATTTCTGCGGGTATAGCGTGAGCTGCCTCCTATGGCGCACCCTGGGCAACGTTTCATCGGCGAAATGCTCACATTTCTCGCCCCTTGTTGAGGCCAATAGTTTAAGTACTAAGAGCCCGGGCGTTGGCAAAAAAAAAAAAAAAAAAAAAGCTTTAATTGAGTCATAATTAAATAATTGTGGTTTATTATTATGAAAAAAAAATACTAAAAATTTCAAAATACATTTTAATGAGCAGAGTATAATATTTCTTTTCCGTTGGAAATAAAGCCTTCCCACAATTCATCACTTACACATGTTTACTACATATCTTTACTCCGATAATGAAACGTTCAGTGATCTCCACTCAGAAAATTAAACAAATAGCAAGTTTTTTTTGTTTTTTTTTAAATTTTGTTGTTTTTTTTTTTTTTTTCTTTCCCGAAACCTTTAATTTCATCTGAGGGTTCCATTGAACACCATTTAGGAAACGTTGCCGTAGAGAACACAGAAAATCTTAGTAAGAACATTTTTCAGAAAAGAGAAAGCAAAAAAAAGGGAAAGTCTACTTAAAAGAAATTTCAGAAATGTCCAAAAATAGTTTGGAAGGCAAGCAGAAAAAGGTCTTCTGAACTGGCCATCCAACCAAAAAAAAACGAATAAAAGAATCCTATTCTACATTTCGAGATTTGATACGGGGAGGACTGCCTAAGGTCCTCTCGAATATACTCTATATACTCATTTGCTGTAGAAATATCCACACTTAAGATTCGCAATGCTAATATCGTTTTTATAAATTAAGATCAGATTTAAAAAAAAAAAAAATCTACTTCTTAAAAACTTACGAAATTCCTAGATTATCTCAAAGCTGTGTTTTCGGATTTTACTTATTTATTTCCTTGTGTATTCGATTTATTATTCAGTTTTTGATATTTATTTTATCAAAAAATGATAACCAAGGAAGGCACAAAAGAAGCTAAAAAGATTTCGAA
>JAFIDM010000003.1:38462581-38485261 GCA_023159025.1 Thereuonema tuberculata | reverse complement strand
CCCCCCCCCCATTGATAATTCTAGCACATTAGTGTTCTGTAGTGTACTGTCCTGAGATCTTAAAAACTTATAAAAAAAAATCACTTTTTATATATACATTTCATAATGAACTTCATTTTAAATGATCATCCATAAATTATCCATATTTACATAAAAAAGTAAGTTAACTACTTAATATAGTAGATTATTACAAAATAGATTAAAAAATTAATTTTATTGTCTCAGGGTTTTAGTATAAATAGCTTATTATTTGATGATTTTTTTTTATATCAATTAGAAACGTTTATAAAGATCCTTTCGAAAATTTGCTTCTGTCAATTCTGCACATTGAAACTAAAATTCTACTTATCCAAAAAAAAAATATTATTTTGTATAACATTCCATTAAAAAAAAGAAAATAGTTATTATTTCCAATCACTTCAAAGTGGACCAGGAAAACACAAATACACCGTCCCCAGTTTTGATATAATCAATGTGATTTATACATTTAATCCAGTATTCATAATATTTTTGAAGTACTTTCAACTATTTTACAGTTTTACACTAGTTGAAAAACATTGTTGTTTTCTATTATAATTATCGAATATTTTGAGATTTTTTTTTCCCCAGTCTTTAAGATAAACGTTTGGCTTGAAATTTCTAAGCCACATTGTACTTCTTCTTTTTTTTTTTTCTATTTAAAGACTTAATACTGTACGTAACTAGTAATTTTGATTTATAGAATTTGATTTAAAAAAAAAAAAAAGCTCTATTTGTAGCATAATTCAGGTAGCATAATCCACATGGCATTTTGTATTTTTTTTTTTTTTGATTATTTCTTTTTTTTATTACTATTTTATTTAAATTATATTAATTTTACCTTTAAGGTACCAAAGAGAGTGATATGAAAATTTATTTTCTCTATTACTTATTATTTGTTCACAAAATGTGAGATTTAGTCAAACTTTTTTACGAAGTATGTTTAGCAGCTAGCGTATTATTAAAAATATAAAAAACATCTTACTAACATCTGATTAATATTTTACATTGCCCAAATTAAAATACTTAATGCTGGTGAAGGAATATTTTATTGTTATTATTATTACTATTTAATCAAGTTATTAATACTCGGAAAGTTGTTACAAACACTTTTCTTAATGTATGGTACAAAGGACTTCTAACATATTTAAATTTTTATAGTAACCTTAAAACTGCCGGTGTTACAGAAAAGGATCCGTAATATTTACTGATAACTGTTGTGTGCTATCCATGCACAAAAAAACCTCTTTTTTAATGCAAATGTGTGCGGCTCTACTCTTGCCCTTTTTTTTTTTTAAATGACTTATGGTAACATATCCAGTGAAAATATGTACAGTGTCTGTAACAAGTGTAAGGTCTTACGTAACGATGGAATACTAACATATCAATCAGTACCGTAGCAGCTTTAATTTTTAACTAGTCACAAATGCAACAAATTATATTTTATTTTATTTATTTTAATTTTTTTTTTGCTCAATAGATTTTTTAATTTAAATTTAAATTTTTGTTATACTTTTCTACAAAAAGCTCAATTTATTAAGTGATCAAACTTGTTAAATGATATATTTAATATATTGTTAGTTGAATTGTTAGCTTTGAATGTATCTCTTGAAAAACAACGACGTGCAGCTTTTAGGTTGTACAAGAAAACACCTTTACAAATCTGAAATTCAGTTAAATAACATTTTTTATAGTTAAGACTAACCATTTTTCTTTCAGTTTCAGTCTGTGTTTTTTGAAGTAACAAAATAACTAAAAGTCAATGCACGTAACATTAAAGAAAAAGCGTTATTCTTTAATGCTATATGTATTCAATACAAAACAAATCTATAATCTTTATTATACTTTCTTATTATTCTAGAAATTTAATCCATCTGTATCTAATCTTTTTGTCCTCATTTACGACACTTTTGTTTTATTATATTAAATACTTTTCTTTGTGTTTTGTTATAAGGAAATCCTGAATCATTCCAATGATTAAACATTGTTAATTATAATAATATTTTTAAAAATATTTATATAAATTTTCACTTATTTCTCTTTAAAAATGCATAATTTAAAAATCTTGTATTTTTTTAATATTTATATAGAGTAAATGATTTATAACTTTAATGGTTTTATCAGTAATTGGAGATTATAATTATATGTTTTTTGTTGCAATAAAAGTTTAAAAAAAATCATTGAGTGATTTCAGTTTCCAATTAATCTACTTGTTTTCGTAAATCATTTGTCTCTTAATAACAATATACGACATTTACCTTATTTTAACTAAATTGCACTAAGGATATCTTTTCACTAAGATATATATCAAACAAATAGAGAACAGTTACAGACCAAACTTCAGTAGATATGGCCTTTCGGTCATTAATAAATATTTTCATAAATCTTGGAATTGATATAAACTCATCAGTTATATTCTAGCGCCACATCAGATCTTAAATATATCATTCATCAACGCTACAGTGGCTCGCCATGCGTTTGAATTGCAAATTAAAAATTTATTGACAATATCTTCAATTCAGTTCACCGTAGCCCGATTTCTTGGGTTCGAAGGCGTTTTACAGCTGCAACAAATTAAACTTAAGAACAAAATAAGAAATTATATCAGAAAAAAAGCCATCGAGTTTCTCACTAACGCCGAAATGCTAAGATTCTCAGGTTCTGAGCATGCCTATGCGCTTTTCATTACATAACGATTTTCGTTATCGATTGGTTGTTTTTCGTCTGTTCTTCTTAAAGTGGTTTTCTCTGTGCGAATTATAAAGAAATTTCGGAATAGAGCAACGTCTACGTAGTAATAAAAAAATTGAGTATTCTTCAGTACTTAAGTATACAGACTGTACTTAATTAAGATCAACTTGAATCTTAATTCGAGATGCTTCGTGTAGAAAGCTGGACTTATTTATACCATCAGTAAAAATCACGACAAAGTAATCAAGTTCCGTATATTCTCATTTTTGATGACAATGTCTGCAATTTTGTTCACAAAATCATCAGTTTTGCAGTGTACTTGCCACAGAACACTTTCATTTGTATTCTGTTCATGATTTTTAGTTGTAAGTTGATCAACAAATCTGTCACTTCATAAAGAAAGGCAACAATAACTTAGTAAATAAAAATCCACATGTTTACTTCACGCTTGGCATATTCTCAAGAATATTTAAAAACAAAGCAAAATTGCATTCACTTATTAATTAATATTGAGAAATGAAGTCTTGTTTTCTGATTTACGTACAGTCACCAGTGAACAGCGAAATACGAAAGTCCGTATTTGTATCAACTTTCATTATATTGACCTCCATATCGAGACCTCGCTGATCGTTGCCAAAAGAAATGAAATTATTATTATTTCGTGTAAAAGACACAAAATCATTGACTTAAATTTTGATAATGTAATTTTGCCTAAACTTCGCAGCTACAACAATAAATATTAACTTTACTGCAATTGTGAGTAAAATCACTCTTTAAGATTCCCACGACTGAGAAATTAACACTTTTATTTACTATTACGTTTCATTTAGAGAAAACGTCAACGTAAATCATATTCAATTTCTCACATTTCACATTTTAGTCGAAATGGCCGCTTTTTTAATTATAAATTGTTAAATAATTTAGCAATCGTACTCACTGAGTAAATTGATCTGTAGGTTGTAAATGCTAATTAACTGTTGAAAAAAAAAATTATCACAAAAGATTTTGTTATTTACTAAAAAAATAAACAACTTTTGATAAGAGGTTTTTGAAATGCAAGTTGTAGTTATTTATTTCGGCGGATGTATTTAATTAAGTTTCACTTTCCGCTTGAGGTTTTGATTAACATTTGGTTTTCGTGAATTTTGCTCGTCCGAATTTATGGACGCCTCTGATCTCCTGGTTTGATATGATCTGACAACTTTAGCTTTAGAGTTTAAATTTAAAATCCATGTTAATTATCAGTCGTTAATTAAAACAAAGACAGATACTTTTCTAAAGCCTCGAACAATGTCAATTTATCGTTCAGAATTGTATGAATTTATTATGTAAACGGTGTTTATTGACTGATAGAGTTTTACCAGCTTCAAACGCTAAATTTCGATAATAACGGTTTTAATTTTTTAGTAACTTTATGACCATTTGTAAATTGAAGCATTACCGCTTCTGCAAATATTGTCATTATTAGTTCCCGCTTTGATTAAGCGCTTTTATTATAATTAACAATTTCTACCAGAAGATCTAATTGAAATCTAAAACAGAATCTATCTACCTACCTATATATACTTCTTAAATATATATTGTTAATAAATGATGATAACTCAAGTTTGTGAAAAAACTAGAAAAAAAAAAATTAAAACTGTATCAAAAATAACATTAAGTTTATTTTCATGTAAACTTTAAAGTTAATCCATGTAAATAAAGTTTTGACGACTATTTTATTAATTAATGATCATTTATGGGGTAATGATTCAAATTATTCCTAAAAGTTATGTTTTTTTTTTCTTCAAATTTATCAAATTTTAGCTTATTGACTGCCAACTACGAATTATCTCATACTTTCCGTCTCACATGCTAGCTACGAAAAAAAAAAAAAATATAAATAAATATAAATAAAAAAATAAATAATGTTAGAATTTTGAAGTAAGTGCGGCTAAATCAAAATGGCTTTTTCCGATAATAGTGTCGTAGTCAGGATTTTAAATAATGTTATACATTAAATACGGGATATTAACTGTATTTCCTGTTCTTTATGTCTTACTTCATTCTCTTCCGTGGAAATATGTACGTTCGCTTTTCAATAGTGAGTATCTATAACTTATTATTATTATTGTTATTATTATTATTATTATCATTAATTATCTATGATTCGTGTTTTAAGTCTTATATTTTCTAATGTAATGTTATCAAAAAATCAGTGACGTTTATATCTTTGCCTCTATCTTTCCAAGTGTCTCAACAGGCCTTAGAAAATATACAGTTTTAATTTAAGAAATGTCTCCTCAAAAAAAAATAAAATATATAAAATTAGTTAAAATATGAAAATTTCGATGTTACATTTCTATTCAGGCGTATATTCTCTTAGTGTTTCAATTACAAATGATATATAGAAAGTTGAGGATAGTGGTAAAAGAAAACAAACTCAACACCATCTTATATACATTGCACTAAGTATAAGGTGCAATAAATAATAATTGTTATGCAATTCGCAAATTTAACCGTTGAAGTTGTGACCAGCAATTAATAACCATTTATGGTTAATCTTAAGAGATTAAAAAGATTAAAAAATCCTTGTTTTTAATCTTAAAAGGACACTTTCCAGCAATACTTGCTTGTTTTGTTGTAAAGTCCATATTATTCTCTTTTTTTGTGCCTTCCTAACATTGAACTGGGAAAAAATGTTTTATGATTTTTTTTTATTATTATTTACTCATTAACTGTTATTTTTTAGTTTTATACAGATGATACCTTATTAATACCACTTTCTTAAATTATGCTGATGAAATTGTAATAACTATTTTTTTCTCCAGTAATCAAAATTTGTTTCTTATTCTTAGATTTGTTAATTATTAAGGACTATATGTGAAGAAAGTTGAGGTTTTTATTTTCCTCTAAAGCTTCCGTCAGTATAATTAACTGAAATTCTTGCAGTTCTTTGGAATTTTTTATCTTCGGAGTTCTTCTCATAATTTTCTCAATAAATTTATCAGTAACTTATTAAGTATTGGCGATTTGATTAAAGTTAGCTGTTGGGCTTTGAAATTACGGCTTTTAACGAGGATGAACCCTTCTGCTGTTTTATAATATTCAAGTGTTTTATCTAAGTTATCGCTTAAGTTAAAATCTGATTATTCATCTATAGTTTGTTCTTGAGGAAATACTTGATTTCACCTTTTGTTTCTATTTAGCCAAATGTGGCAGCTGTAGGATAATACATGGGATTTCACAGAGCGATAGGTCACATACTAACCACCCGTTTTGTAACGTATTTATAGTTTCCATTTAAAATTATCAAATATTATAATCAGATATTGATAGAACCTATTAGGACTTGCTGCTAAAAAGATCCTGCTACTACATTACAAGTAGCGAATCCGCATTTTGTAAATTAACTTCTATGTTCCAATTTCCTATTGTATGTAAGCAGATTTCTGCCATCGCATTTATCGCGGGTTTTTTGGTTTAAAGAAATGCTTTGTCTGTATGATACTTTTAGTCCGCTCCTGGGATCCCAGTTCAAATAGAATTGTCCCTGTGATTTACATTACTTAGAAGTTCTTACCGGTTTAAATGTTATGTTGGGCTTATTGAGACAAACAATAAGGTATTTGCTAGGTACGACACACTGAAAATCATTTCATAAACAGCGTTAAGTCTCGACAGTTTCCACAGTTTTATTGCTATTATTATTATCTTTCTCTTAGACAGATAAACAGACATTGAGATGCGATACATTATGCATTTGATTGGCGCTGTGGTAGATTTAGTAGACGATGATTATCGATGCTCATTGCTCCCATTCTTTATTTAAAATAGATGTAGGTCGTTTGGACGCCGGGAAGTGGTTGTGGAAATATCCCCTTCCCCCTCTTGTCTCCTGACAAAGTGATTTCCCTCCTGTGATGGATGGGTTCCTGATAGAGAACGGTAATTGAAAGTCATTGTTGCCCTTCTGCTGCGGTTTTTTTTTAAGACACCAACGCGGGAATAGCAGTTAAGAGAGACCTTAGCATTGTGCGAGGGTCAATCACCTCCTTTTAGAAAAGCCGAGGCCCTGCGCTGCAGTTCTCTCCCAGTGATTCTCGGCCCCATGCTTGCGATTCCGAGTAATGAAAAATAAATAAGGGTAATTGGACCACGCCATTTGCCTGTTGCAGCCCCCTTCGTCATTACGCGATTGAGATGTGCAGTGAAATCGTCTGCATATTCATGACTGATCAGATTCGAACATTAACGAAGCGGCTACAGAATTATGTTACCTTTTAAATTTGAATCTACAAATAATCATTAAAAAAAAATCATTGAATAATAACATTTTTATTTAAAATTACACATTTTTTAATAAATAAAACTAGAATGTACTTGAAGATTTAAAAATAACAAGTTATCACTATGTTATCGTATTACGTTACGGCCGTAATTATTTTTATTATTATTACTGCTCGGTTTTTAATTAGCAGATAATTTGATGGCGATTAAACCATCATTACGTATTAATATAACTCAGTTCTTGAAAGATCATGAAACCTCCTCCCCTTAAGATAGTACTCTTTTTGTTATTATTATTATTGTAATATCTATTGTATACATGAAAAGGGAAGAAAAATCTAGATTTTTCTTCCCTTTTCATATTACATTAATGCACGTTAAACCTTCTTTATTATCTATTGTATACAAATATTAGAGATTTTTTTGTTTCTTAAAAAAAAAAATAGTAAAATGTTCAAATACTTATGTTATCTGAATCTAATTCATTTTTATCATGTAATGTGGTGAGCGTGGGTGACTTGATAGCCGAGCACCGCGACCTGAAAGATCTTTTGTGCTATCCCACGGAAAGGGACAGACGGAGAGAAAGACTGAGAAAGGATGGTGTGAGAAATGCAGGGGAAACGGGAGAACCCCGGGAAAACCTGCCTAGCGCGGATCGCCACCATCAACGAAAACCCACATGAGAACCGAACCCGGTACTCAAGAGGTGAGAGGCCAGTGTCTTAGCGACATCGCCAACTGCGCGGCCTCATTTTTATCATACTTATAGCTCGCGGAGTCTACATTGGATTACTAATCGTATTAATATTGTTTGTTTAAGAAATCGTTAGCAATGCTTTTCTAATAGAATTTTTTTTCCACTTTCCCGCGCTAATTTCATACGAAAGATCAACAAAGAACAATTTTAAAACAAAAATGTTACAATAAAGAAAAGGGGAAATTACCCATCATGCACACAATGAAAACAAAACAGATATGCAGCATTATTCCCCTTTTCATCATCTGCACACATGATTGACGACATATTATCGTAAGAAATTAGACTAACATTTGCATTGTGATAAAAATTGCTGTGTGTCTTGATTTAAAATTTTCCTAAATTTCAGTAAGTATCGGGAATCTGTTTTGTTCTGTGCTGTAGATGTGTCTTTGGATTTCAAAGATTTGTTATGAAGTGGGATGACTGACTTAAAAGACAGTAATTAAGAACGATTTCAATTGTTCTTGAAATTTGTTGATTTCTGTAGCAAGATTCTTGCCTATCTTCTGGATTTTAAAACTAAGGAAATTGGCTAAGTAAGAATTTGGCTGTTATTATTATTATTATTGAACTCGAAGACACGTGCCGATATTTAAAGTATCCATTAATCTCATAGCTGAGAATCAGGCAGATAAGTTGCTAATCTTTTAACACCATCCCAAATTATTGCAAAAGAGATGCACCCCCCTTAAATATGTAATTGCCTGGTAATTTATATACATAACTGAAATTGGCTATAAAGGATTTTAAATATTATCCTTTTTTTTTTTTATTTTTTAATTTCGTATTTTTATATCTTTTGTTAATTTGTCAGATATAAATTTTGTTAATTTGATTAATTTCTATCATCAATTCATTTTGTTAATTACATCCTTAACTTTTTTTTTTCCTGGACCTAATAATTATTCTTTGGATTACCAGAGTTTTAATAGATTTGTTTAAAGTTTTAAATAATACAGAAACTATCATAATTTTTTTTGTACTTAAGTTCTTTTATCAGCTAAGATATCTTTTGTCGTGTTGGTTAGTTTTCTCGTAGATTCTTCTGCTATACCAGCACTTGAACAGTCTTTGCAGCCTGACTTCTGTCGATACCTCCCTCTCTCTGTCTCTCCATTGCAGGTCGGTTTCATTAGGAATAGAGTAATACCTGTTGTGGTCATATTATAGAAACACGCTGTAAAAGTAATTAAATAGTGTGTTCATCGCAACTAATGTAAATTCGTGTAAGGTCAGAAAGGATATAATCCTGCCATCTGCAGTTAATTAGTTTCATTATTCGTTTCTGGGATATTTAAATGTCATCTGTGTTTGTGTGTGCAGATGTACGTGTAGACGACATACATATAATGTAGCGCTACTTCGATGCCGTAGAACAAGTAGCTACTGGATCGGCAGCTCTTAACTCTTCTGGTCGCCGCTGTTGGCGTGTGCGTGTGTCGATGCTCTGTTTGCTTTCTCTCTAATTTATACCCGTGTAATACGCACTAAATTAAAATTTAACGCGCTCTCGCTGATAAAACAGGCTCTGTATCATATCATAAATTGAATTGCAAAGGTGATAACTTCGGAAGATAACGTCCCGGCTGCCTCGATCTCGCTTGCACCGCGCGCATAGCCATATTAATGTCACGGACCGTGTCAATTGCCATTAGAACCGCGGCGGAGGGCGCGCGCGCGCGCACGAACTCGCGTTTTGAGAGCAGGCCGCGTTTTCCTGAGCAGGCCGTAATTCATATCAGCCATCAGTTACACGAACGCTTGCGTCTCGCAGGCCACGGTATCAAATCCGGGCGCGCGTGGCTCTCCGGGTACGAGACCCGCGAATAAACAAGAGACCAAAGCGGATGGGCGAAGCGATAAATCGGCCCTTATTCAGGTGCAGCACAATGGAAAACAGCGGGCCATTGTCAAGTGCTGAATCGGATGGTATGTGTGCAGGCCGTAGCGGAATGTGAAATTCAAATGACGAAGATGAAAGAGGCGGATTCAAGGGAAGGGGGGAGAGGGAAAGGTCAGTGGGGGGGAGGGAGGCATCAGTGGACAACCCTTCGTTTTGGAAATATATATGAAACAGGTTTGCTTATCGCGAGTCGTTTGTCACTCCCCCTGCTTAACCCTCCGATAACTGAAGAGGTGTGGCCCTCTTCCTGATAACAGACGCTGCTATAACTTCCATGGTGACGTCGTATAACATGGCTCCAGAGCAACTCTCTGCCGACAGGGGGAGTGCTCGCGCGGACCCACTCGACAGTGATGAACGACCATCTTTTGCACGCCGAAAATTGTAATCCACTGCGTAAAGTATTACGAAGAATATATATATAAAAAAAAATAACACTTAACGTTCTTTTATTCGAAGAAACACATTTATTATTATTATTATTATTATTATTATTATTATTAAATCTTTTGCTTCAAAGTAAATGGTAGTTTTAAAGCTATTGTTTTCTTATTACGTTATGTTTGTTTATCTTTTGTTTATCTTTTGGGGTTTTTTTTCTTTAGATGTTGAGTAAATTTTTTTTCGTAAATTTTTATAGTTTGATAATCATACGGATCACAGTTCGTTTCAAGGATTCTGTTGACGCCAAGTTCAGTTTCCCTCTTAGATTTCTACTGCCCATTTTCAGTAAGGCATTCGTTCTGTCTGATAGATCAGAATAGCATCGAGTTTTAATTATCACTGTGTATCAACAAGGGTCCAAAACAGAAATTCGTTGAATATTTTTCGTAAGGGTTCTTGCGTCAAGCCACCTGCGCTCAGTTATAATGTCTAACAAATGGATGTTGACGATCCCGTATTTTCGTGATTTCACGTAATTTACGCGAGAATAGTCTCTATCCATGTCTTCTCACAAAATATTGAAATATTTAAATTAATTTTAATACGGGGAAATGCATGAGACTTTTACTACATTTTAATATAGTTTTAATAAATTGAAAACAGTCAATAAACAAACAATAAATTCATTATGTAGCGTTTTCCTAGTGACAGACATTAAAAATACTAAATTCCTTGAGACCTGCTGAAGAGGCTAATGGCGAGATCTCGTGTTTTTCGTAATTCTCGCGCAAACGTGATCATCAACATCCATCTGCTAGACAATAGTCAGATTCCGTGATTAAACAATTCAACTTAACATTATGCTCGTCAATACTTTTAAACATGGTTGAATAAAAGAATCACTGACGATATTTCATTGGATTAATAAATCGAATTTATTGTTACGGTAAGTTTAGGATAAATTCCTAAAAAAAAATCATCCGTCAGAAAAATAATAATAAATTTGATAAAGAAAAAGTAGATTTTGATCAAACACAAAATTGACAGCTTTTCATAAAATATTAAATATGTACTAACCTGTATTATGAGAACGGATAGACGGATAAAGTTAAGTCATTAGTTACCTTCACTTTTCACAACGAAAAACATTCTTATTATTATTGAAACCGGCATTGTAATGTTTTTGATGCAAATATTCCAAACTTCTGAAAAAGAAATTAATTTCAAGGTTGATGTAAACTTATAACAATTGGGGAAAACAACTGTATCATTTACTATGAAGCAGTAAAGAATAAATTTATTGTATATTTATATTCAATTTCACCAAAAAAGAGGCAATGTTTGACATGATTTAATTTCACCGTCTGTAATTTACACAATTGTAAATATTTATGTATTTATTTTTATTTAATTCTCGGTGGGAAAGCCTTGATCTATGCCCCATTTTTCTGTAGTTCGGGAAAACAGATTTCAAAAATTTAAATTATGCAATGACAGATTAAAAAAAGAAGCTGATTTCTTATTAACAAAAGCAAAAGCGGAAATTAAAAATATATTTTTTTTTTAATTTTCTTTTTTTTTAATTTGTATCTGAAGAAGTGATTTTCTGCAAATAAAAGATGGGATAGTTGTAGTCATGAATAAACATGTACAACAGAAAGTAATAAGCTTTTATTAAATATCTTTGCAACTAAAGCTTGAAATTTAAAATAAGCAAACAGATAATAAAGGCCTTCTATAGTAGAATATTCGTGAAATTTCGACATAAAGTGACATCTTTCGGCAGTCTCAGGAACTTCTATTGTCATCGCCTTTTTTTTATTTTCGAAAACTACGCAGTTATAAAATTGTCCTGCATTTTTTGTTCACCTCCTTCGCTTCCAACAAATAATTCGTAGAATGTGGACAGTCCGTAACATTATTCAAATGCTTTTAAAATCGACTATCTTGAATAGTCTCGTCTTTATATTGACTGAAACTTGTTAGATGAACCGCCTTCAGTAATACGTATGAAATGTAGGTTTTATATCTGTTAAAAGGCGCTGGAATACAAGGAAAATTTCATTAGGATTTT
Organism: Thereuonema tuberculata; assembly: GCA_023159025.1. NCBI lineage: Eukaryota > Metazoa > Arthropoda > Chilopoda > Scutigeromorpha > Scutigeridae > Thereuonema > Thereuonema tuberculata. The sequence goes on along the minus strand of JAFIDM010000003.1, from coordinate 38,473,159 downwards.
AGAGTTATTCTTAAATTATATTTTGATTCGAATAGACGTGAAGGTGCACAGTTACACATAAGAAGTACCTTTGTTTTGCGTCGTAGTCCACACGTAAGCTATAGGGGAAGAAAAAGTTGTTTGAATGTGAAATGAAAAACACTGTGAAATAGCGCCGTTTCTATTTGTTTTAAACGAATACGAAATACAACAGCAAACGCTTTCATCGTAACTTTGCTTTGAATAACGAAAAAAAAAAAAATAATAATTAAGAAATGAATTAAACTACTATAATCTTCTGTAAGATTCAAAAAAATTTATAAAAAAGTTGTATAAATTTCGTTAAAATTAAAAAGTAAGTCATTTTATATTTTTTATTTATAATCTTTATATTTTCCGGATTTATGAATTTTACAGATCAATAAAATTCACAAGAAAATTGGGAAGACTTGATGTGATATCAGCTTTTATTATTATCGTTATACAGCTAACTTAAGCACTTTTTTAGAATACATAAACTAAAAATTTTTTAGAAAATTTAAGTTTACGAAACGCTAAATTCGGAAGTTTTCTAATTTTACTTAAAACTTCGTCACGGATCGCTGGCCTTCCGATACCCGAAGTTTGAGAACCACTACTGTTTTCGTTTAATTCACGTTTTTAAAAAAAAATTAAGCAAATTCGCTGAATTATGTAATTGACAAAGCTATCTGTTACGTCTGTCCGTAAACATATGTTAACAAGTCGACTACTAAAAAAAAGTCTTAACAGATGGATTTTGACGATCTCGTATTTTCGTGATTTCACGTAATTTACGCGAGAATAGCCTCTATCCATTTCTTCTCACAAAATATTGAAATATTTAAATGAATTATAATACGGGAAAATGCATGAGACTTTTACTACATTTTAATATAGTTTTCATAAATTGAAAACGGTCAATAAGCAAACAATAAATTCATTAGGTAGCAATTTCCTAGTGCCAGACATTGAAAAAACGAAATTTCTTTGAGACCTGCTGAAGAGGCTAATGGCCAAATCTCGTGTTTTCCCATTATTCTCATGCAAACGTGATCATCAACATCCATCTGTTAGACAGTAGTCCTCTGATTTTCATGAAACGTGGTTGCAGGAAGAGCACCAACATTTTAAGAATCTTAATATAACCATTCCCTAATTTAATCAAAATCGAGGCCTTCCTGTCTTTTCCCCCCTTTTTTTTCCTTATAACAAGACGTACTCTCATGCTTCTTTTTACTTCTTCAACATTTCACTAGCAAAACAATAGAAAGATCTAGATTTGCTTATGAAAAAGTCAGAAACTTTGACTTTTGTTTTTACATCTTTACATTGTCAGAATCAGAGCTGATGAAACCGTATTTAAAAAAAAAATATAGGATGAATAAAATTAGGTGTGTTATCAGAATGCAAGGGAAAATATGTTGTCTATGTTGTATAACACAGTTCGGGTTTATATTTCATTTGCAAGACATTAAATAATAACCTTCACTGAAGATGACCCGTTAACGGGAGGAATCTAGTTTGGACTTTTCTCATTATAAATAGTTTTAATTTTAAGTGAGTGTGTTGGCTACTTTAAGACCTAAAGCATCAAATAATAAGGTAGGTTTCCCAAATAAGGCCCGGTTTCAAATAAGGCCCATCCTTCGTTTTATTAACAGAACGTTGACAATTTATCAAGATTAGTTAAAAAATCTTTAAACGTTAGGTGGGCCTTATTTGGGCAACCTACCTTACATCTTGAAATTATTGGATATTAACTTATTAACTTTCAATGCTACTAAGAAAAGGGAATTGCGAATGATGATAATCAGCGCAACCTTCTTGATCTTTCCAGTTGTTTTTCGTTCCCCTATTTCAGTGCTAACTCTGTTTAGTTGAAATGATTAAAAAGTTTCGTGGCAATAATTCACCAATTCCATGTGAACCAATCTACTTGTTTTGTTTTCAGAGTGCAAAGCTTTTAGCACTTAAAAAATAAAAACAGTTCTCCGGATCTAATTGTAGTTTAAGCTTTATTTCATCAAAAAAAAAAAAAACTTTGTTTTTGTCTTATTCAGATTCACAGGAAAAGGAATTGATTCAAGATACTTAACCTTTGAAAATCTAAGCTAACTTAATTGTTTTTGTTTTGTTTTTTTAACTTCCCCTTAAGCTTCCTTTTCTCCCATTGTGTGTGTCTAGAAATTGGCTAGGTTTCATCCAATGGTTTAATTCTTCTGTTTATAGAGGGCGCTGCGCTTTATGTTACGAAATTAATAAATTCCCTAATTGCGGTAAATTGTCTTTTGCCGCCTCGCTTCCATTTACGATCAAGCCAGAAAAAGAAAAACCAAGTGAAATGTGAAATTGTTTTTCTTGTAATTACAGTAATTTTCATCCGAAATTACCCAATTTGCACGGTTCGAAGGCCGAGACGGATCGTAGCCCTGTTAAGAGCAATTATTCAGAACTTGCTTATTCAGCGAACGTTTTGCCACCTGGCGGCAGAGTAAGAGTGGAAAAGTAAGTCACTGTCTCTCTCTCCCGGTCGAAGTAATGGCTTCCAAAACGCGAATTTCTAAGTGAAATTGGCTTTAAAACAATTGAATGAATTATTGATTTTTTTTTTTTTTTTTTGAAGAAATTTCTCTTTGCGAAAGTGAAAATTAATTAAAGTGAAACCTAACTAAGCGGGAGATTTAGAATAAAATGTACGCAATCACATTATTTGCTTCTTTTTTAGAGTTTTTAAATTGTTTACGGTGAATTAATTGAATGATGTTGAGAAATAACGACTATATAAGACAGATTTGATGAACTGCTTTTTATCAGTTTACCTTAAATTAAAATATTTTTTATTGTTTAATTAATGCTTTTTTTTTTTGGTGCGGTGGAAGGGTTCGAGGAATTTGGCTAATTAATAACAGAGTTGATTAATGTAAACTAGCAAAGATTAGTTAAAACCGAAATTGTTAATGAGGCGAGATGGTTATGAATTTTATACTACGGTTTAACTACGAGCTATGCCATGCGGTGTCACCCGCGTTAAATTCGGCCCTTCTCGGTAATGTTCGGTTCTCGTCTTGCGGCCAAGTCGCCCCATCGCCGCCGCCGAACCCGTTGGTTGACGTTTATGTCTCCGCTCCTATTGGTTGTAGCGTGATGTTATATAGCCTACAACCTTCCTCAATAAATGGGCTATCTAACGCAAAAAGAATTTTTCAAATCGGACTGATAGTTCCTGAGATTCAAGCATACAAACTCTCCAGCTTCATATATTCGTATAAGATAAGATAAAAAGTATTTATATGCTGTATTTTCTATATTAAGTTAATTAAAACCTCGAATAAGTGGTTTCCTACAAATAAGTTAAACATCTTTACAGAAAAAAACAAACAAAGAAAGAAAAATTTCGAAAGAACTTTAAGCATACTTTCTTTAAAAATCTTATTTCTTAAAATTCCCTTTTTTTTTTCTTTTTTTTCTTAAATCATACAAACGACAAAAAAAGAAAAGTATCGACTGAATATAAACAATATAAATTTTTCATTTTCTAAAAAAAAAAAAAAATCCGCATTTTACTTAAATTGTTCAAGTCGTATTAACTTTAATCTTATCAAACCACGCAGAATGGATTAGCTCAATAATATTAATTATTTACAACAATGCGATATTAACAGGAATAGGATAGAAATCCATTGTTTAAAATCCAATGCTTCCATAAAAAAAGCATTTTTGTCGTTATCTTTTGCTAATTTCTCGACAAAGACCCATGTGGAAAAGATTTCAAATAGAAAATTTCGATCGTCGAAATTTGCATACCAAATTTCAAGAAGATTCATCCAGGGGTTTAAAAGTTTTTAGTGAGACTGAAACCCCCCACACACAGAATAATTTGAAGTCTCTCACTTCCTTTTGGAAAATATACTAAAAAGGAGGAAAATGTAGGTCAAAATGTATTCAGTTTAACTTCGGTTTGTTTTCAAAGCTTTTATTAAAACAGTCAAAGCGAAAAGTATTAAAACACAGGGTGTCTACAGAACCGGGAAATCAGGGAAAACCGGGAATTATCAGGGAATTTTGTTATTCTGGAAAAAATCAGGGAATTATCAGGGAATTTTGCAAATATTACTTAAAATCAGGGAATTTTTTGGTTGAACAGATCGGTTTGGAAGTTTTTGTTTTTTTTTTGGTTTTTTTTTGTATAAACAGAAGGGTGTGGAGGTTTTTTTTTTTTTTTTTGGTTGAACAGATTAGGGAATTATCAGGGAATTTTAAAAGAAATTGTTCATGAAATCAGGGAAGAATCAGGGAATTTTTTTATTCAGATTTTGTTGACACCCTGAAACAGTGGAAATATCCGCATTGTTATGGATTGTAATCGAAAAAATCTGTTGAGATTACGAAATACAATTTTTTTTTTACTTCTTGTCTAACTTCTAAGCTTCCAAATTTGATTATTTGAGTTCTGATTTACATTAGACAAACCGGTTTTGACTGCACCTTATCTTCAAAGATAGAAAAAGGTATCATAAAAATAACTTAGAGGAGTTTTCTTTACATCAAGGGGATAAAGACTTGCGGAATTGTGACCATATATTTATCGATGTTCAAGTCTCTGACCGCTTGGCGGACCACTTCGCTTATCCTCGTGATTTTAGATCCCAGTAACTTATCTAGTGGTCAGAAATGTACCAGAATCAACAAGAATCTTGTTCATAGTAACGTAAGTGTGTTCAAATTTTCATCATTCTAGGCCATATGGATTTTTTAAATTATCGTGATCAGAGTCGAATGTGTTTACCTCTAATTAAAATTGCATTCATAGACCTTTTCTTCTAATCCTTGTTTCTTTTTCTCCAATGAATACTAAGCGATGATTCAAACTTTGGGCCAAATCTAAAAAACCGTATCATGTGGTTTAAAACAAAAGAAAGAAAGAATGCGGTAAGATTGAAGACAATGCTATCTGATTCTGAGGTAAGACCTTTCGTTATTATTAATGTCCCACAGTCACGTGCACGCTTTATTCGTATATTTAGTAGCAATGTAAATGTAGCTCATGTTTGTCACTTGTGTTAGGTTACTTTCACTGCATGTGTTTGCTTTGATGGAAAGCCTTTCCTTTCCTATTTAGAACACAAACTATAAACGTTTTACTCCAATCCTCAGACATCATAAATATTTACAATTCTGAGAACGTTTTAGACATCAGATAAGACTGCTGAGAATCCATGAAAATAAGCTTGTTTTATGTAATTCGCTTGCTTCTTTTTCTTCGGATTTTAATTATTTTTTGCTGGCTTTCAAATCATTCTTAAGTCATTCATATTCATTTTTCTTTTAACTTACGACTGATTATTTATTTGTTATTCTAGTTTGAACTGAATCAGAAAGGTATTACTTTTGTTTTGTAGAATTCCTTATAATTGTTGCTACAACAGTTATTTATAGTTTGAAATTGATCTGTATATTATTCTTAAACTGTTAAAATACAGGTTTCCTTTCAATTAATGTTTGCTTGAGGTTCGAGATTGATTTTGAATATATTTGTTTTCTACAATTTGTTCTTAGGAATTTGTAAATACAGCTGTTAAAATAAATAAAACAAAAATATATATATGTAATTTACACCGCGGTAGCCAAACGGTAAAGCACTTGAATACGGGTTGGAGGAATCTGATTCAATTCCTGACTCCGGCGGTCCACGCTGAATTCTCTCTGTATCTGTGTAGAATGGATACCAGGCTTTCTTTCCCCGGGCAAGTGTTGGATTGATCACTCGACCTCATATCAGTCCTAGCTCATTAAAACGTTGGGAGCCTCAACTAAGGCTCCATGGGATATACCTAAACCTTAAACGCCATGATTTCACATATACTCAATTACATAACAGAAGATATGACTTTATTTCCAAATTACATCGATTTGATACGTTTTCTAGTAATGTACAATTGCACTTATTTAAAAATACTTTCCTATTTTTTTTTATTTTTTTTTTTGTAACTAGAGCATTTTTAATGCAAGAATTTCAATGTAAAAACTGTATTGTAAAATTAAAAATATTTATAAACAATTTTAATTTAATTTTTCTTCATACCATTATCTGTTGGAATTTGAGAGCAGTGTAGCGGGCTACAAACTACTGAAATAGATTTAAAGAGGGTCATTGGGGACTATTCAGAGAAAGGTTCTAACCTACCATTTACCTCCTTAGACTGTAGAGTTGGATAAAGAATTATGATTTGCTATATTATTTCAATACGCATTATCAAATTTTATTCAAACTAATTTAATTTCAATTAAATTTTATGTATACATACTTGCGTGCGCTGATAAAAGGTTATAGTTATCAAAAATAAAAGTACAGAAAAAGGTATAAAGACATACCTCCTTTTGCTCGCGCACCCCTTAAATTGCAACAAGCATTAAATGATTTTTTTTTATTATTTTTTTTTTTATAAAAATTAACTTTTGGTTCTTGCGTTATATCTTTCCTTGTGTAAAGAAGAATAGGTTTTTAGAACCTGCCTCGAAAAAATTCAAAGCAAACATTAAAGGAAAGTCAACAGAAATCTTATTTTTTTGGTAGTGTTTTTCTATTAGCATTTCAGTAGAAGCAAATGTTAGCGTTATGTATGTGCTTTGGGAGATTAGAGCCATCTTCGAAATTAATACAGTCAAGCATCTATGTAAAATGACCTGTTTTAGCGGTTTTTGAGTTAACGGACGAAGAACTGAATTCCTGAAATCGTAATGTTAATAATAGACATTCTAAGAAATGTAGAATTGCGTTAAGACAGTAAAGAAAATATCTTCAGTAACAGTGGGTGAGACCATGTGTTTACTAGGTAACATCCCAGAACAGCTGTTTCTCGCTTTATTAGCGATCATCAGCTGGGAATAGTCACCAGTAAACAACGAGGTCTCAATACAAAAGTCAGTAGGAATAAACGTAAGAAAGAGAATGGAACCTCCCAATCTAAAAACAATAACACGACACAATAAAAAAAAATAAATAAAGATATCCGCCAATGTCAAATGAATTTTTTTTACGCATTAAAATAAAAAGCGCCTAAAAATACATAAGTACTAATGAAATAATTAGACTTTGATGTTTGATTCCTATTCTTTCACTACATTCAATATTACTCATCAGTTTAGCATAACCTCATTAAATTTCTTACCTTTTCGATTTCTAGTCAATTACTCTGTTTAAACATTTCAGATACTCGTTTAAAAGCAATTAAGATATAAAATACGGCGTTAACCGGGAGAAAATTAAAAAGAATTCAAATAAATTTGAGAACTTTTGAACTCTTGATTTTTAAATTCTCAAATGTATGTATTCCTTTCATTGAATTCAATGTATTTGGCTATTACTTAATTGCGTATCTGAAACCTCACGACATAAAACCCCATAAGAAAATTTCGCCTTGTCTAGTCTATATCCAACCACAATTCCGGTATGAGACAGTTTGATCAAGCTCAGATATTTTTAACAACTGTTGACAGCTTAGAAGTGTTTTAAATCACGTAGCTTTGAATATATCGAGGCCACCAAACTAACTTCAATGTACGGATTTGAGATATTACTTACCCCGACCTTAAATGTGCGCAAACGCGAGAAAATTCAAATACTGATTTTAATATAACTACGAAGTACAAATAGAAATAAACAGCAATGGATGAGACCACGTGTTTTATTAGGTGACACGTGTTTTATTAGGAACAGCTGTTTCACGCTGTTTTGACGATCATCAGCTGGAAGTCAGTCTCAACACAGAGGTTAATGGGAATAAACGTAGAAAAGAATGTGGTATCTTCAAAATTAAAGATATACTAAATAAATTTATTTATTTTGTATTGTGTATTTCTTATGTTTTCTTTAATTTTGGAGGTACCATATTCTTTTTTACGTTTACAATTAGAAATGTTGAATTAAAGAAATTAATCTTTAAATACAGAAGAACTCCTCTAATCCGGCATCCTATGGTCCGGCACGCTGGATAATCCGGCACGACTTTCGAAAAAAAAAATAATAATTTATATCGATCACAAAACATCAATCATGCCTTGTTAAAGTTTGTTTGCCATCGGAAGGCGCGAGGGAAAACATTGTGCCGGACAAAGCGTATCAACGTGCATGGATGAGAGGCCAGTCGTAGAATATAACAAGGCGCTCATCTTCGGCCGACTTCGGGTGACATCATATATGTTAGGGAGCCACATGTTCCTGGACGTCACTATGGCTTTGTTTACGTTTCACGTTCAGTTTCAGTTTAGTTTGACGCTCAGGTTGCTGTATCATCATCGAATATTGTTGTGTTTTGTAGAGCTTGACTTTGTGTTGAGTGATTTATACTGTATCAAGTTTTCTGAACGCAGCAGTTCATTTAATGATGCTGAAATTAAAAAACTCCACATCATACGAAATGACTTCATAAAAAAACGAAGAGAGAAGACTAAAAAACAAATCGATATTTGTTTCAGATGGCTTCTACCAAGAAGAACAATCCCATGGGCTTCGATCAACCGTCTTGCTCAACTTCGAATTAAATTTTTTGTAAGCTGACAGTGCACTTTTTTGTTTCATAGTCAGTTATTTTACATTATTATGTAATTTTTTATTCTACTTAAACTGTTAAATACATAAAAAACGTTCTACTGTCATTTTTTTGTTTAATTCACGTTTTTCCCGATATTCATCCTGTAATCCGGCATGCCTCAATTCCCGAACGTGCCGGATTAGAGGAGTTCTACTGTATAATCTTTTTTTGTTTCACTCACTCTGATAACGTAACTGATTGGAGATCAGGCCTTCTACACACGATTTTAATGTCAGTATGAATTCAATAACTATGCAAAATAAATAAATAAATAAATAACCGGATTATTGCCTTAATATTGTTTCTCCTTAATTAAACTGTTTTAACGTGCAGGTAAAACTAATTAATCATAGAGACCACAATGCACCTTTTACACCTATATTAACAATTAAAATTAAAATAATGCGATGTTTCAAAGTTCCAATATTCGAACTTTTATTTGTTTTCTTTGTCTGACGAAAACGTTCGAATACTGGAACTTTGAACCGTCGCATTGTTTTAATTGTAATTGTTAATATATGTGTAAAAGGTGCATTATTGTCTCTATGTTTAATAAATTGTTTCTCCTTGTTTTAAAAAAAAATATGCAAACCAATTTACATAACTAAAAGTTTTGATTTTGGAACTGCTTCATAATTAAATGTTACATGTTCTTGACTGTTCGTGTGCCTCCATCTCCGCTTCTGTTCTGTGGCCACAATTGTTTGTCAGAGACGAAACGTCTTGTTTGTATGGGAGAAACAGAGAGGATGATTTGTTGGCTTGTTTTCCAAACCTCCTGGAACATTTTCTTTTCTAGTGAGATTAGCGCAACTCGGGTGTGGATAAACTTCCTTCCGTTCTCTTTTTTATATATATTTTCTTCTTTTTTTTTTATGTCTTACAACCTGTATTCGTTGGTTTGCGTTGGTCTTTCATGTAATCTTTTGCAGAAAACTTGGTCCAGCACAAATAGAAAGATAGGAACTTGTTCTCCTTGCTTTTGAAGCGGTACCAAGTTTTCTCACAAAGTACTCCTGTACATTAAAGTATATTTAAGATACCAGACAGCCGTAAAGATATCGTTCCTGTCCACACTTCATTTTCACTTTAATTTATATGAAATTCAAATAAGCTGAAACAAAGATATATTTGTGGGAATTTTTATTAAAAGATTTAATGATTTTAAATTACTCATATTAGCACATTTACCAGTCTTAGAGACGCGCCATGTCTCTTATGTTAAATCTGTTCATCAACATGTTCGTTTCAGATTTCTACGGGCAGTTGTTATTGTCTGACAGATGGATGTTGACGATCCCGTATTTTCGTGATTTCACGTAATTTACGCGAGAATAGCCTCTATCCATGTCTTCTCACAAAATGGCGAAGTAAATTGAAATATTTAAATGAATTATAATACGGGGAAATGCATGAGACTTTTACTGTATTTTAATATGGTTTTCATAAATTGAAAACAGTCAATAAATAAACAATAAATTCATTAGGTAGCATTTTCATAGTGACAGACAATCAAAATACTAAATTCCTTGAGACCTGCTAAAGAGGCTAATGGCGAGATCTCGCGTTTTCCGTAATTCTCGCGCAAACGCGATATCAACATCCATCTGTCAGACAATAGGTTGCTAACAACGAATTGATCCATTTCAGTACCAATGCAAGTTACTTTGGGCTATTCATTCTTATATAGACCTATTAGAAAGAAAGCATAGGGTTAATGGTACTATTACCGACCTAACAGCAATCCAGCGTAATCGAGATGAACAACACAGATGCATCATCTGAATAAACTGATACAAACAGTAGAATAGTAAAGTCATTCACTAAAGAAAATTATAAGGAAAAAATTGACTTTGGATACCGGGTGATTCATAAAGTACTGGTGATTTTCACCACCCCATATCTTTTAAACTACTGCTAATAAAAATCTGAAACTTTTGATATAAAATCGTCAAACATATAAGAGTTATATTTTCATGTTATTATT
>JAFIDM010000003.1:38411460-38447581 GCA_023159025.1 Thereuonema tuberculata | reverse complement strand
AAGGAACAGTTGGGAAGTTTGACTACTACGCCTTTTGACCTTAAACATCGGCTATCGATTTGAAGTAAATCCACAGCGTTATGATCTATGGTTAGAGATGATTCAATCGGATAATAGCGGCCGGTTTGGATAATGAAGTTTCTACGGTAGATAAACATATTCTGGCGAAGCATCATGATTAATGGAGAGGAAATGGTCGGATGAGGCATGCGTGATTGCCGAAGATTACAATCGTCGTTCTATTGAGGACTGGCGTTCGTGGGTGGAGGCCCTCCTACACAGGGTTGTTCATCATTTTAAGCATTTCAGTTACTTCGGGCGTGAAACTCGTACACCAGCTAAGAGCGAATTTTCCTGATGTTCTCCGCCAAACACACTGGGTCGGTAATTAGCTATCGAATAGCGAATTGTAACGTCAATAGCGGATTTTTCTGAGCGGCGGGCATGTGATGTACAGCGTCCATTAGAGAAATTGAGGAAAAGTTTACAATTGGAATGTGTTCCTGCTGTGATTTGACTTTCCGGTTCCCAGCTCTCTACCGTTAATTCCGGACACTGATTAAATGTTTCACGTCAGGCAAAAATCCAAATGATTTCCATTCTTCAAAGTTAACATTAAATAACCCCAACTAAATCTATATTTCGCTGTTATTATTAAATTTTTATAAGAGTTTTTATTAATATATTCATTAAAAAACAATTATATTCTGACGAAGTAGATATCAATAATAATTCAACTTACTTGGGTTCAGTCGAAAGTATTCAGTTGTACTCAAATTACCGTATTTATCGGCTTATAACACGCACCCTAATTTTAAGAAGAAATTTTCAGTAAAAAAAATATATTTGTAACACTTAAAAGTAGTATACGCGTATAACACGCAGATAGAATTTCTGCCCTAAATTTTAGGAAAAAAAGTGCGTGTTATACGCCGTAAATACGGTACATTGTCCGATGGCCTGTCAATCAACCGAGTGGGCGGCCCTACTCCCATGACTGATAGATTACAAGAGGACGGACTATTCATCCTTTTCACTCGTTAAAATATTATTTATTATCAATGTCTTAATTTTTTTGTCTGTTAATTGTTGTTAATTTATTTTCCCGAGAATTTTACGTTTGTTGGTGTTGGACTACCCGTCCGGTAAAATAGAACTAACTGAACTATTTAGCAGCAGATGACTTCGGAAATCGCGTCTCGACAATATTCGGAATTTAAGGAATTATTTTAACGCATCTCCTCTCAGCGGCTGAAGATTAAGCAATTCATGACATTGTCCTTTCAATCATTTAGCATAGATATAATCGAATGCCTGGAATCCATTCACAAGTAATGATTTAAAGTTCTGATGAATCTCTTGAATTATAGCTGATAAGAAGTTTGTGAAAGGACTTAAAATCTATTTTCCTTAAAATATTATTCCTTGTTTTTCTTTTCTTTTTTTTTTCAATGTGATAACAACAAAATAAAAAATCTATATTTTATTTTCAAATTGTAATAAATACTGAATACAAAACAGTACAAATGTAACATCATACCACCTTCTTAGTTCACTCCTCTTCATTTTAATGTATTAAAATCCATCACAACAAACTTCTTCAAATTATTAATTAAAATAAATAATAACATTGCAATATTTCGAAAAAAAAATCCTTTATTCCTTTTTCAAGCATGTTTTAATCGAGAATTATCATATCATGTTTGTCTTTTGTTTGTCTTAGTTTTTATTTTTCAACAGCTTGAAAAAGGAATAAGGGAATTTTCCGAAAATTTTCAATATTATTATTTATTTTAATTAATAATTTGAAGCTGTTTGTTATGATGGATTATTAATAGTATAAATTTAACATTTTCTGAAATGTTAAATTAAATGTTAAATTTTAAATTACTAACTTAAGATGTACAATCGGATTAATTTTAATCAAATCGCATCAAATCAATATACTAATAACTTCTGAATTTCTGAGTAGGTTTTCTTGAAACTTGATTTGCATATTCGAGGACTTGGTACGATCCAATTGTTTTATGTCTGCAATCTTTTTCAAAAGGTTTACCTCAATAAGGCGACAAACATTCCCATAGATAAACACTCGAATCTAAATATGGGGTTCTTTCCTATTTTAATTAATACTTCATTATTTTAAACCCAAGAATTTTAATCCCATTTTAGCTAATCCTCTCCGCGTGGTTTGATCCGAATAAAATTAATCCTACTTAGACAATTTAAGTGAACAATGGAGTTGTAATTAATTTTTTTTTAGAAAGTAGAAAATTTGTAATGTACCTCTTCAATAGATAGACTATTATAATTGGATGATGTTACACATCATTTGACCAAACATCAAAATTCGATTTTGAGATATTCGCATAAACGCAAGAGCTTATGTATTACTTCACATTTTTTATGAATGAAGAGTGTTATAAATCAAAATGAAGATACTTTCACAGGATAGTTATGATCATTATCAAAATTAATAATATCTTTCAAAGGTCGTTAGTCACGGGATGCAAATCTTATTCGTTACGATTAGTCGATTGACTTTAATTCAAAATTAATTTTCCGCAGAATTATTTTGAGATAACCAAGCAGAAACAATTTTTTGTAAAGAGTTTACACCTGCCAGTAGACGAAGCAATAATCTAAAAAAAAATCTATTTTGGCGGTTGGTCAAATGATGCTTAGCACCATCCAATTGGAATAGAAATGTAGGTTTGCTGTTTTTGTGTTTTCACTATTTTAAAGAATGAAAGAAACAAAAATCAAAATAAATTTTAAGAAATAATATTTTAAGGAAAATAGACTTTCAAAGTTCTTGTTCTCTTTTGAAATTTTCAGTAAATCCATCTTACTTCATATAATCGTGTCCGTCTGCCAGTTTGAATTTATTTACTTTTTCATTTTCCAATTTCATTACTTTCAAAACTACTGTAATTTGCATCAGAAATCCTATGGCTGTCAGACGAACGACTGAATTACAGACAATTCGTAGCTCCCTTTAATTTGGAAACCATCACAAAGGCGGGCTATCCTTGTAAAAATCGCAATGACTAAATTTCATGAAAATGAACATGTCGTCCACTGTGCTTTGTTGACTTATATTGGATTTGCGTCCAACCCAATTATTAAATTCGCTTTCCAGTGAACTTCGGTGGCAATCACAAATCTCATTGTTTTGTTTATTTGTCCTTTGGCTGGTAATTGTTGTAATGGAAGTATCTACTAATCTTCAAACGAATACCTCTCTTAAGTAAATTTATACTAATATATCTTGAAAAGAATCTGTAAACAAATTAGACCGATTCGTAGATCTATCGGACGCTGGTGTCGCTAATATTTGCGTTTTGGATATTAGTTTAGTGTATTCTATGAAATGATTGCGTTAAATCCACAGCTTATATTTATTGTATTTATTCTAAATATATTTATTACGAACCGACTGCATGAATCACCAATAAATAATAATAATTGCAGTGTAGATGCACTATTAAAGCAGACAGTATTTCAGTTAATTTCACTGGGACTACAACAATGACATCGAGTTCTAAAAATGTGAAATGAATACTTATTTTTTAAACAGAATTTATGCCAAAGTCGCAACTATACTTCCATGATAAACTTATCAAGGAAAGATTGCTTTATTTTCATGAATAAATAAATATACAGACATAATATCAAATTATGTACCATAACTTGCATAGATACTATATACAGGCTAAAACTTGGTAAATCCTCTATCATAATCCTCCACTTGTCTTCAGTTCACTAAATCTTTTGCTGAGATGCCGTTCTGTAAATCAGGAATGTTCTAAACGTTTCATCCTAGAACAGGTCTGTTTCGAAAGTTTTTTTTTTTTTAATGCTCTTCGACTGGATACGTTAGGAGTGAAAATCTGTAGCTGAAACACTGCCATTGATCTTAGAGAGAGCTAGAATTGAAGTAAAAATACAAGAAAGAAATAAACAAGTGAACTTTTGTCATGATGAGGGGGGGGGGGCTAATAATTAGGCGCATAATCAAGAAGAATTTCCCCCAGTCTTAGTCCATATATTCGCCTGTTTGTCTTAAAAAAGGAACTGTGCTACTCTTTGATTTGATTTTGATGAAATCTTGTATGTTACCATATTATCGATTTAATCGATAAATAAAGGTCTGTGGGATCACAAATAAACTTGTATATTACACTGAATACGGAATTGTGGAATTTTGAAAATACTCTAAGCTTTTTTTCACATGAACATACTTTATTGAAATTGTGTTAAAAAAAAAAAAAAACTACGCATTAAGCCAATGAATTTTTTTTTAAATATTAATTATTTCATTTCTAGAGAAATTAGTATCTTATTTTGATTTACATCCTTCAGATAAACTATGTCCATAGTTGTCCTGACACATTCTCTCATCTGATTTGCCCCAAACAATAATAGGACATCCCAGAAGGAAGCAGTGATGTGCGCGCGCGCTCCCTATCCTGATGAAGTGCATGTCTCTGAATCGTTTTCCTCTGAGATATCAATTATTCAAAAGTAGCTAATCACTCTCTATTAACACCCATTGGCTAAAACAAACAGGCAAGGTAGAAATTGTAAGGAGGCGCGCACAGCACCTGTCGAACACGAGTTTATCTCCTTGCTCTCTCGCGTGAATAATAAATAACCATCTAAGTGTTGCTATTTCATAACTCTTTTCCGCTAGTAAAGTTGAATTGGACCCAATCCAAAACTGATCTGTAGCATTTTAATTTATTCTTTAAGTTGTTGTGTACGGATGTTGTGAATTCATTCAGATCATTCTGTGATTTATATGGAGATCGCTGTAAATTAGTAGAGCTTCAAAGTAATGTCTCGCAAATCACAGCCTCACGAATTAAGTAAGCTTGCAGTTTCAGAGTCAGACATTATGTTGATCTTCCCATCTTTTATATGGCTTTACAACAGCATTAACTAAGAAAGCATAACTTAACAACCACTCATCAGTTTCTTCGTGTAGGGCTGTTACATTACGAATTATTACGATATTAGAAAACAACGCCTATTATCTCAATAAGTCAGTGCGATTCAACTTTTTTTTTTTTTTTTTTTTTTTTTTCGCATAACCTCAGATTTGAGTTACCTTTAATTTTTTTCCCCAAGGTTATTGGAGCATAATTCAAAGTACAGTCGAACCCTGCTTTTTAACTTTTCAAGGGACTCTGAAGAAATGGTGTAAATTGAAGGAAAGTGTAAATTATGGTAAATTATGTGTTTCCGCACACCAAAAACACTAAGGGTATAATGTACCTTACCTGAACGGCCTTTTTCAATTTAATACCTATGCACACATAAAATTCTGTGGTTTAGGACAAGCATCTAAAATAAATCACACAATTTACATCCCAATAACACATTTTTAATAATTAAACAATAAATTTTAAATTTAGAAATAAATATTACTTATTTCCTATTTTATAAAAATTATTAAATGAACAAAGATATAGGGAATCAGAAACGGGAGTAAGGTAGGATTAAAATAGAATCAGAGTAAACAAGCAACACTACTGCTTCAAGATAAAATAAAAGAGAAATGAGATAAAAAAATAAAATAGAATTTTCTCTTGCCCTTCAAAAAGTTTTTTTTTTTTTTTGTGTATATGTGTATGTGTGTGTGTGTGTGTGTGTATTTTATAACAAGTTTTCAATACTCAATACAAAGAATTTACTTAAAATAATGAAAATTAAGAAGTATATGGGAAGTTTGAATATCACTGGCTTAGATAATACAGAATTATGTAGAATGGTAATCATTTGAGGAGTCAGAGTTGTTTCTTCAAATTAGTAAATAAAATAAGTAAACTTTATGTTGGGAGAATACATTTTTATGTTTTTGGTTTGGCAAAGTGCTTAAATGGTTGTAAATCATTTCGTTAGTTGGTTTTCAGAGTTTACGTTTAATATCAAAAGCTGTTTTGTTTTGGGTTTTTTTTTTTTTTTTTTTTTTTTTTGCCAAAGCAAAAGTAGTTCGAAAAACGGGTTAACGTGCGTCTGTGAAATGCAGTAGAAATAAGATGAAAGTGCGTATTTTTTACAAACACACATTTTGAGTAATTGTTTTCTCTATATTTACCTTTCACCAATGGAAATTAATAATTTTTTTTTGTTTTTAAAAATAAAATTCATTTAACAATATTAATAAAATTTGTAAAAAAAGATATAACAACATTTAAAAAAAAAATACATACATACGTTGGGAGCTTTCGGACTACTTCAGAAGAGCCCATTGTCAACCGAAATCATTATACAATTTAGTGCTAATAAATATATATACAACATTGAAGCCAATTACAATTACAAATTACAAATATTAAATACAAATAAATTAATTAGCAAATTTGTTTTTCTTTCTTTTTGCCATTTGAATCCTTATCTTTATCCTTTTTTGCCAGGCAGGTAACCTGGCTAAGGTTTTGAATAAGCCCTAAATGTAATAAATTGTCTTATGATCCCGAGCTCGATCTATTACCTTCAAAGCCTTCTGAGTTATTAATCTACGGAACAATTCTTGCTGATGAGTTTTGATCAGAACGAAAAACCTACACTAGATTCCTGTTTACATCAACTCTACTGCTATTGTGTTAATGTAGTTTTCATTATCCAATCCAAACTAGCCTTCCGTGTACTGTCGTATCTTTAAATTCCGTACATTTGCAGTGGTCCGGTCACTTAATGACGTGACAGTCATCTGTATTCTCGACATTTGTTTCTGATCAAGATCTCTGGACTTCTACAAATTTGGAGAACCCCAAGTTGTTTTCATTTTTTTTTTTCTTTTTTTCCTGCGTTGCCAATTTACGGAGCACCGAAGCCAAACAAACATAGAAGGCTTAACAGCCACAGGCCTCTCTGTGAAAACAAACAGAATCCAATCAAGGTGAATCTCTCTTCTTTTTTTTTCTTTCCTTGGCCTTAGAGATCGGTCCTTCTCAATCATTTGATTTATGGGGAAAAGAGACTGCCACCCACAACAACCAAAGAGAGCACGTGTTTTCAATTTGAACCAATTGTCCGAAGCTCCTGAGCAGGGGAGGAGGAAGGCAAGGGAATAAAAGAGATAGAGGGTGGATGATAGCGTTTGAGTGATGGATCTGTTTACAGGAACCTCTCATTCATCGGTCGCTTATCGGGTCATTTCTTGTGGAAGCGGAATAGATACCGAGATATAGAAAAGAGCGACGCCGCACAACCGAGAAAGATGGACGGTGCGGTCGGAGCTCCTTCTGCGGCGCCCGTTGGAACGCACAGCAGCCATTGCTTACAAAAAAGACGAATCTGTCGCGTTATTCGCCACACACACACACACACACACACGAAAATACTGCACCTCCTAAGAAAACTTAAGACAGAAGCAAAACCTCTTTAGTAAGCTTTTCCCTTCATTTAGTTTCATCCTCCTTCCTCGCAGGATAAAAGAGTGGTTTTCATCACTGACGTAAAATAATTGTTTGTCTTATTTGGGTATGATCTGGCCGATCAAAGGCTCCTGGACTGCAAAATAAGCACGTGAACTGTTTTCGATCATCAACGGTCACAGATTTCTATCAGCAATCCAAGGGAAAAAAAGCTTCGAATACTTGACATTATATTAAGAGCAATAATTATACAAATTTTAAAAAACGAAACATTTATATTATTTACTTAAAACTACTATCAGAAATCACAATCGTTTAACTTTCATCAAGGACCTTTTGTTGTTATTCCCATTTCCTTAACCGAAACTTTGTAGAAAAAATTAAATTACGAAACTGTTAAAGTAAAATCTTAAAAGCAAAGCCACCAAAAGTAAAGCCCGAGATTAATCTAGTTTTGTAGCAGCTCTTTAGAAAGCATTAGAAAGGGGGAAAAAGGTTAGAAAGGTTTTGAAACGCGTTCAAAATCCAGTTGTAAGTCGAGCTGTCCGTCGGACCATTATTACTTCAAAACTAACTACCCTTGGTGGATGAAACGAGGTTGGTTTCGATTACGAAAAGCACGATCCTGTTGATGTAGGTGTACTACCTAAATAACGACGGACCAAAAACCGATATCAAATCCGTTGACATCACAGTTCAGTCATCGCGATAACTCAGAAATAGATTATTTTGATAATCAGAAGTTTGTAACGATAATCAGTAATCTTACTTAATCTCGCTACCCGCGAAGTCGAAGGTATTCGGACTAACTAAAAAAACTATCAATATCCGCGCTGTTTCCACGGTCGAATACTACTATGGATAAGCTTACTTATAGGTAACTTTGGGCTATCCAAGTCTATTCTTTCGAACTTTACTACGCCCATCTTCAAAGGCTTGACACACAGTTCTTTATACGTATTTTACAAAGTTTCATTTTTTTCCAGAAATGTTCAGTGTCTGTTTCGTAGACTAATAGACTGAATAATTGAAATAGAAACTTGGATTACGATTTATTATCGGTTTATTTTCAATTTGCATTTATATTAAGTTAAAACTTTTGAAGTTTTACGTTTGTAAAATGAGTCATTCTTATTTCAGTCATAAAAACGTTACTAGTTTCTTAACAGCTACTGTAGGTCATTCAAACTCTCTTTCGTCATTCTTCAGCAACGAACAGAATGTCAGAACAGCTGATTCTACATTTTTGGATTCCATTAATTGACGGAATTCTTTTTTTTTTTTTTTTTTCTCTCCTACTCCCTCTTGTTACCATGTCGGGAGAATTGAAGACGCTACCAGAAAATGGAAAATGAAAGAACGAAGAAAACAGGAAAGAATGGGATTAAAGATATGGAAAAACGAAAACGTCCCATTGCACCGCAGTCTCCCGCGGCTCCGTATTCAGCTTTGCAGCCGGAGTCGGTGCTGGGCGCATACAAAAGGCCCCGGTTGAAGAGCGCGTGTGGAAAGACGCCGTTGCAGGTGCTCCCAACCCCACCTCATCTCCTTTCCGCCCACTTCCCAGCAGATAGATCGCCGCGGCACAAGGCTCTCTTGCATACCTCTTTTAATCAGAGCCTCTCCATTACACACTCAGAATATGCCCAACCGGAGGAAAGAGAGAGAGAGAAAGATTTTTTTTTTTTTACTTCCCCTTCTTTTCTTCTTAACCCTCGGATGGAGGTGTAAATAACAGCCGACTCCTCTGGAATACTTAATTAAAGAAACAGGGCTCGGGGGAGAGGAGAAATTTTAATCAAAGGAGCAATTAAGTGCAGGAGAAAGGGGAGGAGGTTATCATGACCCCCCACCCACCCAACCAACCACCGTCGTCTTTCTCTATTTCTCTCTCACACTCGAGGTCACCCCACCCCCCTGCACACCCCCGCAGATGGATGCACCATATGAATGCGGAGTCGTTCGTACGTTCTGTCGAGGGAGCGAAGATTTCCGACACACACACCAGCCCACAGACGAAGAAGGAGAGGAGCCTCCTCTCTTCGTTGTTTAAAGAGGACTGCCTCCCACAATCGGACTAACTTTTGTTAAATCCCTTTATCTCCCCAGGAAACCAATGTTTACGGGTGGCCAGTAATCGTTTCCTTAACACTAATCCGAGAAACTGGAAGAAATCCTACCTCATTTAACAATAATAATATTCCACCGTAGGCTAGACTAGAACCCAAACAAAAGGATCTTTAACAATTTTCAGTCTAAGAGATTGAAATGTTTTATTAGTATTATCCACCGCTAAAGTTAGGCTTGAGTTCATCAGAAAAGTTTCAGACCCTCATCAGATGTTTTTTTACACTCTTAGCCTACTTTCCTAAGGAATATGAGGCGCTCAAAGTAACTGTGTGCAAGTGTTTTCGTGTATGTCCCGCTCAATCCTCTAATAATTGTTGAATCAGTGAACGAAACTTTTTGAAACTTGATCTATGCATTTAGACTATGTAGTTTTATTTTTTTTTTTCCTTGGAAATTTTTTCGTGTGTTTTCCTGTCGAGAAACTTAAGCATGAAGGTCTCATAGAAAAAGTATTAGAAGTGAAGTAATACACTTAACAATGTTTAATTAATTAATCTACTGCCATCTGCGCGTGCTCTGCTATATTAAAAGTAATTGGATTTAGCAATTTAAGTATTCACGCGAATTTGACTAATTTTCATACAATGGAAAATTTGAAGGTAATGTTTGTTTTCTGCAGAAATTACAATTTCCAAATATGAAGAGATTTTACCTTTATATTTTTCCCATGGCATAGAAAAAGCTAAGAATCGTAAATAGGCCCCTCTGTTTGTGCTCCACTGTATGTGTATATGTATATATATACATTACTGGAAAAAATTATTATAACTATCTATACCGTCAGTGTCCAGTGCGATGCAACAAATACAGTAAAACCCCGGTTAACCGAACTAAAGGGGGGGGGGGGAAGCCGTTTCGGATAACAATTTTTTTCCGTTAAGCCATGAACATCTAATATAGCTACAGTATTTTGTATTGTAATTACAGTATGTATTTTTGAAAGGTTTTGAAGGTCAAACGAATTCAAAAACTTTGTAAGCTACACTTATGTTCTTTATTAAAGTTAAAATTACATTTTAGGATTACACTAGGTTACATCAATATACAGCATTCTGTAATTAATAGTTTGTGGCATATGAATTATTTATTTTAAAAAAACTCAGTAATTTTTGTTTGTTTCTTGCGTCCCTTCCAATGTTTTCGAGCAGCGATGTCCCGAATTATTTCCGCGCAGTATAGTGTTGTTGTTTGTATTTGCGATTTTCGGAGGCATTTCGGATAACCCGGATTTCGGTTGACCCGAGTTCTGTTAATCGGGGTTTTACTATATCTATAAAAAAAATCTTCGCAGTCCCACTGTTCTTCTAAAGCAGGACTGATACTTTTTCGATTTAGCTCTCCGCTCTCAAATGAACATGTAAATAAAAAAAAAAAAACAGTATAGATGTTTATTTATGGACCATGCTTAAATTACTTACTCTTTTCGAGGTAAAATTGAACTTCAGGTGATATTCCATCTTGAATTATTTGTGGGGAATGATAGACCTCTTTGGAACTCTGAAACACGAAAATATATATTTTATAAATATATCTCATAATATATGAGGAAAATATTAAAACTCATTCAAGGAATATTTCTTATCTTGATGAGTTAGTCGACTATAGCTAGGAAATATGCATGGATCATATTTAATTCATTTGGCTAACAGGTTTCAAATACTTTTTGATATGGATTGTTTTATATCTGCGTGAAAACATAATAACAGCTGTATTCCACCAAAAAAAAAAAAAGTTTGCCTTATAAGAATTACCGTAATAGTAAATCACATGATAGCAGTCATTTTTGAATGTATAGTTGTTTTCTTAAACATAAAACATTGCTTTAAATTTAACATTCATTCACGAACAGCTTCCAGCAGTTCAGTTTTTCAACAATAGATGGAGATGTCGCCTGGCATGATTAATCCGTTACGAAATCCGTTCTGTAAACTTTAGTGAAGTCAGTCTTACCATAGATTAATATAAATTATGACTAATAACTGGTTCTTAATATGTCTCGGAGAGAAAAAGATTTTAAAAAAATGTAGAAAACAATTTTAGAACGAAAAATGTGTATCTTTCCGTCTTTGATAAAGATAAAGAAAAAACTGTTTTCTTTTGGAAATTTACTGGCGAATTCCATTATAGCGTATGAAATTTTTATTTGAAGCAGATACAGGTTTTGTTTTGAAATAACCCATACATCGACGTTGTAATGTATGTATTACTGTTGGTAGAAGGAACTTTGGATCTACTGTGAACCTGTAAGCGTATACCTTACAATCATATTGTAAACATAGGGCTAAAAAAACATAGTGTCTGCCTTACTTGTTGTCTTTTTATTTTCTGTGCCTTCCAGCACACTCGGGTGACGTTTGTGGACATACGTTCCACTGTGAATACGGTTTGTCTTTGTATTCCTGACCTGCCTTTAAAGTTTGTAGGCTACAGGAAATTTTGAATCACAAATATCAATCACAGGGCGATTCAAAATTTCCTGTACAAACATTAAAGGCAGGTCAGGAATACAAAAACAAACCATATTCGCGGTGGAACGTATGCTCGCTAACGCAACCCGAATGTGCTAGAAGGTACAGAAATAAAAAGTTAAGAGTGAGATAGACATCTTGTGTTTTTAGCCCTATGAAAGGTGTAAACTTACAAGGTCACAGTAGATGCTCCTTCCACCAACAGTAATACACGCCTCACAACTTCGAGGCATGGATTGCCGAACATGTGCAAAAATGCGAGGTCTTTCGCGGACACATCTAGCTGCCACAGCGACTCTTGTCAGCGTCAGAGGCAGTGGGGGTCTCGTAGACGATGCCTTTGAGCCCCAAAGTCAACGTCTCAAATGACGATTGCCTTTCTAATTAATATGTAATTTTTTGAACATAAAACTTTAATATGAACACCGTAGGCTTTCCCTAAGAAATTTGGAATAGGAGGAAGGAGTTACGATGATCCTCAACCAAAAAGAAGTTGTATCCTCATTCTGGATGGAGATGCGGATGGGAAAAAGAATGTAGAAAATGCTGGTTTTTCTTCCGTTTTCAGATGTAGTGGGAAAGGGTTGTCTCTTAATCCCTTGTATCCCCCTGCATGTTAAGATGCATAACAATAACATTAATCAATATATTTAAAAGAAAAATTTGAAAAATCAATTTAACATATCTACCACTGGAGGGGAGAAGGTTGGGTTGTAAATCTCCCCCCCCCCTCCATGCATCCGAAAATGGAAGAAATTTAGGATATTGGACCTGTTTTTTTTTGTTTTTTTTTTTGGGGGGGGGGGAAGTTCTTCGGTTGTTGTAAACCTCCCCTCTCATCTATTAAGAATGCGGGACTTTAAGATAAATGAAATATCTCCAAATTTTATTCATTTTGAAATGTATTGGTAAATTTCTTATATAATTCTTTTTTTTTCTTTTTTTTTTTTTTTTTGAATGCTTTTATTTGAATTCTTTATAAATTTCGTTTTTTTTTTTGTATGTGTGTTTCGCTTTTCTAATAGCTTTTGAAGCCTTTTCTAATAGATTCGTGAAATTTAAGAATATAATATTTGTTAGACGATGTAACATTTGCATTTGAAACTTTTTCGTGTGGATCTCTGAGAAGAAATTTGGGAGTGGCAAATTCTCACAGATAAACATCGTAAGCCACAAAACAAGACAAGTGTGTATGTGTGTGTGTATGTGTGTGTGAGGGGGGGAGGAATTAACGCGCACAAATTGAAGCATGAAAATAGGGAAATATTAAGAATGTACAGTTTTTCAAATCATATCTTGAGATGTCGTCAACGGGAATCTGGGACAGCTGGTTCGTCCTTATTAGCAACTACAGCCAGATTTACCACCCATTGACGATCAGCTCGGAACCGTGAAAGGCTGCTCCCGGGAATGAGATTCGCACAAAACAGTGGCTGATAAGTTGTAAGAAGGACGAAACAGATGTCCCGTATTCCCGTTGACGATAGCTCAAGGTGTGAAAGTATTTGTCTACTTCCAAGTTTCAATCAAATACAGTATGTAAATCATTTAATTTAATTGCATCTTGCATTTATTTTCATATTGACTTAATTTAGAGCAAGTGGAAATACAGCTTGCCTTCGACAAACTCAAAAACTTAAAAAAATAAAGAATATTTTTTTTCTTTACTTTATTTGCGCAACTTAAAAAAAAAAAAAAAAAAAATAAGCAGCATTTTGAGGAAAGTAGAACTAAGTTCCTGCAGACGCTTGTTGTTATTTATTTTGTTTTGCTTTTTATTATTATTATTACTGATTCAGTTGTGAATAATTCTAATTGGTTTCAAGTGTGCTATTTTTATTTTTTTTTTGGGTTGTATTTAAATAATTTCTTTTCATTTCACAAGTCTGTTACTAGCAAAAAAAAAAAGTTTGTATTAGTCATTGATTGTAGAACGACAAAGTAATTCTCCTTTTCTATAGTTCGCTTAAAAGAACACTGGGGAAAAAAAAAAAAAGAGAGAAAGAAGACGAAAGAAGAAGTGCTCCCGTATAATCAGGCGTTGGTTGAAAAATCCATTGAAAATGCTCATTTGCCCGAGAATTGTCAACTGTTGGAGTAAAAAGTGTCATTAAATTTCGCAATTTCCTCTTGGAAATTAAAAATTCCAGATTTGGTAAAGGAATGGGGGGAGGATTTCGGTGCTACGATGGCAAGTGAGGTGGGGGCTGGATGGGGGAGGCCCAGAGATGGTACGAAGCAACCGAGAAAATGCCAAATATGAGAGACTTTGCCATGTCTGGCTTTCTCGTTTTAGAACTCCAAGGAAATTATTTCGACCCAGTGTGTTCTTCATTAAGCGTCCCCTCGCACCAAAGGACATAATGAACCGAAATAATCCCGCGTAGGGGAGGAGGGTAGAAGGAGGTCCCCCTTTTTTTTTTCTCTCTCTCTATCTCTCCTCTCTTTTCTCCGGCGAAGACTATTCTTCATTTAGGATTTTTTTTTTTTTTCCCTGACCGTGCTCATATGAAGCGAAGGCTGGTCAGTGGTGCCTGGGATTAGCGACCGACTCGTGCCGCAGCGTCACACGAGAAACACGGGTTCCAGCATTTGTAGTTTAATTATTAGCCGTGACAGCCACAATAAAAAAAAAAAAAGAGAGAGAAGACATCCACGAAGGCAGTCATTTAATTCCGAGCCCAGTTATGGCGACGTTTTTAAATAAAAAGGAATAAATTAATTTAGTTTTTCGAGTAGCTGGTTGCGGTTTCTGACGCGGAATGGCGAAAATATAATAAACACGCGCATTACGGAGCCGCACCTTCATTTTGCGGGATGCAGCTCTTATATTTGTTTTTCGCTTGTCTCTTTCCGTGAAACGCAAACCTCCTCTGATTTATTTATTACCTTAAATTCATATCCAAATGGCCTCTTTTTTTTAAGTTTCGTCTGTGTATTGGACGTCTCGTGTGTTTCCAACAGAGCTATTTACATAGATTCTTCCTTGTATATTGTAAGATAAAAGACTGTTTGTGTAACTCGATTTGAAATATATATAAGCTTATATTTATATATTTGTGGTTATTAACTGCTTAAAGGATTTAATAAATTTCTTTACATTTACATTGTTTCTGAGAGTTGTCATGGACGTATGGAAGTTTTTCTCCGTGGGAGAATCGAGCCACCTTCAAGAATCGAACTTCCAATCAAAAAAAAAAAAAAAATGATTCGTAATTTCTATCCATTTATTTGGGAATTTCAAGGCTTAGGCCCAGGGCCTTCAATTTCCCATCCTCGCTTGCATAATAATCTCGACTAGGATTTTGAGCAATTACTTTTGGGCTTTACTACGCTATATCATTCGTTAGCTGGTACGCCAACTACATATTCTTTATTAAATCTCGGGAAATTTTGTTTTGAGAATTACTATATGGGGACCAACCAGAGAATGACTTTGACCTTCATAGAGGACAATGATCTCTTAATCATTCCAGGACTTAAGAGAATTATTGACAAAGGTTTGCCTCGCTTGAGAGTCGCCAATCAGAAGCCATAAACTTTCCCGGCATAAAAACTGACATTAACAATCGATTCAAATTCTACCATCGCGCCATCTGGTGCCCACGGTCGTTCTCTGATTTGCTCCACTATAAATAAATGTTTAGTTAATGAATATACTGAATGGATTTAACAGAAACTTAACTTGCTTGGGTGTTAGAACCTAAAGCAAAGTTGTTTTAAAAATTAATTAGTTACATTTTGCAAATTGTGTTTTTAAAATATTCTATTTTAAATTCTTCCGTGATAACATTAATAAGAACGACTGTAGCTGATTCAAGCTACTCCTATTAAACTCATCGATGAATATATCGACCGGCTATTTGCAGACTGTAGATATTAGAGTAACTGAGAAGTTATAGATACAATTGCAAAAATTATTCAATGTTTCTGCCTCACATTCAAGAATGTTTCCCACTACTTAAACACAGTCTTTTGCCGAGTTATTGTTTTCTTGTGCTCGCTTGTAGTCTTACCAAATTTCTTTTCTGTTGATTTTTTTTTTTTTTTTTTTGAACAGCTGTTTTGTGCTTATATTAACGTCATCAGCACGAGTCATCCATTGTTCAGCAACTCAGATCTTACTGTCTAACACATTTATTTTAACGATCACGTTTGCGCGAGAATTACGAAATTCTCGAGATCTCACAATTAGCCTCTTCAGCAGGTCTCAAGAAATTTAGTATTTTTAATGTCTGTCACTAGGAAAATGCTACATAATGAATTTATTGTTTGTTTATTGACTGATTTCAATTTATTAAAACTGTATTAAAATGTAGTAAAAGTCTCATGCATTTCCCCGTATTATAATTCATTTAAATGTTTCAATATTTTGTGAGAAGACATGGATAGAGACTATTCTCGCGTAAATTACGTGAAATCACGAAAATACGGGATCGTCAACTTCCATCTGTTAGACATTAGATCTCGCAGTGGCTAACAGCACAAAACAGTTTTATCAATGTCCTATTATTATATATATTTTATATAAAAATGTTATTCTGTCTGTCATTCTGTCATAAGACTTTAAGTTTTTCCAATTTTGTGACCAAACTGTAAGAGATAGATTGGTCATGCAAATGAATAAAATATAGATTTTTTTAAGACAAAGAAAATGCTACAAAAATCTTTCGAAAAAATTTTTTGGTTTCCAAGATGTCGCCTTTTAAAGTGACATATTTTGACTTTTTCTCAATTTAAACGAAAAGTATAAAAGTTGGAAGAGAACATTATATTGAGAAAATGTTGGTATTTGAAAGTTCTATCGAACGATATATCAGTCATTCACAAACGTTTTTGCGTCTGCAATATACATGCAAAAATGTGTGTGGCGCAACCCCAGGTGTGTGGAGCCAACCCGCAATACACCTGAGTTAAGCGGAGAAGGCCACAATGGGCTGGGAATTCGAATATTCTCCGATCTCAATATTAATTTGCTAAATAAATAAACTTTTGTTTTTAATGCTATATATACAATGGTTCCGAAGCGAAGCGACTGTACCCGGCTAGTTAAAAATAAAACTGGCTGACAAACGTCTGTTGCTTTCTTTTTGTTTCATAAGCGTTCGCTAAGCATCTTATCGATTGCTATTTTAAGAAAGTCCATTTGCTTCCATTAGTGCTTTTGATAGATGATGTTATTTTTATTTATGAAGTGTTAATGTGGATCCGGTAGTTCAGTGGTTTAGGCCTTGTTCTGCGGTCTTGACGAACGCGGGCTCAAGTCCCGGGGATGGTCGAGGATTGTCCCTGTTATTTCTCCTCCAGATTGAGGCTAGGGTTCACCCAGCCCTCAGTCACATGAGTACCATGTTTCTTATTCGGTGTTAAAGGCGGACGAGCTTAGGACTGACCATCCGACTTGAACTATTCCCGTAGGTCGAGAATCGTTGAGAGGTTAAACCTCCCGCGCACCCAAGATTTATAGAGTAGTAATAATTATTAAATAAAAAAAATATATTCTTTTTAAGGTCCTATTTTTTTTTTATTTTTTTTTTTTTAGTAATTTAAATTGAAAATTTGACACACATGTATCCACTTATTTTAATGCTTTGTGTATTATTATTAAAATTTATGCAGCGTAAATATTCCAAGCAAAAAAAAAATTCCAAATTAAAAAATAGCGTAAAATCCTTGTGTTTATATTTTTTTTAATTAAATAAAACAAAAAGTTAATCCCTTTTCTGATGACATTAGTATTTGAGTTGGCATATTCTGGAACTCCGACCTTAGGAAAACAACTTGAAATTCGCAAATAAAAATCAGATGATAGGAATGTATTTTGCCCTATTCTTTGATTCTGATATGAAAACAAATAATTGATTGCATCATGATAGACATTCAGTCCCCCTCTCCTCCCTCCAAAAAAAAAACAACCTAACTCAACCAGGAATCTCATTTTGTATCACGAATCGATCACCAGCGTAGAGTGGACTGTCCAATGATGATTCCGTGCGACCGAACTGATAAGCAGAAAAGGGTTCTTTATTATCGTGCATGTAATACATTCCCCCTCTCAAGTGGACCCATCTCCGAGACGTCCACCTCGAGTGGAGGCTCCGTTTGAACTAAAAAGATTCATGACGGTGGTTTCATGATCTGAAGAAGTAACTGATTGGACCCTCACTGCCTATCTCCGAAGCATTCAACCGGAAAACGGAAGTGGATAACAATAAAATGGCCGCCGGGGCCAGTGGACGGTCAAGACGTAATGGCCTGCAACTCTTGGAGCACTGCAATAAAGATGGAACCATGTAGAAATGCGATTAAAACCCAAGTTATAAACAAAGGATGTTGAACGATCCAAAAGTGATTAAAGAATATTAAGTGAAATGAAACTAAAATCAATTTCATTTCATTTAATATTCTTTCATCACTTTTGGATATTTTTATTTTATACAATCTCGTCTAAAAGACGAGCTACATTTAAACGTGATCTAATTCTCTTCATTATTAAAAATCGAAAAATACTTTTAGTAGTATCTGTTTGAAACAATGGAGTAATATAAAAATTCCAGTTCTTTAATATCTCATTGTTAAAGCAGTGTTTCCGAAATTTGTACAGAATGGCACATACTACAGTATAAATTTCAATAGCTTCACCCTAATTTTTAATTACGATTTCTAATTCCAGTTTTTTTAATTAATGTATTTCTTTAGTTATTTCTAGGTTTTTACAATGGTTATTTATTTTACAATATTATTTTTACAATAGTTATTTCGTAGCATCTTTCTGTAGCCATACATTACAGTCATCATCCATATCTCTCTGCCTTTTCAATCACCATCTGTTCGTCCTTTCATTCTCATCATCCTTCATATTCCCTCCATCCATGAAATTTTTTGATCTTTCCCTCTTTCTTTTCCCAGATATAATCCATTCGAAAAACGTTCTTCGAGAGTCTTTCATCTGTCATCCGTTTCACACATATACAGTTCATATCATTTCATTTGTTGTATTGTAATGAAATCTATTGTTGAATTTTCGTATTTTCATCTTAATCATTGCTGATTTTTCTGTTTCTTGAATTTTAAGCTGAGCGCTACAGAAAATAATTTTTCATTAAGTTCTTTCATTAGTGGCCTCCGTGTAAAAAACAAAGTGTAAAGTGTAAAGGGATCAGTTCACAATCTCTAAAGCCCAAACTATAAGTCGTACAGACAGGAGTGGAAAATTATGACTTGCTGAGGTGCGGAAAAATACGACTTCCGGTCTGCGATCACTTCCTGTCTCACGGAAGTGGAAGTGACAAGGAAACATGTTTTCATTTCTACAGCCAAACTACAAGTCGGGTCGACATGACTGATACTTCATTGGAACCCTCATGAAATGTAGAGATGGTTAAAATTACGAGTCTTTGGTCACTCTCATAGAAAGTGACTAAAAATGAAACATTTCACCATTTTTACGTCCAAATGCAAACCGGACAGATGAATGCTATCTTATTGAAACCTTATCATTTGTAGAAGTGGAGAACAATTCTCGTAGAAAGTGGCTAAAAATGAAACATGTTCGCTATGGTTTCGTGTACAATATAAAACTATAGTCATTTTTCCTTGTTTTAAATTCCAAAGTTCAGTTCATTTACTCTTAATAATCTCATTATAAAACTTTGTTTCTGTTTTATGAGTTTCATTATTATCCTATAAAACAACTAGTTTAATTTGATATAACAGCTCTCTCTTTAGTAACTGCTTCTATAGATATATTCTTCCTCACTTTCACCTTCGCATATTTTTACTCCCATTTATATAAAATCGTCACATTTATGTAGTTTTTTGCTTTAGTATCTTACAGAATTAATTCTTTGGTTCCTCACCGATTGCCATATACTTAGTTTACAAATTTATTTATTTTTTAATTATTTATTTAATTAATTATCAATTTCTAAAACTTGAAATTCCACACTAATTCTGTGGATCGGGAAATGTGAGTTTCAAAACTATTCAGACCAAGGAATAAATCAAGTCAACCCGTAGAGGACCAATACTTACTTTGTCTTCAAGTAACTGAAA
The DNA here is from genome assembly GCA_023159025.1 of Thereuonema tuberculata. Taxonomy (NCBI): domain Eukaryota; kingdom Metazoa; phylum Arthropoda; class Chilopoda; order Scutigeromorpha; family Scutigeridae; genus Thereuonema; species Thereuonema tuberculata. The sequence continues at coordinate 38,427,543 of JAFIDM010000003.1, read as the reverse complement.
CATCAAATTTCATAAGTAAGTTTAGTCTTTTGGCCTGTGGAATAAAAGATTTTTTTCAGAGAACTTGGTTTTGGTTTTGTAAACTTACAAGAACTCTGTCCTTATTCCCTCCCTCCACCTTATTCTTTTTATTTTTTTATTTTTTTTTTTTATTTGAAACATAATGCATTAATTTTCTTAGCTTAAAATTTCATTTAATATAGTGGAGCTTCGGTTAGGGTTTCTACACGATTCTTACCCGACCCCAACATTATCGTGGTAGTTGCGACTCGTTATAGGATATATAGCGCCAACGCTCCAAAGGAACTTCGTAGCCTAGAGCAGTGGTCGGCAACCTTTTGTTGTACGAGGGCCAAATATTTTATGTGGGGATTACTGCGGGCCGCACTTGGGCCAAAAACAAAAATCTTAATTTAACAACCAAAAAAAAATAAAAAACGAAAAATCTTATTTTAACAACCCAAAAAAAAAAAAAAACCGGAAAATTTTAATTTATCAACCAAAAAAATCTTCCATCACGCCTCGCGGGCCGCACCAAAACGCTTCGTGGGCCGCGGGTTGCCGACTGCTGGTCTAGAGAATGGGATCCTTTAGCTTAGCGTCACAGTTCGGGTTATTTTGCTTATTCGAGTTATTTTTGTTTATTATTATTCTAAATTTGTAAGCAGATTAACAAAAAATTGCGCTTGCTTATTGTGGAGATATTTTTGTTATTGTATGTTTTTTTTTTTTTTGATATATTTAACGATATTGTTGCGTTGTTAAAAATAACGTGGACAGAGACAGGTTAACAGGTAACTACCAACTTTATTTACAGCAACAGAGAAATATTTATATAAAAGAGCTTTGAATTCCCAAAGGCAAAAACCAATCTCACCTCGGTCCGCCTGTGCTGAGGACCACTCACATTAGACCTCCATTCTAGCAACAGTCTTAATCCCCACGATGCTAGATAATCCCTTAATACATTGACCTTGTGAACCACGTATCACACTCTGTAAAGATCAGTATTTAAGTCAGACACCAGAAGGGCCAACCCCTCCCCGAAATGGAGTTCCCCAAAAGTACATTTCAATCCTTTCATTGATTTTCTTTTTATGTTGATTATATTTGTAACTGGCCTAAGTCCCACTTTACCTCAGCCAAGTATTATATAATTTATGTAGTCTAAAAGAAATACATTTTTTTCTATTACTACGCTAAGTAGACAACGAAGTGAGAGCTTTGAAACCAATAATACTTTTTTAAACTGTAATGACAAAAATTCAATTTAAATCAATGAAATTTTTAGAATCTTTCTCAAAGAGTGCATGTACTGTTTCTAGTTATCCTTTAACCATTCATTCTTTATTACTGATCTGATATCAAAAGTTTATAAATATAGTTAAAAAAAACTTTTCAAAGCAACTTCTATTTCTGAACTGAAATGCCTATAGAATGACGCAATGGTTTCCTAATTATGCAATTAAAAATAGATCTTTTATTGTAGATCGATATAGTTCGCAATTATAACAGATAATCTCAACGATTTAGCGGCTTCTTTGTTTTTGGTTTTTTTTTTTTCCTTTCTTTTTAATAACAAACAAAAGAAGTTTTTATTTACAGAATTCCACAAAAATACGCGAATTATTATTATTTTTTTCCTTTTAACTTTGAAGCTATTCTTTTTTCTTTTTATTTTATTTTATAGTTTGTTTTTTTTTCTTCTACTTCTTTCTTTGTGACCTGAATTTCTCTTGGTCTTCCTTTGCTGACCCCTTCGTAATGCAGAAACAGTGTAGTCTCAGTCGAAATTGAATGCTTGCCCACATAATGGATGAAATACGACGACTGATTATGACTGTCCAGAGTCAGATAAAGAAAAAAGAGACAGTCAGAGCAGTGGACCATGATCAAAGGAAGCCTCCTCTGTCCCATTGTTGTATATCTTTCATGGACAAAGACACAGCCAATACCTTAACTCTTTGAAAAACCAGAAGAATACATTTAGGAAAAAAAAAAGCCACTATTTCCAAATTAAAGCTCGAAAAGTGTCTAATTTTATTTAAACTATCTTAATTTTGATCCATGTGAAAAAAATAAATAAATAGATAATTAATTAATTTTTAATGTCGTATTCACCATAAATTATGGAAAACTTACAGTTTCCACATTTTTAGTGTTTATTTTTTTTAAAAAAATACAGTCGGACCTCTATTTAACGAAGTCGCTAAATCCCGAAAAAAAGTTCGTTATATGGAAAATTCGTTAAATAGAGATTCACCTTTTAAAATTACTTTAAACTGCATAAAACAGATTTAAAATATAAAAACAATAAATATTATTAATAAACGTAATAATTTTAATGACATAAACCATACATTACCATACGGGTACTTAAATTTTATTAATAAACTCTTAATTTTGTCTTAGTCTTTTTTTTGAAAAAGTGTTTTCGCTCATAGTAAGTCTCGCATCTTTGCAATGCACCAAAAACCCCTTCAGGCGTATTTTCTTCAAATTGTAATCCGCACCGGATTGTTTCAAATGATTTTAGCATTTCATCATACGAAGGTTTTTTGATTACTGCATCATGATCAATTTCATCATCATCATCTTCATCGCAATTCATAGGTGTATTGTTTTATTTTTCACACTGTCCAAAATATCCAATTCAGTTAGTGTTTCCGAGGTCTCAACATCAAAATGAAGTGAAAGATAATCATCAATCAGTCCATCATCGTTAATTTCTTGTTTCCCTCAGCTATATCCACATTTCTTTTATTTCCTCTAAGGGAATATTAATAATAAAAACATATCAAGGAGAAAAAACAAATAGCTACCATGAAAAAGTTCGTTAAATAGAAAATGCACTTCGCTATTTGGAGGTTATTTTACGAAGAAATTAGCAAAATGTTCTTGGTTCCAAAGAAAAATAGAGAAATTCGCAAAATAGAGGTTCGTTGAATAGAGGTCCGACTGTATATGATTCGCATTTCTTCATTTATTTTCAGTGAAGTTGTGGAAATTCCATTCGCTTCAGTTACTAACTATTTAAACGATTACTTCCAAACCAATATTGCTGGTATTGTTGCTTTACACTATTTCCTAAACATTTGGACATTTACAGCTACAAATTAATATTCATTAAGTATGGGGTTTTTTTACAATCCCAAATTGTTGAGTACCGTATATTTTTCTTAATTTTTAAATTTTAGAAAAAAAATTAATATTATAATACTCTAAAATTTCCGAATTGCTGGAAGTTTCTACTTTACAGTATAATTGAATGTTTCAAGTTTTGCTTAGTTATTAAGTCTAATGATTTAAAAAAAAAAAAAGTAAAAAAAAAATTCTTGATGCATTTTTGTGTCAGGCCTGTATTCAGTGATAACTTAGTATCAGTTATTGATAAGAAATAAAATTGAATGTGCATGAAATGATTCTGAGACAGCTGTTTCTGCCTTATTAGATATCATCAGCCAAATTTACTATCGATTAGGGCCTGATTCTGATTCAATTCGTCCAAGTTAAATTTTATTTCTTTTGAACTTGTTTGTCTTTGGGATTTTCATTCCCATTATTATATTCCTTCTAGCCCGGCAATGTCCAGGATAAGGGATTTGATTCTGTAGTTATTACAGTTATTTTTATTGTTGTATGTTTTTGTGGGGTACCAATTCCGGGAGCGGAGATGGGATCCTTTGCCTTTTCTGGGGCTATCATCGTCGGTAATCTTGCTGATGACGCCTAATAAGGCAGAAACAGTTGTCCCAGACTCCCGTAGATGATGACTCAGGGCGCGAATCCTTATGTTTGTGCATTTTGATTTTTATCAGTTATTGATATTTGAGTTCTAATTGTCAGGCAATATCGATTAACTTGAGCTAATGTAACTTGAGCTGCGAGTGGGATTCAGAATTGCGCATTTCTTAAAATCAACTAGCTACGGAATCAATATAAGCCTCTCATTATAAGATTTTTTTATAGACACTGACCCTAATATATGAACTGACCCTTCTTTGTAGATCATTCATATATGAATCGTAATATAAACCGAGATTCGAACATAGTTAAAAAAGATTATTAAAAGAAACTTTTTTTTCCTAGTTTTCTTTTAGTTTTTCATTTATATAAAACTCTTCACTTCAGGTTGCAGTGAATTGAAAAAGATGCAAATAAGGATTTATTATTCTTTCATTTAAACAACAAAAAAACAAAACAAAAACCTGTGAATTGGCAGCTTTACTCATCTGCTTCAGTTAAAATAAGAATGAAATTTTGGCTGCGCATTGCCAACTGCCCCTTCTTATTTGTCAAATTGGATTAGAGAAGGAAGTTAGAAGCAGATCGCCCTCCTCCCCCACACAAACTTCTCCCCTGTCACAATCTCCACCTGCACGTTTCGTGGTCCTGACAAATATTCTCATTTCCAAGCCTCGCCGAAAATGAGTCTTTACCCCGGTTTTGGTGGGGGAAGAGAAAAAACAGCTGCGCCCTCTACGGCAAACGTCAGTGGTCATCTATTATTCCCACGAATATTTTCCTGCAAAAATATACAAGGTATATCTCGAGGCACTGTGTGTGTAGATATAGCCAACGGCCTAAAGAATTTTCATCTTCAACCTAACCCTGGTTGGCCCTCGGCCATTATCATTTATCTCCCTACGTTTCATCCCCTCATTTCCTCTTGTGTACTGTTTATGCTCTCGTTCTTTTTTTCTTTTCCTTCTTACTTTCCTTCTTTCTCGCTTTTTCCTCGCGAATGTTTGAACTTTCCATTTGGTTCTGATTGATGGCTATCAATTTATAATCGTGCTACCCACGCCTTTCCATACTTTCCGTAAAACTCTGGGTCTGTTTTCCGTCAGGGCGCTATTTTGTTTAGGTTGAGTAGCTGTCCTACAGCTATTAATTCGCTGAGAAATTGCACCACTCGGTCATTGTCATTTTTTAGGAAACAGAAGAATTCACAGTTTGCTTTGTGGTCGCTGCAAATTAACTGTGGGCGTCTGTGAACACACAAATCCCCCACTCGCCTCTTCAGTTATTTTTTTTCCCCCTTCTCCCAAAAACAAATTTCACATAATCGTTTCCAGCTTCTTTTATTATTAATATTATTATTCCATTACTGCATTTTTTTTTTAGAATTTAAATTAAGAAATCCTTGAGTTTTAAGAAAAATCTTTTATTTTACATTCAACCATTTTATGTACACATTTGATGCTCAGTTGTCGATCATCAGAGATTTTAACAGTCGGCCTATGTAATAAAAACCTAAATAAAGAAGGGCTATTTTTTATATATATGTATTATTATCGGACTAACTGAAAGTAATTTAATTTTCATCAGTTGCTGAATGTTTTGAATTTTTGTAGATATTAATTCATATGTTATTTTTTTTTCTTTTCTTTCTTTATTTCTGAATTAAAGTAGAGGTTTTGTAGGTATGAATTCAAATAATATCACATTTAAATGATACAAGGTGATTCAGAAGGAGATGTCATAACGTCAACATATCATTCTGGAGTCATCACAAGTTAAAAAAAAAGTCTACATCAACCTATGCTCAAATCGTTCAAGAAAGGGAATTCTTAGAGATTAAAGGAAACAAACATATACCAATGAAAACATAGTTTCACTTATTATAATAGAAGATATTTTTATTAATTGATTTATGGCGCCATATTGATTCATTGATTTGTGGATCGGGAATCCACTACCTTACAAATGGAACTTCTTTTCTTGAAGCCACCCTCCAAGTTGGACAATCCTGGTACATTAATACTGTTCCCCAATTGCTAAATTAGAATATGGGCCTTGCACTAAAGCTACAGACATTTATTATCTTAACATTTCTTGCGTAGTTACTAAAATTAAGGCTTTTTACTGTGATTTATTTTATTGGCATGCGTTTATTTTCTTCGGACTCTAAATTTAAACTTCTCAACTTGAACCGCATAGACATAAGCTGATGTGGTCTTAGGATGGCCTCTAAGGCTAGGTTGAAATTATGACCTTTCGTTTATGAGTCATTATACAGGTGTGTATGAAACAGAATTGAAACTTTTAAGGGAAAATTAAAAAGACTGTCCTTAATAAAGCAGACCCGATTTTACAATAAAGATTAAATTGTTATTGCATAAAATTAGAAAGATATTTATTTATTTATTTATTTACTGAAAGTAATTTAGTTGTATAAACAACCAGTGTTTTGTTCTTTTATTTTAATAAATAATTTGGAATTTTTTTTTAAGCAATACAGGGCGAATTTAAAACTTTATCTAAAAAAACTTGGTTAATGTTTTCATGTAATCTGACAACATCATTTACATTGTTAGCTTGGTTAAAGATACTGTATTTTAAATAAATAAATAAATAAACTTCAGTTTGAAATCTGTCCGCTAAATCACTGAAACCGTAAAAACTTGGCAGGTGAAAAGATGAAAACGTTAGTATCTATTGTACAATGTTTTTTCATTTATTTTATTTTATTTTTTTTTTTTATTTTTAGCCAATTTTCCGAAAATGACCCCACTTATAACGAAATGAACCCCCAATGAGTTTTCACTTGTTCACAGTTTAGATTGAAAAATTCATTACATTTTCATTTGATTTTAGCTCGAATTTTTCTCACGTGTTTTGTATTGCAAAGAAAACAAGAAGTTCCAGAAAAATCTCTTTAAAATTTCTTTCTTTTCTTTTTTTTTTAATTATGAAAACTACAAAAACAAAGATTCCAGAGCTTTGTAGGAGAATTTTTCTCGCAATAATTTCTAGAGAAACACTTACTTGCAAAAGATTTCAAACAGAAAAGTTAGCTAGTCCCTAGTCCTCGAATATGCATACCAAGTTTGAAGAAGATTCAACCAGCATCGGTTCATAATTTATTAAGAGGGGACATACATTTTACATAGACATAGATTTGTTTATATTTGTTTTCTTTTGTTTTTCCGTTTAGGTGACTTAAAAATTGAACTACGACATTATTATCAGATATTTAAATTTAAAAAAAAATATCAAATATAATAGAAAATAAAAAAAATCAACAGTTCCATTAATTAATTTGAATATCTTTTTTTTTTCCCCTTTTCAGAGAAGGACTTAAGTTTTCTTCGCTTTGGTTCAATTAACGTGAAAGTGCGGAAAACAGCGGAAGCGTTGGCCGGTCGATGCGAAGGAACCTTATGGAAAGGATGGGGATCGGCCGAAAGCATCCCCGATGTGGTAAGATCTCTAAGATGTTTGGTGGTGGACGAATTAATAATAATAATAAAAATTAACAATTACGTTACTTACGGTAATTGATGCTTCTTTTTTTTCCTATGGTAATGGTTAAAAGATATGGTTAATAAATTCTGGCGAATTTGAAAAAAGCAGAAATAATAACGACTTTTTTTTTTATGTTGTAGTTAAAATAATGTCAGAATGAATGCAAAAAAAAACTCCATCTAATTTGTATTTTTTTTGTTTTTTTTTAAATGGGAAAAGAAAGCTTTATCAAACATTCAAATTCCTAATATATAATAAGCCTTTTTTTTTATTATTATTAGGAATGAGCTTAAAAGTTAAAAATGCAATTACGTTTATTTACTTTTTTGCAAAAAAATATTTTATTTCCAAAATTCATTGAAATGTTTTATTGAGAATGGATATTTTTAAAAAGATAATATTTGCAGTACGATCAAGTTATATATTATCGAAAGTTGTTGCTTTGCTTTCGGTACAAGCGCTTTTATAGCCTATCTGCGCTATTAAAATGAAGTGTTCTAGTAAAAATAAATAATAATATGTTGATTTTTCTCTTGTAAATTCCCCAGCTTTTTTGATTTTGTGATTCTTGATTGATTAAAAGACATGTGTTTAGTTTTTTTTTTGTTTGTTTGTTTGTTTTTAGCTTTGACCGTTTACTTACGTCGAATTTTCCTTAATTAACTTACTTAGTTTAACGAACGAGTATTTTTTTCTAATCAGTTCATGTTTATTAGACGTATAATTTCAGGTAAATTCAGATTTTTAAACCATGAGGAAGAATCATAAGATTTCTGTTTGCAATTTCGTTCGCCTTAGTTTAGTTTTTAGTTACTCAATTCATAATTATTCATACTAACACTGTTTATATAATTTATATAAACTGCATATATCAAAACAAACTTTCCTGGTGGCAAATAGATGAAGTTAGACTCTTTCTTCAAGAAAAATAAAAAATTAAGAGAATCTTAACCTCAACCACTAATTACAGAAGCATCAGGAACTGAGCTACAATTGCAAGCAAGCTCACGTGATGTGGAGGAGGAATTCTAATAGTAAGAATAAAAATTATGTTTATTAATTATTTCGAAGTCTAATTTCTAATTATTATTTTCACTTGTAATAAATTTCAATAAAGTATTTCTTATTCATAGACCTTGTCGCTTTCATTTAGATTGAATATCTTTTAGTTAGCCTGGAACGTTGTTGTTCCCACGTAATACATTAGTTCATTGGGAAATAGGTGTCCCATAGCCTTTACGTTAGCCTTTCGTTGTAAGTCGTGCTTTATTTGGAACATAACGACACAGTATATCGAGGATTTTCTGTGTCTGATTCTGTATTTCTTATTTTTGAAATCGACATACATTTGTTTTGGAAATTTCAATTTCTCCCTTTGAATTTCAATCAGAAGATCAGTCTTTCCATACATATTGTAGATGGATCGATAATGTGAGGTCAAAATTCAGTTAAACATATTAAAAAGTAAATATATATCAATATCGGTAAAGCTTCTGTCCTAATAGGTGCAGAAAGTGATTATTGATGAAATCAAATGTATTCCATGGACAGTTCTATGCCTTCATCATCATGAAATGCATAGAAAAATTTTGGAAGCAAATAAGTTACTTCCCAACGAAACGGCAAGTGCTTCGCTTTTGTTATGGCACTTGCAGCTATCTATTATTGATTCGTGCTTCACGCATATTGCTTTTACTTTTTACGAAAGCTAGTTAAAAGATTTGGTCAAGTTTCGTCCCTGAACATTTGGCCTTTTTTTTTTTCTTTTGTTCCACAGGTATACTTACTTCCAATACTCAGACATTCTTTTTATGAATTAAAAAAAAATAATTATGATGACATCTAATCGACTAGTAATATATTAATAATAAGGCATTTTGTTGGATGTACTCGTCTAAGAGAAATTTTTCCATTCCGCATAAGGTTGACTCAATATTTCGGCTCGGCTCCTTGAGCCTTCGTCAACATCTCCTGACGAAGGCTTACGAAACAGATCCGAAATATTGAATCAACCTTACTTGGAGTGGAAAAATCCCTCATTCACGAGTGGATCCAATTATATAGGTCCACTCCTCTTTCAGATCCAAGGCATTTTATTGTTATTTTAAACTGTTAATTGCTGTTGAGTGTAAGTTATACAGGGTGTCTCAAAATAATGTACTAACACTTCGATAGTTAGTACATCAAAGTGTTAGTACATTTTTTTGAGACACCCTATATTTATAATTCAGAATAAAAAGTTATGTTATTATGAATATCTTACTTTAATTAATTTCTACTTGTTTTGGTTCTTTTAAACGTCCATCCTACGAGACTTTTCTGTTCAGTTAACTTATTTAGTGTCTCTATTCTTTGAATACATTAGAAAGTTTACATTTTTTGACCTCCCTCATGAATCCAACGTAAAATATACGCGATTGATCAAACAATTTTTGAAGTATTTTTTTTTCTTTCCTTTCCTTTAGAATTTTGTAAAGGAGTTTGTTTTTGTAAAATGCGTTAGTGTCGGCCCTGAGGAAAGCTACAAGATTGATGAGCTTCGTTGCAAATTAAATCGGATATCCCAAAGGGAAAGAAGAAGAAGAAAAAATAAATTAAAAAGTCAGAGATTCCATGGAACAAAAGGGCATACATTGAAGCTCAGTGTGAATTCAACATATTCCCTCTATCTGTCTTAGATTGAAAGAGGTGAAAGAATAGATTAAAAGAAAAAAAACGATCATCCTGAAATTCAATAAAAGCAATATGGACAAAGAAATACCAACTTCTTTTTCTTTCTTTTTTTCTATTTCCTCTTAAATAATGCTTTGTGTTTGTTTGATTGCCCTGTCAATGACATCTAACGTGACGTCTTTTTTTAAGTTTTTTTTTACCCGAACTACCTATCGGCCCAACTCTTTTATTTTCACACCCTTTTGCTTGATGGTAGATTTGATTAGGGATTTTTTTTTTCTTTCTCTCTCTTATCACGTCATCCCTCAGAAGAGACGGGGAGAAAAAGAGGGTTAATTTCATCCCTGACAGTTATGTGACACCTTAATCAGAGCCTAGTGGCCCCAAATGCCACAGGTTAATTTGCTAATACACCCGCGCCATGATGGAGCAATTTGACACTGCCGCCAAGGACCCATGCAAATGAAGTGGAAGACGGTAATTAAAGGGTTACTCCTGGCACCGAAGAACAACGCTTGCCATCAATCTTGCGTAGCGCCCCCCCAACCACCCCCTTCTTCCTCCCAATGTCATCACTTTTCTCCTCGTCACTGACGACGACCTCCTCCATTTGGCAAAGTGTCCCTCCCAGCCAACATTTGTAAAAGAACAGCACCGAACAACTCCTTCGCCCGAGGTGTCTGTTTTAAATTGTAGGCGTACTGCAAAAGACATCCGCTAATTTACCCAATTAAAAATGACTACATCAGACTCTATTTTATTGGGACCTATTTGTAGGTTGAAGTGAACCATACGGGAACGGTTTTTTTTAGAGCTCACCATTATCATTCTCACTAGAATTAATTCAGAAATTTAGAATGAAGTGTAAAGGATGAAAAGGGCAGGAAAAAACCTTTCGAATTTTCGAGAATTTTCGAGTAATACGTGCATAATGATTTTCACTTAAGGTATTAACAGTCGAAATTCGCGCTTCCGGAAGAAAAAAAAAGTAGAATTTGGGAAATAGTCAGTTTCCGGACTACATTTGCTTTACTCTTCTTGAACTCACTTTCCAGTGAGTTGTAGGTGTCTTGTTTTCGAACGTGTCCAAATATCAAACACCCTTCCATTTAACGACCACCTGACGAAAGATCTATTTTTAAAAAGGGTAGATATATCTTCATTTTCATCGATTTTTAATTAAATTTGAGTTTGCTCGATAAAGGACTTTTCCCATTTCCCTTTCGCGAACACTTTAGGCTTCTTCGTATTTAGAATCTATTATTAAAACAATGAAGAATGATCTAATTTTATTGCTTAGCGCTGAGAAACGTTTTTTTGGGTGCAAAGTTGCCTTAGTGTAGCAAGTAAAATGTCAGTTTTTCGGGAATAACTTACAAGCTTAATATTGAAAAAATTTGTAGAAGCTGGAATACTACGTAAAATTATGCACAATTTGACATAGAAATCTTTTTTAAATTGATTGGGGAATATGGTAAAAAAATATCCAAATTTTAAACTTTTTTTTTTTTAATTTTAGAATTTTTTTTATTTATTTTTTTTATTTGTTATGTCTACATTTAGTACAATTTTTATTCGAAAACGCGATTTGAGAATGTTGATCATACCGAGAGCCAAACATGTTGTAAACTGCTGCCACAAATCATAAGTCAAACATCAGATGTGGTAATACTTTGATGTTGATTTTAAACTGGTAAAATGTTGGATTCGTTTTATAAATGGTGTAGTTTTGATGTCATGTGACTCGTCGCATCAAGATCTTTATACAGACCCTATTTTTTTTTATATAGACCCCATTTCTGTCCCCATTTTGCACCCCTCTGGGGTGACCTCTATGGGGAAATGGGAATAGTTCCTTGCATTGAACTTCTTTAATTACCATATTTTATGAAAAAAATGGGTTCTGTAAAATTCATTTATGGGGAACATTACAAAAAAAAAAAAACTATACATACTAAGAACTTTTGCGCAGCGTTGGATAGTGAACTACAATGATTTCTTTCTAAGATTGATGCTAAAAAAAAAAAAATGTGTGATATCTCAAGTCTTTCGTCGTCTTCCTATTATGAATTTGACGAGTTCTTGGCTAATGATATCGAGAATTGTAAATTGCAACATCTGTCCGACTATTCTGTCATTTGCTCCCCCAAATCTTTTTTTTTTTTTTTTTTTCCTGTTATTATTTCGCCTTTCTGCCTGTCTATCTGTTTCCTGTCATGATGTCCTTCGTCAGAATATTTATAGCATTTACCTGTCCGTTATTTAAGTAATAATTTAGTAGCTTTGTGAAGAGCCACTCACTTCGTCGACCCTCAGCAGCAGGCTTAGTTCCACCTGCTCTTTGAATATTGCCCGAATTGTCTACAACTGTCTTCGGTTTTTTTTTTTTGTATTCTGTATTTGTGTGTGTGTGTGTATTTTTTCCCTGCTTTCTAAAGAGCTAGTTTATTAATATTATTATTATTATTATTATTTAAAACCTAATTATTATTTAGTTAATTCTTTTTAAAAATTTTGATATTGATTAAATTCTACGAGTAAATTCTTTGGAGAAAGAAACTGAAAAAAAAAAAAAAAAACTATATGTTTTATTTTTCGTATCATAGACCATTGATTTGTGTAATGTAGACGTTTTAAAAACAAAATAAAATACTAAACTTTTAAACAATGGAATTCTAATTTTCGGACATCATCAAAAAATATCAGGAAATTTCAGTGTTTTTTTTTTTGGCTTTAATTTTATTTTTATCTTGTTTTGAAAACAATTCAAAAATGTTAGAGTATTAAAAAAAAATCTTCCTAAATTTTGTACTAAATAATTTACTTAAATTTTTCACGGAATTTACCTTTTTTTTTTCTTTTTTTTTTGGGGGGGGGGGAAATATACAGGATGATTTAAAACGTTTTGCCTTCACTTCTGGTACACATTCCTAGGAGTCATTTGAAGTTCATAAAAAGCATGGGTCCTAGTCTCAATTTTAAAGGAGTAGCAATAACGGGAAAAGTGAAGTTAGATTTTTGCATACAGGGATGGATGAACAATATTGTATACAGGTGGAAATTTAGTCTATTGACGGTCGAGGGACAAATTTTTGAACATCTGTAAATTTTGTTGTAGTTGGCCATGCAGTTGTAAAGATACATATTGATAGGCATGTGTGTTTGTGTGGGTTATTTTCAGTGAAAAGATGAGTGTCGATACAGTTCTTTACAAACGTTACGACACTCAATTTGTCTTCTTAAGATACAAAATGTAAAAAAAAAAAATTCTATTTATTAAATATAATAAATTTATTTATTTATTTATTTGGTTTATTTCTGTGGTTTATTTATTTATTGTAGAATTGAACTTAGTTTTTTCTTTTTATAACTTTACTTTTCACTTTAATGCCACTCTTTCAATTTTTCACATTCATTAAACTTTAATCTTGAGAACAGGACCAATTAGAAAAAGCAAAGTTTTACATTTGCTGAAAAAAATTTGTATATTTCAAAGATAAAGCCTGTATACCTGTTTATGCATTCAGGAAATTTAATTAGAATCAAAAAATACAAAGACACAACCATGGTTTCCACTTCAGAAAGGAGATGTCATTTTCAAGTTGAAAATGTCTTCTTTTCTAAGTGGAAACTGGTTGTTTGTGTCTTTGTAATTTTTTATTGTAATTAATTTTCCTGAGTGCATAAACTGGTGTACAAGCTTTATCTTTGAAATATACAAATAGGATCAGTGTTTCTTTGCAGTTTTCGCTTCAAATGACTCCTAGGAATACGTTCCATTACTTTGAGGGTGAGGGGTTAAAATCACCCTGTGTAATTCTAAAGAAGAATATAGTTGATTTTTTGATTCGATTTTTTTTTTTAATTAGGATTAAACTCGAACAGTTAGTTCTTAATCATCAACTAGTTAACAAAAAAAAAATCAGAATATTATAGTTGCGTGGCAATTCTTGATATCTGCTTGAAAGCTTCTAAGGAATCTTGGTTTTACACTCCTAGCTATGGATTCATTTTACATCAGAATCAACAGGGAGCCAACATTGATAATGTAAACTTATCCTGAAGATTTCAGCTTCCTAAGATACTTTATTATTATTATAATTGTGAAAAAAAAAAAAATAAAGTAATTATGTAACCCACAGCACCCGTTGATAGGGACTTTCTTTATTCCCTAACGGGACTGAACTATGTAACTAAAGTAGATAAGTGAATAAATAAAAAAAAAAAATTATTATTATTATTATTATTATTATTATTTGACTAACCGTGATCATCGATTGACGGATATGCTTATTTCTATCCAAAACACCTTTCAAAAATATTTACAGAAATATTCTAAAAAATAACAATTAGGCCTTTTTTTCTTTAATAAACTTATTGTATACTTCTGTTTCTTTTAACATTCTGGTTATTATACATACAATATATTAAAAAAAAAACCTCAGTCTTTTAATTGACATGATTCTGTAACGTGTAGAGATCTAAAATTAGCTAATGAAAATATACTTGTTATGTTTGAAGCTGTTGTAACTATTACGTTTTTTTGTACGTACTTTATCAAATCCATATAATTTTAACATCAAAACAAGTAAATGAACATCGTAGTTCTGAAAGCACTGTGCGCATACGGATATTTCTGCACTATATAAGCTGATGTTTATATTTTATTTATTTTCGTGTTATGTTTATGTAAGATAGCGTATTTAGGGAGAAAAGAAGTTTAGAAATCAGTGCTGCCAAAATAAAAATCAATCAAAATACCAGAGAGTTTGTGAGGAGAGACGTCAACTTTAATAATCAGTCGACTTTAATAATTCGTAGCACATATATAATAAACGAAAAAAAGAAAATCTTGAAAATTTGATTGAAATTGTGCCTTGACTGTCAACGATTTGCGATCATACCGCTTCGGCAAGATGTCAAGAATTGCAATAGATTCCAAGTAAATAGGAAAGCGGGATGTGTGTGTGTGTGTGTGTGTATACGAATCAGCGCGTGATCAAAAAAGACGCCGTCAAAGTCAGAAGCCGATCTAACAAACCAGCAGCACTTCTTCACTGGGGCCCGTTCGTGCGAAAGCATCAGTGGCTGTCCGCCGAGGCTTCGTAGGACCGACTGCGGCGTACGACTCTCTGTTAGCCGATTGCACCTTTTAATATCCGCTGGACGTGCACATTGATAAAACACTCATTTTTCGAGAGCAATCATTCATGTTGACGACCGAAAATTACCTTTTTTTTTTTTTATTATTTATTCTTCCTTCCTATTTCTTTCCATTCTTTCGTCAAGTGTTGAAAAGCAATGGAAAAAAAAAAAGAGCGGGTCTCTTGAAATTCAAACTGTCACCTCTAGAATTGCTGCCCCAATATACGAATCAGGTCCCCGCCTCGCAACGGAAAGTGAGTCGGTGACATTTTTCCCAATGACAATACTCCTTTGTCAGTCATGGGAAGAAAGAAAGAAACGGATAAAATAGCATTGGATATGATCAATCGCATCGTCACCCATCCTTAGGAAAGTAAAAAAAAAAAGCACCTCGCACTTCTCAAACCCTAGATAGAACCCGAATGGCTTCCCCGAATGGTTTATCATCATCTTCCGCCACTCTCTTCCGTTTTTCCAATCTATATTTATACGGTAATCTGCTCCTCGCCGTAAAGAAAGAAAGCTAACTTTTCTGCTTTTCACTCCTCCTCCTCCTCTTTGGGATTGGTTCTTCCAGATGAGATGCTGCTACAAAGACTTGCATCCCTTTGGCTTCGACCAAAGTAGTAGAAAGTATCTGAGTGGAAGAAATCAAAAACACGTCCGTCCTCTATTTAATTAATTTTATTAATTCTGGTTTTCTTCGTGTACTCCTCGATTCACGTCATTTCTGTTTTCAATATGTTTCGTCTGTGAATTTATTTATTTTTTTATCATGTGAGTAGAATTTTGTTAAATTGGGTTGAATTTTGAAATGACTCCATACATGTTGATTCTGAGAAAAATGAAATATAATTGAGGAAATTATTAATGTTTGGCAACTTTTAGATATCAGCATCGTTGAACCCCCTCCCCTCCAAACTTACAAAAAATAAATAATTATTCAATAGACACTTGATATTGTAATTTTAGCCTTTTATTTATTTGTTTATCGTGATAATGAAAGTAGTGTTT
>JAFIDM010000003.1:38359325-38374173 GCA_023159025.1 Thereuonema tuberculata | reverse complement strand
AAGTTGTAAACTTCCTTCCGCATTGAAAAGAAACATCGGTGCTGTAGAGTGTGGAGGAGAAACATCTGGGACAACAGTATCCCGACGACAGAGACATTTAAATGGTGCTCAACCTTTTAGAATTCATTTAGACGGGTGGAATTTGGATGGTTCTGTGCAAAAATTGCTTGGTTACATGATGGCCATTAGTTCTTAGATTTTGTTCTTTTGTATTTTTTGCCCTGTGAAATACAGCATTAGAAAGTTAATGACCATTGTTTTTTCAAGAAGTGCGTGATGCATTTTAAAGTTGTCTCTTGTTTCTATTAAAGACAATACTCTGTTCTTCAAAAATTCAATTTCTGTTAATTTACATGGGAAAAAATGAGGATGTGGTCATGGGCAGAAAAAAGTTACTTAAAAAAAAAAGTCGTTATTGAAGGGGATAACATTGATAACAGAAATATATAATAATTTTAACGAATTTGGTGAGAACTATAATGTAAACTGAAAAGCGAAAAACCTGCTGATAACAATGGAAACAGAATTGTCTCAAAATCTGAACTACAGAAAGGTCAGATTTTTGTTGTTTCTTGAAGAATTTTTATTAAACTGATATATCTTGTTGAAAAATGTGAAATGTAAAAACTGCAGAGAAATTAAATGAAATATCTAAAGAAAAATCTTTTTCAAAACACAGTGGCAGTGATAATGCAGGAATTAAAAAATTCGAAGTTAAAACGTTTTGCTGAATATTCTTACCTGCAATCTGATGGAAGTAAGCTATACGATACTGCAAGAGTTGCAGGAACTTATTAAATGTATAAGAATGTAAGTCAATTTCAGAGGTAGTCTGTAAGCTTTAAGGGGAAGAACTTGATGTGTCTTAAGAACTGATTTGAATCAAAGCTGAATCCAACATCTGTTATCCATTACACTTGGAAATGTTGATAAGCAAGCTTTTACAGTTTAATTAGAAGGATATATCGGGGAAATATCTTTGAATGTGATAAGCAAAGATGCCTTGGGTTTTTGAAACATAATCCCACGCAAGTTCCTACATAATTAGAACTGCTGGGATTGTCTTTATATTAGAAGAAATTATAATCCAGTTATCATCGATTATTAATGTCTATCTGTTAATAAGCATCTTAATTTAAAAAAAATGGAAACATTACAAAATGAGCAAAAGGAAAGCGTGTAAAGAATAAAGCCGAAAAAAAGTTACAGAAGTTCTTCAACAGAATTGAATTCTCTAACAAATGAAAAATGAAGAAATGTGAGTACATTTCAGAGCTTAAAGGATAGTTGATATTGACAGATGAAATGATCTTAGAGAAAAACACTGGAAATTAAAAATTGAAGTTTATGCAGTAGTGCATAACATATGAAGAATGCAGGACTGATTTAAAAACAAAACAAAGAATAAGTCTCATTGCAGTATTAAGGAAAAGCAAATTTCATAATATGAAGAAAATAAAAAAAAATTATTACATATTCTATGAAGATTGTTTTAATATTATTCAAGCTGTATTTCTAGACTCTTCATTCAGAAGTGTCTATTTAAAATTTGTTAGATCAGAAGTCGGCAACCCGCGGTCCGCGAAGCGTTTTGGTGCAGCCCGCGGGGCATCTTAAAAAATTTTCCTTTTTTTTTTTTGGTTGTTAAAATAAGATTTTGGCCCAAGTGCGGCCCGCAGTAATCAACAAAAGGTTGCCGACCCCTGTGTTAGATGATTGCAACTGATTTAGAACTTCGTAAATAAATATGTTCTCAAAACTACTTTGAAGTTATAATGGTATGCTCTTCTAACTCCCACTTTTTTGTAGATAATAAAAGGGTCAGATCAGGGACCTGGCAAATAGATATCTCGGTTATACCTTATTAATAAATTTTGGAAATTTTCAATGACATTTGGTATATTTCTAATGGAGAGGATAAAAGTCGAAATACTTGGAAATTGATGTAGAGATTCCTTGAGTGAAGCCTTATGAGGTTTTTTTAATGATAGTCATCAAAGATGGCCCAGGAAGAATCGACTATTTACTGCAGTAATTTAAAGGAAAGGAAAATGAATTTGTTGTTGGTATTTTATGACAAAGGAGCATTAACCTTTAGGATATCTTAAAAATTGGATTTTAATGATAGTATGTCACTGGAATTGTAGAAGGTTGTGTAAAAAAGTAAAAGGGGCAAGAGCTTGAGTCTTAAATTATTTTAAAACTTTTTGGGAGTGTATAATATCCATGATTTTTTTTTTTTTCTCTTTTGCTTTAGAATTTCATTTTAAAATCAAAATTGATATTTAGCCAGGATAACTATTGTGTTAACGTGGGAAACGTAAAATTTTGATGTTATATTTAAAATAAGCTTCCTTCCAGTTTGCTCTTAATTGAATCTAAATACTACACAACTACAGGTCAAGTGCTTCCAGTGTAATATTTAGAAGTTGGCTTAATAGCTTAGATGCGGTTCAAGACGTTAATACTGCTAAAATTTTAGACTATTCAAGGTAGATTGATTCTGCTCTTAAATGTCATTTGAGCATTTCTTCAAAGCAATTGTGCTTCAGATTCAAAATCCCAGGGATCATTTTTTTTGGTAAAATATATACTGTACCGGGATTCATAAAGTGCTGGAAAGTACTGGTGGTTTTCACCGCCCTATATCTTTTAAACTACTGCTCATAAAAATCTGAAAACTTTTTATATAAAATCGTCAAACATATAAGAGTTTATGAGAATACAGTCTCTCGACGGAGAAACTAGTTGCTTTGTATTGATTTATTTTAGTTGTATAAATATTTTTGCATTTAAACAGGTGTATGGCTTTAATTTTGATGATATAAGAGTTATATTTTCATGTTATTTATTCATTATTACTGAAATTCATTTTATTTTTGTTCAAATGCCCCCAATATATCCTATATTTAAATAACTGTTGTGATGTTGTTTAAACTCTGAAAGTCTGGATCCAATATTCAAATGATGCAGAAACCTAATTAGGAAAATTTAATCTAAACACTTCTGTCATTAATTCCTTTGTTTAATTAAAAAAAAAAAAAAAAAAATTGAAAATGCATTTTGACAAATTACTTTTTTGAGACACAGTCGAATAATTTTTTTGGATAACAATTTTGATATATTGGGGGTGTTTGAACGCAAATAAAATGAATTTCAATAATAATGAATAAATAGTAACATGAAAATGCAACTCTTATATGTTTGACAGTTTTATATAAAAAGGTTTCAGGTTTTTATGAGCAGTAGTTTAAAAGATATGGGGCGGTGAAAACCACCAGTACTTTCCAGTACTTTATGAATCGCCCATTATAGCTTCAGAATAGTTTTGACTTAAGCTCAAGTAATTTTCTGTTCCTATTTTGCTGAAGACAGTTCTCTTGCACACTATAATTTTCAGTTGCTTTAAGGCTTTAAGTATCTTATTTGCAGAGAGTTTTTTTTTTTTTTTAAGAGCTTAAACTGTTGGCTAGAAACTTGATTCCAGAAATGCAACTTGTCACCCCTTCCCCCCTTAAAAAAAAATGTAATGTTGGTCTATTTTATAGATTTTTATAATAGACAATCTTTTAAAATACTAAATGTTAAATGTTGTATTGACAAAGACTAGTTTCATGGTGTAACTAGTCTTTTTCATATAATTCTACCAATAATAATAATAAAGAATGAGAAACAGTGCCTCTAGATTGAATTTAGTTTTCTTTTGCCAACAGCAGCAATACATACGTTTGAGATCATCATCTTGCAGGCAAGCTCTTAGGGCAAAACTGCCTACAAATATATTAACTACATTAATCTAGCATCTACAACTTTATATTAAAGAACTTTAAATTCGTTGTGCATCAGCCCATGATCACAATTTGGTAGTGAATTATGAATTGAAATTATTGTTAAGTCATTTAAATGAGACTGAAAATTTACTTAACGGCAAGTGGATGTCTTTTTAAAGATCACTTAATACGGCCTGGATTTCCAACACCTTTTTGTTTCTTGATGTTTTCATTTTTAATATATAGAAATATTTGTCAGATTATCCTGATTTTTATTTATACACACCTTTATTGTGCTTATAGATGCATACTGGTAACTAAGGGGAGCTTTTTTCTTTGGTTGGATGGGCAAGTTATTAGATTATATTTTTGTCATTTTTAGATTATAGTTTTAATTTTTTTTTAATCATAAGTGCAAGCATCGAGATTTTAGTTTTAGATCTTAGTTTTAGTATGTAATTGATGTTTGCTTTATCATAATATTCAAACATTGTAAAGAGAACAGATTACATAATTTCAAATGTTTCTGAATTTACAACTAATTTGAGATTGTGTATGTACAGTAATATAGTCAAACTAGGCTATATCGTGATCTTTCGGATCCAAGATCTCGAAGATTGCACGATTCCAAATCGATTTAAAATGGTCATTTCGCGATTACATCATTCAGAGCGATGTGAGAGAATTTTATATTTATAAATCATTACCTTTTCAACACTTTAATGGGTTACATTAGCCAAAATATTCATATTTCTGTTTTCTTACGGTTTGGCGCTTGCCATCTTGGCATCTTGTACAAACGACGAAAAATATAAAGGGATTAGCGGTATTACCCATTAAGTATTAATTGTAAGTAGCAAATCGCGAGCAGTTTTCTAAAATCAATCGATTTTCGTACTTTTTGGGCGAAAATATGATAAATTTTGCAATTTTACAATTGTACACCTTTTTCAAAGTAGAAGGGGTCCAAGACCAAATTGCATTATATCCGAATTAGCGATATAAACAACCGTGTTATAGCAGAGTTTGACTGTATAATCCTTCACTTAAACAGTGAAAGTATACTGTTAATTATGGTCACAGAAGATCCAAAGAATAAGGAATTCCTCCTTCTCTGTAGCATTAACAAAAAATATAAGTGAATTTAGCCAAGTTTCATTGTATTAAAGCATTCCAAGAACAACAATCGACAAAATGAAAATAAATAGATATAAGGAATTTAATAGTATACTTATCACTTGAGTTATACAGTATGCGTCAAAACGAACAATACCGAAATATTTATGTACAAAAAATGTTTGTGACGTACAGAATACAAACAGTAGTCGAAGCTCTCAGTACATGGAAGTCAATTTCCAAGTTTTTTGAGGAATAGCCCATTTTTGATATGCTGTCTTGTGTGTTGCAGGAAGTACTTGTAATGCTTGTGTAGATTATCAAACATGTCCCTGAAGAGAGGTTGCATTTGTTGTCACTGTAACTGGACGTCCAGTGTAGCCTTTGTGCTGTGCCAGAATGCTACCCGTCAGATGAAATTTTTTACTGACAGCTAACATAACCATGCTTATGAGTGTGGTTTTTGAAATTGTTTTCAAAATGCATTTCTAACTTATAGCAAACTTGGTACATTTGAAAATCCAACTCTGTATGACCGAAAATAATGCTCCACAATAAAAAAAAAATTCCTCTTGTTAGCCATTTGAACATCAATCAAGCTTCAACCAACATATGCATACTATTATATTTCCATGATGACGTTGAACGAGAGGTCAGCACATGATGGACATGAGCAACAAAGGCTTGTGATGTTCAGTATTGTTTGTTTTGGCACATACCGTATTTTTTGTGATCTTTGAAATGAAAGCTGTAAATTCTATTAGCGAACAAATGCTTGCAAAATAGGAATTTTTTGATATGCCTATTTAAATCAGTGATGCATATAAGATAAAGCTAGCATAAAAATCTCATATAACTACTGCATTTAGAAGCAATATCTTTTGTAGTTCTGTGCATTATTTCCTACTAAGTAAATTTGCTGGACAAAAAAGGAGTCGCCCCTGGCTGAATGTTACCTAATAGCATGTAATGCCTTCCAGCTCAGAAGAATAGCTGAAATACTGTTTGCCATGAATGCCATCATTGTACAGATGTAGTTTACATCCATTTTCATCCACTGTTCCAGCAACAATTCCGCAGTTCAACCAAATTGGCTGGAGGGCTCTGACTGTGCTTCGTTCGTTATTCCAAATAGTCCCACATATTCAAATCCGAGGATTTGGCAGGCTAGTCGAGAAAGGCTTCAGATTGCTCATCATGCAATCGGACACTTCCAGTCTTGGTCAAACGACAATTGTCTTGGAAGACTGAGATATCCATCTGGTGTTCACTGGAAACGATGCCCGAAAGGCGACATGTGGTTGACCAGAAGCTCAATGTAGCCCTTCTGATCACCTGCGTCGTGTCACCTCAACAGAAAGGAATCCATTTCCTCATAAGCGAAAACACCCCTAGAATATCAGAGCCTCCTCCAGCATCTTGAACACAGTTCTCAAAGAAGACTTTATATGGCTTACAATGTATTGTCATCTGATCATTTGAGTATAAGCAAAAACATGCCTCATCTGACCAGATAAGGTTTCTAAGAGTCAACAGTCCAGTATTTGTGATGATGTGTCCACTGTAACCTTGTGCATATCTGCTAACATATCTCTTCTGAAGTACTCTTCTCCAGCTAGCTAGCTATCCATGGCATCAGTTTCCCTTGTGGGTGTTTGTTTGGAAACAGCTTGTTAGACAATGCAGGCCTACAACAAGCAATTCCTGCCTTGTGGCAAAGTGGTTTGCCCTGAGTGTATGACAGCCAACTGGGGTCCCTATTGCTGAACAGTCTTTCTATCTACCATAGTTCTGGTAACGATTAGCAGTAGACTGCAATGTTTGCCACTGCTAGAAGATCCTTTGGACAGTGTTTCAAGGCACCTGCAAAATCAGCAGCTTCATGTACACTATGTCCTTTGGCTCAGCAAAACACACCTAAGAACTTTTTGCTCGACCCATGTTTTGCGGAGTAAATAACATATAGTGCACAACCATTTCTGATGACTAAATCCCTTAGTGCACGGCACAGCTATTTGTAGGGTTCTTTTAATGCTGTTGTGCCCTCTGTTGATGTTTAATGTAAGTACATCTCTTTCAGCTGAGGTGAATTAATTTTTTTTTGTCGGATTAACTTATTTTGGATTTTAAGGATAGCCTTTCTGAAGTTTTTCTTATATTCTTGAATTCAAAAGTTATTATGAAACTTGCTGATGAGTGTTCATAATGGTTTGATGCTCAAATCATGCAATCTTAAGCATAGGCTTTTTTTTTTCTCCAGAAAAGTAGTTGTAGACACTGTTACAGCAAATAATTCGCTATTATGATTTCTGCCATAGATTTTAAGAAAATAGAATGACCTCTAATCAGTTCTGCTAATTCCTTTTGACATCCCCAGTATAGCAACTTATTGTTTGGCATAATGATATAGAAAGCAAAATCAGTGTGCTTTAAATTACAGTTAATTATAAGTTTTATCTCCATTTCAGCTGATCTTTGGGTTGTAAACCTTCCACAATGAGATTATCTTTTGAAATGACATAATTTTCAATGAAACATTTGTTTTAAATGATAGAATAGCTTACATGATAGCAAATTATTTCTAGACCAATTATTTCTTATGCTATTAGGGTATTTTAGATTTTTGCCAATGTTACAGCAGCATTAATAAGATTTCCAAATTACTATTGCCAAATGAGAGACAACAAGTTTTGGAAATTTCTCGGTTAAAATCTAGAACAAAGCTTAAGTGATATAGTTAATACCATTTTATTATCAGATTAAGTTAAAATATCCCACTGTAGGCCTATGCAGGCCCTTGGGGTCACATGAGGGTAAAATGCCTGGGACTAAAGGCATTTCATATGGCATTTTTAAACGACAGAAATTCAGACTAAATTCTTTGTGCGGATTTCTTCAGAGTGGTTTTCGGAGGCCATTTCACATGACCCCGAAATCGTAGATAATTTTTTACAGGAAATGACATTAATAACCAATCTAAAATGGAAGCAGAGATTACTTCCTTTGGCATAAAGCGAAGAAAATAACTGAAAATGGAAGCTCCAATTTTGCGTTCTCGTTTTCTAAATGTTCAACAAAATGTTTTACTATTACTTAGTTGTTATTCTGCATCGGCACCGACTTCTTGAAAATGAAAGTGGGAGACCAAGGATTGAAAGGAGATAGCGAGTTCGACCGGCATGGAGGAAAGCTCACTTTGATGCCATGTTTTCAGTGTATGATTCCATCTGTTTGGTGTCGCACAGGATCGTGGGGTTACAGGGAATCTCATCACTGATTGGTTCAGAAAACCGTTGCCTGGATGACCATTCCATTTGGCCATTCCAACGACGACATTTTAACATTCAAATCGTTCGTGGAGATGTCGAAGGACAGAATTTCGTGGCCATGTGAAATGCATTTAAGTTGGGTCTCAGACCGATGCCCGCCTGCTCTTAATCCCTAGCAGAGAACCCAGTACCAATTTTTAGAGAGGGCTGGGTGGACCCTAAGATGGTCTGGAGAAAATTCAGCATGGAAAAATTCCATAACTACCAGGGTCAAGGATTGAACTTGGCTCCTCTCGGCCGCAGTCAAGTGCCACATCACTTGGCTATCAAGCCCACATTTTGTCAGATACAGTAGCATTTTCCAAACTGGTCTATTGCCCAATAACTATCTCAAAAAAATAATACCAATCCTCAGAAAAATTAAGAATTAAAATACAATAGTGACCATAAAAATAAATTTTATAGTTGATTAGAAGTAGATTAGCAGTCCTTAAAATCTTGGAAGTATTCTGATGTTATTGTTGTTGTTTTTTTTTTTTTTTACTACATGGGAGCAAATTCTTTTGTTAACTGACTGGTAAAGGATTTTGACTATTTAAATAAGATTCTACTTGTAAGAAACTGTGACTGAGATTTTTTTTTTTTTTTTTTTTTTATTTTGAAAGAAACATTATTTGGTTATCAACTGGGAAAGCATGAAGCATGCCGATGTTTAGGGTTCTTAGATTTACCTGCTGCATTATATTTTCGGATGTGTTGCTAAAAATACACTGTTAAAATATAAATTGAAATTTAAGAAGTTAATTGCTTCAAAATTAAGTTTATAAGAAATATTCTTTTAGCAAAGTGCTGTCAATATCTAAGAGTGAATATGAATGACAGTAGTTTGTAATTTGAAAATAGAAATTCAATAATGTCATTAAACTATTAATAGACGTATATTCTGACGTATTGAAGAAATGACAGATATTGAAATATTTCAGACAAATCATTTATTTCCTAGCAGGATATTTTCGTGATGACTACAGATTTCTGCCAATTTGAATCCAGCTGTCCTGACCTAACAGTTTTTGTCAGTAGGCAATTTGTTTTTGACTAGGCAAATTGATCTAAACCCATATGCTTATCTTTTCATTATAAATTGAATATATAACATATTTGAATTAAACTTTGAGCTATTATTAGATAATGCCAAATCTTATTATTTTTTTATCAAATAAAATTATTTCATTTTTATCGCACCCGAAAGAAATTTTAAAGTTGCAATAAAATAAGTATCTTTATCCATTGGGAACAGATTAACATCTTATAGAAAGTTGGGTAGCTGGTACAAGCTAGATATGTTTTTCTAGGGGAACTCTTGTCAATTTGTGCTGCTTTTGTTTTTTGGTCTCAATGTTAGAATTTCGATATTGAAATAGAGGATTAAAAAAAAAATGTTATAAATTGCATTAATATTTTTGAATAATTATAATATAAAAGGGAACTTGATAGATGTGTGTGTGTGTTTGTTCAAAATGTTTAGCATACTTCCCAACATGCTACATACTTAAAATTGGGCGTGTGGGTAGGTTAATTAAATGATCTGTGGAATAGGAAATTTTAACGTATTATTTATATTACAATTTAAAATTATTAGGAGTAGGAATCGGTACATTTTTACTGAGTCCAAGAATTGCTTCCGACTCTTGACTTTTGACTCCACAGCCCTGTTTCCCACAGTGCAGCGAGAGGTGGCTTAGTAAAGTTATCATTATTTTTCTGAACTTAGGCATGGGATTGAAATTTTTCTGATTAAATAAGATAAATTAAGTTGATACTTGCAAATAGTGAATGGTTGTAGAAATTTGCTCTTTCAGTGAATTTGATTCTTAATGAATTCAATCTAAAATTGCTAGGTGAAACTAGAGTAGTACACTCTGAAGTGAAAGGATTTAAACATAAATTGACTTTTTTTTTTTCAATCCCAGCTGATGAACAGTTTTACTCACTTTCATTGCTGTGGAAAATTAAGCAAGAATTGATTCATTTTTTATTTTGTTCAAATTTGGTTACGGCCTCTCAATGATCTCAAGCTACAGTTTCAATGCATTTTTCTGACCTGATGAAATCAGGTTAAGGCTTTTTCAAAATCCATTTGACTGCATTGAGAACTTCCTGTCAGATCTTCAACTGGAAGTTATTGACCTGCACTCCGACAACATGTTGAAAGACAAATGCAAAGAGGGAAACTTAACTGACTTCTATAAATGCTTCCCAAATGAAGGATATATTTTTTTAAAATCGTTTGCTTGGGGATTGATTTCATCATTTGGCACAAACACCTGTAAAAAGACATTTTCAAAGATGAAATGTGTTGAATCTGCTTATAGGTTGCTCCTAAAATTATCAACATTTAACAATCTATTTTCATTACAAGTAAGTTGCACACATTTTGAACTTTTGGTTGGCTTAACTTTGTGTCTCACACACACACAAAAAAAAAAAAAAAATCATGAATCGGGTTGATTTCGTAATACCATCACCACAAGAATTGTATTTGAAGTTTATGCTAGCTCTTAATGAAAAGTATTAGATTAAAAAGTTAGGGTGTGTGATATATATCTAAAACATTTCCATATCTAGTCCTCCTCCAGAAAGAGTTGATCTAATGCAGGTAGTGGAATAAATCTGCTACACTATTCTCATTAAAAGTCATTATTAATATTTCTGAGGTAGAACTTTTAAAAGCTTTCAAGTGTATAAGTGAAGAAAATGTAATTGCTGTACAATTATTAAAGAAACATTAATTAAGAGGAAAAGAATTTTCTGAAATGCTTGAAGAAAGATGTAATTGGGAATGATGAAATCATGACTGATATTGTAATAAGACTTGAAGTAATTCTGGAAAATTCTTTAGTACATGTTTTAACCATATTCATGTGCTAGAAGAAAATGCGCTGGTTAATTTGTTTTTTAAAAATGGGGAAAAGGGATTTTTGAGAATTAACCCTAATGATCTAGTGCCATTATAAAATTGATGTGAAGTTTTTACAAATCTTAAAAACTTTAGATTTTGCTTGAATATCATTGAGACGACCAATGGGAATGGTGATGCCATTCAACATTTGACTTGTTCATTTTGTAAGAACTTTGATTTGATTAATTTTAAGTTAATATCAGAATTTGACTGAAGTAATAATTAATATGCAAAACGATAAAAAAATTAAGATTGAAAATGGCATTAGAGGAAATAAGGTCTTTCGTAAACTTTTAAAAGAAATGACTTCCGAAGTCAACTTGGAATATTGAAATTGAAGAGTTTGTACTATCTTAGATGTGAAGATATTATCTTAGGTGTTAAGTACTTGTATCACGAAAGATATCAGTGAGAATCCATTGGTTTAAATTGAATACATTGCAATCATTTCAGCTAGATGATAATGAAAAAATCTTGTTAGCATCCTGCTGAAAAAAATTAATTTTATCTTTAGTTTAATAGTATTTTAATATAATGGTTTGATTTTGAAGATATAATTTCTTGTTTAATTGTTGAGATAATTTGCCAGCTTTGATGTTATTCTGGAATTTCAATTTTTTCTTTGTTTCTTTAGGCAGCAAGATGACTACCAGCTTGTTAGAAAACTCGGGCGAGGGAAATATAGTGAAGTATTTGAAGCAATCAACATAACTAACAATGAAAAGTGTGTTGTAAAAATATTAAAGGTAAGTTACAGTTAAAATGTATATTGCTTCATTATATAAAACTAGTAAAAGAATGAAAGGGAAAATAAAAATTCTAAAATTTATAAATATCTAGTTTAGTGCCTCCAGAGATGAACTAAATTTTTTTAATAACTACTGCTAACATTTAAAAAAAAAAAAAATCTGAATTTTTAGCAAGGTTAGGCTAATTTTTGAAGTAGAAAAGGTCTTTATTCGATGATGAAAATCCCAGATCAGGAGATTTTCCATAAATTGCTTGGCAAACTGAATATATATAGGGACCCTATTTTGTGGTAATAACGATATCCGCGAAATAGTCACCGCTATTTTGTGGTAATAACGATATCCGCGAAATTTTTATTAAAGGTTGTGTTGTTGCTTTTCATGGAGCAAATCGCATAAATCAGTAATTTTAAAGGCAAAAAACGCTAAAAGGATAAATAAAATAAAATAAAAACACTTTCGTTCATTTGTTTGAGGTTTTAGTTGCTTTAAACAACAGAGGGAGGACCAGTACGCACGCATGTACCAAGCTAGCGTCATCTCGGCGTTTGTGTTTCATATTATTTTGTGGTGTACGAAATTTAATATCTCAAGTTTTGTGTTTTTTAATAATTAATTTAATGAAAAATTATAGTTTATTTGTGGAAATGTAGAAATCTATTATGATAAAATAAACGCGAAATAGTCACCGCTATGGAGCCTTTTATTTTACCGCTATGAACAGTTTTATTTCACCATAAAATAGGGTCCCTAAATATATAATGATTTTGTATATAGAGGCTAAGATTTTCATTTGTTATATTCTAATGGGAGCTGGCAAAAAGAAATAATATAAAAATAGTTAGTGTTGAATGTAACATCAGATCCTGGGCTACATGTTTTGCTAATGGAAGAATTTAATGTACATTGACATTTAATGATTGTGTGATTGTTGAAGTATTAAACTTTGTTTTATGGGTAGTGAAAGAGAAATTGTTGTGCTCATAGATCATGATGTTATCTTGTATTTACAAGGGTTGGACAAAATAATGACACCTATGAAACGATACAAAATCTTTATTAGTAGAATGTTGACCCATTCTTCACCTGAATTACAGCTTGTATCCGACGTGGGATGGACAGATATAGGTCATGTACAATGTTTCAGGGAATATGCAACCAGGGAGGTGGAAACCTGGCATGCACTTTGGCCTCCAAAATACCCCACAAAGATTCGATTATGTTAAGATCAGGAGACTGAGGAGGCCAGATGAGATGTTTTATTTCTTATTCATGTTCATCGAATCATTCTTGGACATACGAGTGTGAATGGGGAAGAAGTAGTCTTGGAACAAAGGTCGTTCACCAAGGAACACAGTCTGCAGCGTAGGACAGAGATGATTCTGTCTGAGGTAATTCAAAGAAAGCTGAGGTAATTCTGTGTTGTGACCTTCCCATGCAGGAATATAAGTGGTCCCAGACCATTCCAAGATAACGTGCTCCACACCATCACAGGGCTCTCCATGCTTAACAATAGGAAGGAGGCAGTCAACAGGAAAGGCTTCTGCAGGTGTTCTCCACACAATGTAAAGGAAGTTTTGTCAGACCAAATGACTTATCCCACTGCTGTTGTGTCGTGTGTCTGATTGTGGGACCATTGCCTTCGCTTCACCACATTATGCAGTGCCACCATTGGTTTTGGAGTAGTCTCTGCCATGAATGTTTGCAGTATGCAGTTCCCGTTGGATAGTTTTTGGTTGATCCTGTGATCCATGGATAGATTTCATAGTTGGGAAAAAATTACATCTTTATTGACTAACCTCTAGGACTGGACCCTGGTGGTAAGCAAGGCATATAGACACTCCATTAAGGTGGTCCTGATGACTATGGTTGGAAAAGCAACCTTTGTCGAGGGCAGCAATCCTACAGTTCCAAGAGTTTCCTTGAAAAAAGGGCACAGCTGGCTTATTAGGACTGTTCGCCTTGTAATCCTATATATATTTCATTTTCTGCATTTCAAAAAAGTTACTGTGAAAGCATTTTACAGCATTTTCCATAAAATAGCGTTATTTTTTTTTTTAAAGTTTATTATGTGATGCTTCATTGTTAACAAAGTTAAGAAGAAACAAAATTAGCTAGGCACTTAAAAGAATAGTTTTCACTCAATAAACATACTTATTATTAGAAACTACAGGCAAAAATATCTTTCTGTCACATTAAAAAAAATTGCCTGTTATTCTACATATGTATAGGCCTATATCATTGAACACTACAGTCAGAAGAAAAAACAGTACTTGGAAACAAGCTCATTCATTTGCATACAGGAATAGATATACCTATAAAAAACAGAATATTACATGTTTCCACTACAGATTCACTTTTCATGGTTATGTCTGTCATTTTTCACCAGTCCATACTTCGAGAAAAATCTCGCACAATTTGCATTGCTCGTCGGAAGCCACATGTATCTAAGAGCATCAATAACCAACTTTAAACACTTATTTAAAGTGTTTTGCCATATATCTCGAATTACATTTAATTTGTGAGACCAACATAAACCATTTGGGTTCCAATACAGTTGTTTCACGTGATCCGGTGATTTACAGAAGTTGATCTGGATTTGTGTGGGGTGAGTCAGACACACCGGATTCTAAGAAAAAGATTCTTTTAACATGACCTCTGATGACATAATTTAAGCCTAAGAGAACCAAACGGGAAATAAAATAGAAAAATAAAATAAAAACACGTTTTTTTGTTGTTGTTGTTTTTTTTTTAAATCGCTCTATTTTGCTCTTAATTAGAATTTTCGCTCGAAATGAGAGATTTCGCTTTTTATTGTGAACTTAAAACCATACTAATTACACACGAAACTTCCAAAAACTCTTGAGAAAATGAAAAATGCAGTAGCTTATTGCATTATCACTCAATGCAAAAAAACTCGTCCCCCTAATCATTATACATCATTCATAAGCATGTTGTACTTAATAAAAAAAAGAGGGGGGGCCT
>JAFIDM010000003.1:38331819-38355830 GCA_023159025.1 Thereuonema tuberculata | reverse complement strand
TTCATTTTTAACTCACATTTTAACTCACTCTGCTTAGGATTCCAACAAAGAATTGATCGCCGTCCTGTTGCCAGCGTGCAAGGTGGTCAGAGCATATTGCATAGCGCACCCACCTTTGAACTTCTGTCAGTGCATGCGGTACCCACCGCGATGCGATTTTGTGTAGGTGCAGCTCCTTATGCAATATCCTGTGGACGGTGCGTTTCTCGATGCCACTTGCCCCCTCTAACTCCAGTAGCGTCCATCATCTGTCTTCATGCACATGCCACGTCGATGACGGCACATGCCACGTCGGTCCGCACACTGACAGGTCGTCCCGAATGTTGCTCATCACTGGTTGACACACGCCCTTGCTGAAACTTTCCTACCCACCGTGTTACTCTACGGTATGGTAGAGCATTATTCCCAAGGGCTTCTACTAATTCACTGTGACATTCCATCGCATTTCTCCCTCGGAGAACGGCTATTTTGATGTAAGCGCGCTGCTCAACACGGGTTACTTCCATCTTGCACGACACTCACCAACTGCTTGATTTCACAGCCCTCGCTGCGCTAATACCAGCTATCACAGAGCCATCTGTTGTTCTGCATACACACTATACCTGCAGAACTTCCACACGACACATATTCGTTTGTGATCCATTCACATATCTACAAGAAAAAAAATAGTTGCCATGACTTATGCCCCAACCCTCGTATTTATACTGTAAATCATTTTTAATAAAAATTTAGCAACTTTTTATTGGTCCCAATTATATATTTAATTTTACCAGTTCATGAAAGTCAAAAGTTTGGGTACCACTGATCTAAAATAATATTATATAATTGTAAAATTCTTTTTTGTTTTTTCCTGATTTTTTTTTATTTAAACGATTAAAATTTTCTTAAAAATATAGGAAAAAAGCAAGGCTGTCAGCTACATCAAATCAAATGAAAACTCAGAGAGAGAGATAATAAGCCTCAAAACTGGAAAAGATTCTGAAGAGTATTATAATGAACTGAACATTAAAATAATTCAGTGTTCAGGATTACAATCTTTCTCGAAAGGTAACAGTTATTTAGGTTACTGAATACCATAGATATCATTAACATTGATTACTTTTACCTTTTATGCTTAAGATTGCTATTTAACTTACTAGTATTAATTAACACAGGTTAATTCTGTTAATCGTAACCTCTTCCTTTTATCATAAGATTTACTACAACTTTTTTTTTTTTTGCGCAAAACCTCATTTAGAGTATTTCATTTCTATAAATGACTATTATTGTAATTTTATTCTTCCAAGATTTTTTTCTCATCGATCCAATAGAATAAAACCTCATGAAAACATCATATTTTCATAATAATATTTAGGATGTAGATACAAATTTACATGTTATTATTTTGTGTTTTTTAGTTGTGAAACACAATTCTTTGTTGAAGATGTGAAATCATACTTTGAAATGAAAAGAATTTTTTTTAATTTTAAATTTAGATACTGTTAACATTTATAATAACAGTAATGACGGTTTTGGATTTTCACTGAAATGCATAGAATAGGAAGGAAAAAAAACCTGATATAATTGATAAAAGGCTTTTCTGATAGAAGTTTCTACTGAAATTAAATAAACAGTGTTATTATTTTGTGTGATCCTAAGAGCTCAAGTGATATAGGTGTTCATCTACAGACTGGAGGAGGCTGTGGATTTTTCCAGGTTCTTTCTTCTCCAAGCAGGTTCTAGGGTTCCCCTGTACTGTTTGTAAAAATATGGGATTGAAGTTTTTCTTGTGCATTAATATAGAACTAGTCATCCAACCTGTCAATTGGCTTATTTCGCTATCAGCATACGCTTCCAGCAACCACAAGCAGTCCTTGACATAAAAAATGGGTTTTAACTTATTTAACACGTTTTACTGCTATAATGAGTAAATAAAGATTTGAGCATGTTCCTCTTTCTTTTTTTTATGATATCTTCTCTACCATATTATCATTATTTTATAATACTTGTTTTATTTTGACTTCAAATGATTATATTTTAATTTCTTTTGAGGGTTTGATAAGAATACATGGATTTCTTCTGAAAAACGTGTATTTATAATTAATGATATGGTTGTGATATGTCAGTTTTAGTTTCTTTAAAAAGTTATACCCATGAAATCAGCATGAGTCTATATCTGTAGGTCTGTTATGCCTAAAAGCTTGTGAATCAGTGAAGTTTTTGATAACCTACTATACCTATTTAATCTTTTTTCTTTTTGGAAACCTTGTCTAAACCCTTACAACTCCCATAGAAACACTGATGGATACAGTGCTAAGTTTTTTGACAAAATATAAAATTATTGCTTCCCTGGAAGCTCATCACAGCTACTTGCTTAATGACTGAATGTCATTATTATTCCCCTAACAACTCTACCTGGGTCCACTGCAAGACAGAAATAAATTAGAAGAGAAATAGTTAACTCACACCAACTGTAGAAAATGAAATTCTGTCACTAGCTAACAAATGTATTGTAGTCTATTCTGCAGTTATTTTACATTTTGTGAGTCCTTTCATTTGATTAAATAAAAGGATTTTGGTACATTAGTATTAGTCATTTTTAGTATTAGTATTTTTTTTAAGTTATATTTTATTATAAAACTTCAGTACTAAGTTGTAGCTTAATATTAAAAATACATTAAAAATTGATGATTGAGTCTCATGTCACTTAAATTACTATTGGATTTTATCACTTTTAAGCAATTAGCATTTTAAGGAAAAAAAAGACTTTTTGAGGTTTTTCAAGAACATTTTTTATAACAAAACAAATAAAATATGTAATTTTCTTTTACATAGGTTAATTAAGCTATTATCTAATTAGATAAACGTTTCTTTAACATTTTTATTTATATTTTAAAAATTGATGGTTGTCATATATCACATCAAATCTAGTTAGTTTACTTACATCAGATTGTCTTGTTTTACAGTTTGTTATTGAGCTAAAACTTTATAAAAAATTAAACAAATCGTACTAACATAAATCGGCAGTCATGTCTATTCAGAATTTCATATATGGTTTTGATATTTTTTATTAATACTTAAAACATATTCAAACTTTTAGTTATATTAGCAATATTTATCTTAAGCTTATTATACATTTTTAAAACTTTTAGTTAAATTAACAACATATATCTAAATTTTATTATTTTTTCAGATGCTCAACCATCACCCTATTGTATGTACAAATTTTACAATTGGCCAGATCATGACACTGCCATAATTCCATGTTCTACAAATCCTCAGTTTCAAGATCATAAAATATTTCAGATAATAATGGATAAAGATATTGATAACTATTTAAAAAGTGAGGTAAATTGTTATATGCATTTCTTCATCTTCTACTTTTTTTGCAGCCTAAAATTTTGAATATAGAAAATGATTATGATGTGACTTAAAAAGCAAAATTTAGTAATTGAAAGTTTAGCTTAAATTTGTGTATTTGGTAATGCCGTTGTTATATTGATAATCTCCTTGAAACTATTATGTTTTTATAGCATTTTCAACTGTTATGTTATCACCAAACTAATTCTTTAGCCACTTTCTACCATTTTAATATTATATCAAGTTACATTACAGTAAAATATTTATTTTCTCTGTGTTTTTTACTACAGAAGCATCACGAATTTAAAATCTTTTCAGCAACACGGATGTCATCTTTCATCAGCAGGATAGCTCAAAAGGTTTGAAACTCTCTCCCTGATGTCATTTACAGCTATAGTGAAGAGATTTGAATCTTAATACTTCTGGGAAGCAGAGAAGATTCCTAATTTACCATAACTTCATATAAAGGATTAAGGAGAGAAAGTGGCTAATGAATCGAGTTGGTTATGACATTCTTACGTGTCTGCTCGAGAAGTGACTAACTTCTAAAAATATTTTCCATATTTCTGAGCTTCATCAATTTAGCCATGGATTAGGATCATTGAATTATTGGAATATTCATCATTGTAAAGTAGCTGATCTGGAATTTTCCTTCTAATGACTTAGGATTAAGTTAATATTATAATTTTCAATATTAAAAGCAAATAGTCTTTCATATACACAACCTTCGATTTTGGAGATGTCGTCATCATTTAAAAATTTCAAGATAAAGAAGACAGTTTTAAGCTGGCGAAATTGGAATTAAATATTAGGAAAGTTGAAGCAATCATTAGTTTGTCAAAGTTGTGTCTATGTGCAGGCTATGAAAGTTCATAGGCCAAAGAAGAAGTCCGGTTCATCTGTAATCCAAAAATGAACTGATCCTTTTCTCCCATTTATTGCAAGGGCTGGATTAATCTTAAGGACTGGAGGAGAAATACTCCCAGATAAAATTGTAATCTTACCCAGATCCTACAATCTGTAGACAAAAATGCCTATAGCAACTTCTGAAATGGAAATTTCTTTGAATATTTTTTATTTTTCAAGTGTGAAATATTAATTCCAGAAAACTAGGAAGAAAATATAAAAATAATAAAAAGTTACTGTTCAGATTATTACATTGTGTTAACATATGAAGAATATTTGTTTCTTTCTATCATTTGACAGCTTGTTCTGGCATAACCTAGTGGTCTAAGCAGAAGTCTCCCACTAGGCAGATGTGTCAGAACCTAGGTTCAAAATGTGTTTGTCAGCCTCTTCTTCACTTTGTCTTCGAGACGGAAGCCATTCCAAATGACTTCTTGAGGAAGGCAATAGGAAATCACCTCAGTATCTATTCCCTAGAACAGTGCTTTAGTTGGAAAAAAATATTTCTGGGAACTCACCTTTAATGTAGTAGTTTCCATAGGGTATGATATTCAGAAACCTCTGCTTTAGCCTCTTGCTTCCTGAAAGCTGTTTCATCTGCTAATCTCCTTCCTGCCCGCAGCCAAGATTTCACATACGGCTCAGGATTGTTGATTCCAATAAAATTTATATAGACATGGTTTGGGATAAATATTTCTGGGAACGCCGTTCCCGCTCAACTAAAGCACTGCCCTAGAATAAAGCAAGTCTCAGAGATTGGAGAGCACCAATGACCTGCTGATGCAGCAGAAATACTGGTGATGATGATCATTTGACAAAAAACAAATAAATAAATCCTATATTATTATTTTTAAAGGACTAAATAGTCAGAAGCATTAAAAAAAAAAGGAAAAATTACAAATTTTGTATCCAACACAATAAATATTCACTTGTTGTCTCAACCAACATACAAAAACTGATGAATATATAACTAATCCTTTTTAAATACATAGATGTTTGATAATGAATTTTGTAATGAATAATGTGCTACATTTTTTTTCTACCTTTTCTGGAAGATTTTTTTCTTTGTTTATTTCACTCTGTTCTTGATATTTGCACTTGTTTTAGTGGACACTGTCCATCGCTTTGCTCCAGAATCTTCCCATATGTAATGGAAAACAACATTTTATTTATTCAAAAAAACCAAATTACATCATAAAATTAAAACTAAATTAAAGTTTAAATTCTAAAGAACGCATGCAATACAATATTGAAATCCATTTGTAACAGTCGGAAATTTGCGCAGTTGAATTGACCATGGCAACAATACTTCTGTTGCCTACAACGCGAGTGCGAAATTCCATTGTTGCTTACCTACTCACATAAGCTGTTTTCTTAATAATATAAATTAATTAGCAATTGGAGTTGGTGGAGCTACTGTTCCATATACTAAATTAAGGTTGCACCATATATTTATTGTATCCTGAAAAGATCTTTAATGATGAATTATCTTATGTATAAATTACTACTTTCACATTTCAATTAATTTTATGTATCATTATAATATCTTTCTTTTGTTTTCATTATAGCAATTAAACATCTATATATTTGATGATTCTTCATCTGAAAATAATGGCTTTATTGGAATGGCTGTAGTGCCTTTACTTCCTTTAGCCCATAACAAATCTATAAAAGGAAGTTTTGAACTAAGTAAGGTAAGGAAATTTTTGCATATATGCTTATAATATCAAAGAAAGTTAATTTGTAAGTAATTGGGAGACCAAAATAAAAGATTTAATGGAAAATTATTGTTACTCTTTATATTATATCAGTATTTGTATTTTCAAAAATCAAAGATTACTTTTTGGGATGTTTACTACTTATGCGCCTTTCTTTTGATTTGTGGAAGTTCTGTTAATGATTTAAGGGAATTTTTGGGTACCTAAGTGAGAATTTGAGATTGAGAAGT
The DNA here is from genome assembly GCA_023159025.1 of Thereuonema tuberculata. Classification (NCBI taxonomy): domain Eukaryota; kingdom Metazoa; phylum Arthropoda; class Chilopoda; order Scutigeromorpha; family Scutigeridae; genus Thereuonema; species Thereuonema tuberculata. The sequence goes on along the minus strand of JAFIDM010000003.1, from coordinate 38,349,637 downwards.
GACAATATTGGCAGCACTTAATCTTGCAGTAAGCTTTGCTGAGATTATCATCATGTTTACTGCAGCCGTCTTTCATCTTATCGATCATTATAACATCCTGCAAATGTTTTAAAACATCCTGCAAATGATTCTGTTACTTACGGAACATTAAATAAATCAAAGTCTGCTGCTTTAACTTTAGAAACTCCTAGAAATTTTAATTAACATGATTTCAGTGTGATTTTTAAGACCTTATAAAATGCATTACATATTGATGCGTGCAATCTTTTCTCTTTCCTATATGGTAATACTGTCTAACACATTTATTTTGACGATCACGTTTGCGCGAGAATTACGAAATTCTCCAGATCTCGCCATTAGCCTCTTCAGCAGGTCTCAAGAAATTTAGTATTTTTAATGTCTGTCACTAGGAAAATGCTACATAATGAATTTATTGTTTGTTTATTGACTGATTTCAATTTATTAAAACCATATTAAAATGTAGTAAAAGTCTCATGCATTTCCCCGTATTATAATTCATTTAAATATTTCAATATTTTGTGATGAAGACATGGATAGAGACTATTCTCGCGTAAATTAAGTGAAATCACGAAAATACGGGATCGTCAACTTCCATGAGTTTAATAATATGTAGGGTGTCCCAAAATTAGACCGACAAACTATGGGTGGTTATCAAAGATACCAAATGAGCCGTTTCAGCATGAGATGGAATCAAAGAAACATATTGTATTAACATGAGTGACAGATTTACAGCAGTTGTTCATTTACTTTACAAAATGTTGACCATTTACTTCAATACAGAGTTTGCATTGTCGCAATTGAAAGTGTAGCTATGTAGACAAAAAGTAACTTCAAAGAACAAACTGCTGAATTAACAGTCTCATGGATTAATGTTAAGAGGGATATTGCGATATCAAGTTATTTGACTGCAGAGATCCTAGTGGAGATAAAGTAAATCAGCAATGAAAGTAGAATGTAGCATTAGTAGAGAAGATAGAGGCCAGGTGAATGATCTTTCTTAATTAAATGGGTTGTAAATAAATTTAAAAAACGGGACTAGATGAGCTGGCAGTTACTTAATAGAGGCAAAAATATATCCAAATTTGCAAATTGTAAACAAAGAAAATTTCATTGAACAGCAAATAACTGGATCATAATTGTTGTAGCTATCATGTTTGGAAAATCGAAGCAACGACTAGATAATATTTGGGATTTCTCTTCAATAATTCTCCCTTCATATCACAAGAAGCTATGATCAGAAATGATAAATTACATACTGAAACCAGCATCTTTTAAAATATAATTAATTAGTGCACTTCTGCATATCTATAATTTGAATTGTCTCAAAAACTGCCTCCGAAGTAATTCTCAATCAATTCTCTTTTGTTCTCTAATGCCAAAGGAGCCTCATTCGTACTTTAGATTAACCATGCCCAAATTGGGCAAATCTATTAAACTGCAATCTATACACTGGCAAGGTTGTATTGTTTTACAATAAATTGAAAATTTATAGAAAATGATTATGAGTATTTACAATACTTATCACGGTTAGCACAAAAGTATCTTTTAATGCTAGAAGTCAAATCTCACTCATATTCAGATACTTCTTTAAAATAAATACAATTCACAAAAATTCTTCGCCTCCATGTTTTTAACTATCTTCTCTTCATCTAACATCATCTCTTTGAATAAAAATTCAGCCAGTTTGAATATTCCAACAAACAAGCTAAAATCATTATTTCAAGAAGAGTTTGAAATTTCTGCATTTGGACCAAAAAAAAATAACAGTTTATTTTTTTTTTTAATTCACATTGCATTATTTAGATAGTTGCATTCACAAAGTAAGTTCAAAATAGGTTAACTCTATTTTGTTGAAAAATAAAATTGAATATTAAAAATGAATCGTTATTTGGTTTTAGATTTTATTGTTTGAAATTACCTTTGAATTCGATTCTTATGGACAGTTGTCCTAAAATAAATAAAAGAAGCCATTATTCCCTTTAAGTCAAATTTAAAACAATTTTGAAATAGGTGATCATTGAATGAATTAAAACTTAATCTAATTTGAGATAGTGAAATCACACTAATCTAACCAAAAAAAGATGGTAAAAATGAAAACAGGAAAGTATCAAAAGAATTTGAAAAATTAGAAAAAAAAAAACATTAATAATAAATCGAGTCAGGTTTTCAATTTTGATAAAAATGGTTAAAATTTAGGAAAGTATTTTCTTTAAACTATTAATTTATTTTGTTTTTTGGTTGATCTTTTTAATATACATGTGTTTATGTGTTTCTCCTTGAAATTATATTTTAGGGAAATTTTTAAGATTTAATTTCTTTTGAAATAGGTTGATAACTCTTCAAAAAGCTATATTGATATCTCAGTATATTGGAAAAAACCTTATAGTCCTAAATATCCAGAGGTATGTTTTTTTATTACTATTTTTGATTTAAAAAGGTGAAGAAAATAATATTATTTTAATGAGTAGTAACAGGAAAGACGAAGTCACACGGAAGAAGTTTCTGTGTGAGTTTTTAATCAGACACACTAGTAACTGAGAAATGTTATCGTGTGATTTGCTTCTCTCTGTTTTCAGTAGGAGAACTGGAAATGGAGAGATTTCTATTTTTCTGTCTCTTCAATTAACAACCAATCAAGCGCTCCCGGAGCAATGACGTCACGCCACCACAACGAAGTAAGTGCCATTTTTAAAATGTCGTGGAGTATAGAATCTGTTGAAACTTTCATTGATTGTTAAGAACATCAATGAATTTATGATGCACTTTTTTTATTACAACAAGCTCGCTAGGAAAGCAGCTTTAGAAGATCTTTGCAAAGTTGTCAGCAAACACAAATGAAGGCGAAGTTAAAACGGGGACCATTCGGTCCCAGTTCGTGGTGGAAAGTCAGCTAACGAGGTAAGCGATTTTGCTTTACCTAAAGTTATACTTAATCGTTCAGAACTGGGTAAAACCGGAGATGAGGGTACCAGCTTTCGACGAACTTTTTTTGACGGCCGCTTCCGCCTCTTGCTAAAAGGGATAACCACGGTGAATTAGGCGTATGCAAACCATTAAACCGGAAAAATAAACAAAGAACAAACATTTTACGATAATTCCAAGCATTAACACAACTCAGGAATCCACTTAGGCCACTGCAACTAGCGGTCAACAAAGCGGTAAACCACTCGTCACCGATGTATCCTTCCGGACACTGCGATTGGCTTGTACCCTATTCTCCGGTTTAATCTTTATGAGTCTATGCATTCTAAATAATGTGAATACATATGAGAAGAAGTTGTGAAAAACATCTCAAGCTCTGAAGATGCCTTCTCACCCATTTGGACTAAATGCCAGCAAGAAAGTTTTCCTCCAAGAACTGGAACTACTCAGTTAGCCTAGAAGATTCAATTCACCAAAACCAGTCAACATCTCAATGGAATTCTACAACCTGAGACATGTTTTGGTGCTTCCTATATTGCTGTTTCATCATTTGTCCCTGCAACACAACTACTTCTGAACAAAGGCCCTTTTCAGGGCCAGTACTTTCTAAGAGTAAATCCTGCTGCCAATTATAATAAAATATTTTCCAATTGAAATTAATATTTCAACATATTTATGTTATTAAATTTACATGTCTTTCCTCTACTTAATCTGAATACACTATTCACAGTTCAATTAGCATCACAGCGTTTCTAAGCACAATAGGTTATACACACACAAAATTAAGTCTATTAGGCAAATAAGAATAACCAAGGTGTTACAAGCAACACAAAGTAGTAGCAAAGGAGAACCTAGTGATCAAAAATGCAGTTACATCATGTAACAACAATATGTTACAAAATAATTTTCTGTTTGTTACTTGTCATTCATTATCAACACACAACAGTAGGAAATTTAAAGCTACGCGAAAACCATCTAACTAGTTGGCCGACTTTGTCGGATGCGAACACCATCCAACTGGCAACTCAAGTTGGCCGAACATTCAATTCCAGACAACGCAGATTTCAAATACGTCACATTTGATATATTTGAATGTGGTTATGTTTTCCCAAACCTAATATATGATGCATTGATTTTCAACATATAATAAAAAGTTTTGCGAATTTAATAGCCGGTATGGAATCGAAGTTGATTGTAATATTTCGATGCAGGTGGAATGAATGACCAACAGCCAGTAACAATCCATGTTTCCCTGGCAACAATGACATCATGTCTTCCCCTATTGCGTCGCCACTGCTGCACTAATGAGCAAGCGGCTATCCCACAGTTCCATGAGTTTCTCGCCACCAATGCTTAAAATCCGAAAATATCGAGGTTTTCAAAAATCTCTGCTAAATTCTGCCGCATAAACTTAATGCATTTCACTATAAACTTTATTTCTGTGTGACAGAAAATCGCAATACTCTGATATTCATTGTGTAATTGCTCGCCGTCTAAGACTCCTTTCGCACTGGACGAAAAAATGTGTCCTCTTTTACAACCTCTTCCCCTTTTACAATCCTCTTGAGGTTTCACTCCTCCCCTCTGAAAATGGGTTGCACTGCTTAAAACGAGGGGGTTCGCATTCTCCCTTTTTCAGTGAAAGACACATTGAAGATCGAACACAGTTCTAAAATGAGGGGACACTGATGATCCTCAGGCAAAAAAGGTCAATTAACCTGAATTCACAAAAGGCGAAACCAAATTAGTAAAAATGAGATAGTTCATGAAATTTACTTTGATAGCTAAATATATTTATTTTTAAAGTGATTTTCGTTTTTTTTTGTGATTTTATTGAAGTTATTGGAGGAATATTTATTAGATTAATAATCTCCCATCAAATTAAAGGTTATGATTTGAAGTCGATCGTTAAAAAAAAAAAAGAAAAAAATTGACATAAAGTATTTTATTCATTTTTTTTTTTTTTTTTTTTTTTTTTTTACGTAATGTAAATTCCTTTCCATATTAATACTGTATAAAGTTAATATATAATTTTTTCCTTTTTCTTTTTCATCGTAAATCATAGGACGGCATTGTCAATACAGTATTTATAGTTAAACAATATAAATAAACTTGTATTGTTAATTATTGTTACTTCTTTGTTGTTTTATATTTAATATTTTATATATTTTATATTGAATTTATTGCAGATGTAAGTAATATGCGAATTTTCGTTAAATTTAATTTAGAACTCAAAACAATCAAATAAAGAACATAGATAAATCGATAAACAGTAAATTGAGATAGTTCATATAATTTACTTTGATAGTTAAATATATTTATTTTTAACCTGACTTATGTTTTTTTTTGTGTGATTTTATTGAAGTTATTGGAGGAATATTTATTAGAGAATAAACAGTAAACACGCACAAATTAATAATAAATGTTGTATTGAAACATATAAAAAAATTATAAAATTGGTGCGGTGCAGGTACAATCAGAGAAATAAAATACGATAGAAGCAGAAAAAATTAAAATTATCTATTAAATATCTGTTTAATAAAGATATAAATTTAGAAATTAAAAATTTTACAGAAATTTTACAGAAATTATGAATTTATAAATTTAGAAATTATAAATATAGTTATGCGACCATGAGATGTTTACAAGAGAAGGACCCTGTTTCTATTTCGCAGAAGGGGACACTTTTTTCGTCCAGTGCGGAAGGTACCCTGCTCGCGACACTAAGAGGTGATTAGTATATTCCCGTAAGCTTTGAGAGGGGAACAGCCGAACAATAGGTCCAATAAAAGGGGACACATTTTTTCGTCCAGAGCGAAACCACCCTAATTGAAGCGAGTAGAAAATATGCGACGCCATGTCTTCAAATGGGCGTGACGTCACGACTGACGTGTTCGAAACGCTGCACTGTGACTGGGTAATTTTCACCAACTCCTACCAACTCACGGAGTTGGTCCCACACAACAACTCGTACTGCCCAACTAAAATTGGTGGAAAATCGCTTCCAACTGTGCTCAAACCGGGCTCTACCAACTCGACAACCAGTTGGATGGTGTTCCCGGGGCATAAGACAATAGACCAGGGATGCCCAAACGGTCGATCGCGAGAGCTTTTGAAGTCGATCGCGGAAATAATATATGTATCAATACAAAATAATCTCATATCTGTGGCGGTCACTCATACGCCACACTTTTAAATAATAATTACGCATTACGAACGCCGAAAATTCTAGTCTAGATTAATTGTTTATTAATAATAGTTTCAATTCAAGTTGAGACCTGTCGTTCATTACGCGTGCACACTATATTGAAAGCATTGTTGCCTAGACAACACTCAATCGCGTCACACTGCACTCTGATTGGTCGGAATATTCCAGAAGCATCACAACCGCGTGACGTTCAGGGCATTGATTGGCTAGAATTTTACAGATTCTTCTAGAATTAGTTTTTCATACATAAAGCAAACGCAGCATTTTCTCATTCATTATTACTAAATTATTAGAATACTTTTTTGTAGAATTGGCAACATAAAATTATTGCGGCGAGGAAAAGTAAAACCTACCGTTACAATAGCGATTGGGAGGACGAATTCTTGTTTATTATGGCCAAAGATAAGTGTGTTTACCTTGTTTGTCGAGCTTCGGTGGCATTGCCTAAACGCAGGAACTTAGAAAGGCATTATAAAACCGTGCATGAAAACTATGAAAATGATTTTCCACAAAAGATTGAGTTAAGAAGACGAAAACTTCAAGATTTGAAAAGTAGTTTGAAAGTAGAGCAATCCCTGTTCACTAGACCATTGTGTCTTTTAAAATTTCCTACATAATTTCCTTTGTGTTTGTTGGCCAAACACAAGAAACCTTTTGAAGATGGAACGATAGTGAAAGAAGCATTTATTGAAGCGGCAGATGTGCTGTTTAATGACTTCAAAAATAAAACAGAGATTATATCTGCCATCAAGGAGGTCCACTTATCTCATCCAACTGTTACTAGATGTGTAGAGATCATGAGCAGTGATTTGGAGACCAAACTGAAAAGTGATATCATGGAATGTACATACTTTTCTTTGCAGTTTGATGAGTCCACTGATATGACTTGATACTGCCCAGTTATGTATTTTCATTCGAATGGTATTTTCTGATATATTGGCTAAAGAAGAATTGTTGACAATGCTACCACTGAAAGAAAAAAACTCGCGGAGAAGATGTTTACAACGCATTTCTGAATTTTGTAAAAAAGTATGTGCTATCGATTTATAAACTCGTGTGCATTACAACAGATGGAGTACCATCCATGACTGGCAATAAAAATGGGTTTGTTGCATTGTGCCGAGCTAATGATAACTTCCCATCGTTTTTCACAATTCACTGCATCATTCATCAGCAAGTTTTATGCTCAAAAACACTAAATATGAAAGATGTCATGGATATTGCCACAAGATCGTGAATTCCATCCGTGCGCGAAGCTTGCAAAGACGCCTCTTCAAAGTGCAATTGGAAGCTAGCGAGTCTGCTGAGCACACTGATTTACTTATTACTATCTGAAATTATTTCTTTTCTAGATGAACGAGGTGACGACACTGAGATACTTATAAACGAAAAGTGGCTCAGTGATTTAGCTTTCTTATTTGAATATCACTAACTTGGAGCTGCAAGGTAAAAATCAAACCATAATCGGCATGATTAGCGCAATAAACTCTTTTAAATACAAATTGAAGTTATTGATTAATCAACAAAAAGATCTCAAAAATTTTCCAGCTTTGGAAGCAAGAGCAAGTTTTCACTTAAATTATGATAATTACAAGACAGAGCTAAAAAACATTCTGAACGAGTTTGAAAGACATATCTCTGATTTCGATAAACTGATGGATATTGTAACTTTCATGAATTACCCATTTTATTGTGAAGACGATGAAAGATCTGCTACTGAAATATCAAACACTTTCAATATGGAGATCTCTTCTGTTAAAAAAGAGGTATTGCAGATAATGTCAGATATACATCTCAAAGCCAGAGCAATAGATACCAAATTTTGGTCTTTGATACCTGAAGACAAATATCCATATTTGAAACAAATAGCTCTTCATTTAACAGGATTGTTCGGATCATCTTACTTGTGCAAATCTGCATTTTCAGAAATGAAAATAATTAAATCAAAATATCGCAATCGCCTTAATGATGAACACCTGTTATCATGCTTGTGGTTGGCGCTCAGTAATTATGTGCCATCCTTTGAAAAGCACATGGATGATATGCAGTATCATGCATCAACATCCAATCAAAATTAGCAATTTAAGACTATGTTACAATTATGTAATGAGATACGTAACCTATTATGTATATTTTATATCTCTAAGTATGTGCAATAAAAGCATTTTTCTTTACTATGTACGTTTTTTCTTTGGTAGCTATGTATTAGCCTAGTCCTAATAGTCGGCCGTCGATCGCTTGTCACCTAAATATTTTGTGGTCCATCGCAGTCACTACAAGTCTGAGCACCCCTGCGGTAGACAAATTAGAACAATACTAAATTATCTTAATACAAGTAGAATCCATAGAAATTCTACTGTTGGAAATATAGTTCTAATCATTTTTAAGTGAAAATTAAGTTATGCTATGAACAGATCCACCTTTCTAGTTATAGATGGACGCAATAACAGGGATTCAGGAGGCATCAATGTTTTATGAATTTTTTTTATTAAAACTAAATTCAACATGTTTCTGCACATCAGGACCTTTAATTTGATACCACATTTACTCCTACATCCATGTGGTTCCCTAGAAAAAGGACTTAATTGACTTCTTCCTTTTATGTATATTTTAATAAATCTTAACAATTCCAGAAATAGATTGCTTCAAACAACAATAAAACAAAACCCTAATATGTTTATAAAAATTAAAAGGAATCTTTAAGTGATGATATCAATACTGACATTAGTAAAGAAAGACAAAACAATAACTCGTGGTTTTTAAATTGTTACATTTTAAATATTTTTCATTTCATAAGATATAAAATTAAACATCAAGGAAGCAATTATATTAAAAAAGACAGTTTTGATTTTATAGATATATGAGCTGTGCCTCGCTGTGTCATCCGCATTAAATTCGGCCCTTCTCGGTAATGTTCGGTTCTCGTCGTGTGGCCAAGCCGCCCCGTCACTGCCGCCACACCCATTGGTTGACGTTTATGTTTACTGCTCCACTCCTATTGGTCATAGCGTGATGTTATTTAGCCTATAACCTTCCTCGATAAACGGGCTTTTTAACGCAAAAAAGGATTTTTCAAATCGGCCAGTAGTTCCTGAGATTAGCACGTTCAAACATACAAACTCTTCAGCTTTATATATTAATATAAGATTTATTTTTTTTTCTCTCTACTAATTGCATTACTTCTTTTCTATTAGTTTTATTCAGTAGCCATGTTTCTTCATTTGTATTCACTTCGTATTTTACGTTTTTTATGATATCTTCATAGACATTAATCTCTTAAAGAATAAATATTTATTGTAATAGTAATAAGATATTTCAAATTTAATAACCTCAGTTATTTTATGCATTTCTTTTATGTTCAATAGAATATTGTAATTTTATTACTCGTATATGTGTGTTTTATTAAGTTTTTTAGTAGCTGTTTTAGTATAGGCAGACAAAAGAATTTTCCTGTTAAAAATTAATCAAGCCATTGTCAAACTCTTGAAAGTGTTGCTTCTTAATTTTTATAAACTTTATATAATTTTTGTTGTTCAGTTAAAACTCATCAGTAATAGTTAACAGAAATACAAATAGAAATCAGAATGCAAACAAAAAGATTATAAGTAAATTTTAATCAAGTAATAAATAAGATGATTATGATTTAAATACAATGATCTAATTAAATTATACAAAAATAAAAAGGTAAATATTTTGTTTAATTTGTAAATTATACAAAACTAAAGGTCATAAACATCGAAATGTAATATCTTTACGCAAACACTCCAATTAAAAAAGCTAATAAAACTGGATCACTACACGCGATCGATCCAGTGTAGACAGAAATGGCAGCAAAACATTGGATCTTGTCACTGATTGGTTCTTTGGATAAAAAAAGAGCACCAATCACATACAGCATTCCTTCTAAATGCTTCTAAATCATCTAAGTGCTTCTCCATTTATTTCAGTGGCAGAAAACTCTCACAGAAACTTCTTTCATGTGACTTGGGCTTAATAGATCACTTCAATAGTTGGTTTTGTTTTGACTAATGTCATATTTCACAGTTTTTTTCTTTCTTTTGTTCAGATATTCTGCTACAAATTTAGTTCTTGAATGTTGTAATTCTTTTACATGAAGACTTACTCCAAAATAACAGAAGTATCCTCATTCTCTAATGCTAATTAACCTATTGATAATTGTATTTCCAGCCTGTCTTCCAGTTAAATCCACGTATGCCAGCTGGAGAGGAAACACAGATATCACAAACTGAAATTTTAGCTGGCTCTCCTAATATCATTCCCACACCTATGCCTCGCAGAATCAAATTGGTTGAAGAAAACAGCAAATCTGATGAAGATACCTTTCAAAAACCTAATCGTCTTATTGTATCATCTAGTCCTGCTACAGGTTTAGATAAGAAACCACCTGTAGCTCCCAGAGTAAGTTAATTTATTTATTCATCTATTGCTTTTTTTTTTCAAAGTTGAATCATATTTAAAATTGTTTTTTTTATAACCAAATGTAATAAAATCTATGTGAGATTCATCTATAAAAATTGAATGTCGAAAACTATTTATCAGTGATTAATGTTTATACTGAACAAGTCTCAATACCACAGATTTTTGTCGCTTTTAAGATTCGGCTCCATTGTAATCAGTTCTCATTCTTTGTTATCTACTTACATGAGTTTGTAATCTAATAAATGTAATGCAACATTTATTCTTTATCCTGTAAATAAACAAAAAAAAACAATAGAAATCTTTTTATCTTAAAAAATTCTTTCAACGAAAGTTAATTATTTATTTGATAAAACTAATTATTATCATGAAAAAGAAAGAAACGCTCTCACATGAAAAATTTTGGAGAGAGAGCTGAATTATATACTATCATTATAAAGTGTTCGTTTGGATTGAAGGCAGTAAAATAAAAATTACAATTACTTAGATGTTAGAATATGACATGTCTTCATTGTAGTCGAGAATGATCCTGGCCAGTAATAATCTTTACTTGATATAGCAGTGAAGTCATGCTTTAAGGGATTCACTGAATTGAAGGTTTATTTGATTAATCAGAGATAACAGTTAGTTTTATAATAGTAGATGCTTATTGAATTGGTCCTAACAGAACTTTTAATTGTCATTGTAGGCTAAACCATCATCAAAAACTCAAGAATCAGTAATATCTAACAGAAGTCCTGAGAAATTGTTAAAAACTCCTACTGAAGTTGTTCAATTATCTAAAAATGATAAAAATAATAAAGGTAAGTAAAATTCTTGATGGCATCTTATTATTTAACTTTTCTGTTTTGTTTTTAAAGTAATGGTATTGAAAATTTGTTGGAAGTGCAGTGGTGTCTCAAAAGAAAAATTAAACAATAAATTCATATGCCAGCAGTGTACCAGCCTCAATGAGTTTTTTTAGAGCATAAAAAATTCAATCTGCACATTGAGTTATCGATTATTTTTTTTTTATTTTTTTTGAGCTATTTTGTTAATGGGTGAGACCAAATTGTTAAAAAAGTGACATCCTGGAACAGCTGTTTCATGCTCTTTGGTGATCAGCCAGGAGCAGATTTTTTCTTTTGAGACACCACTGCGCTTCTGACGATTAATCATATTAGCCTCAGTATGGAGACCTTGTTGTTTATTTGTGACTGCTCCTGGTTGATGATCGCCAAAGAGCATGAAACAGCTGTTTCAGAATGTCACTTGGTAAACAATTTCGTCTCGCCTATTGTTGGCAATGAAAATTTTGGGAAAAAAATGGGCACAACTTGGAAATACTTTGCCAGTGATTCAGATGGTTTTGAGAGGTTGTTTGAAGATCTGTTAGTGATTATTTCTCAGAGGTTGTTGATTTTCTGATGGAACTGTGATAATATGATAGAAATTTTTTTCACAAGTTCTCATAAGTTTTAACATTACATGAACAAGTGACCTCAACAAACATTGTCAATGTAATTTTCAAGTTAAGCTGAAAATTAAGTAATTGCTGAACTGTACTTTTAGTGTTTAGATATCTTCAATTGATTTGCAGAACAAACATTATGTTATACAGTGAAACCTCCTTTAACGGACACTCCGAATAGCGGACACCTCTAATTAGCGGACATTATTGCAGGTCCCAGTCTCTTAAAATAGGACATTCCATATTATCCACTCCGGATAGCGGACACTCTGAATAGCAGACAGTTATTTTAACTGTAAAATTTTTTTTTTTTTTTTTTGTCGATTAACATTTCAACAAACGCATCATGGTTGTATTTACATCGGTGTCCCGTACATTGATACATTGTATTGGTGTCTTATGATTCAATGCACGAATCTAAGGGCCTTTTTTTCACTGCAGTTGCTTTGTAAATATCAATCCCTCGTAAACCTATTCTATAAACTTGTTGATTAAATTTAGTGCGAATTAAAATGGCGTCAAAAATGGAAGAGATTGGCAATGAAAGAAAAAAATCGATGTTCTTGAAGTTGCTGAAAAAGAAAAGCTGAGTGTGCGTTGTCTTGCTTAACGTTTTAAAGTTGGAAAAACTCAGATAAGTGAACTTTTGAAGGACAAAGATGAGATTAGAAAAATGTGGATGGTGAATTCCAACGAAAATTCGAAGAATTTGAAGTTTCGTAAAACTGAAACAAGCAAAATCGACGAAATGGTGATGAAATGGTTCTGCTTTGCTCATGCAAAGAACATTCCTATAAGCGGTGTTTTCCTTCAAGAAAAAGCCAGAGAAGTCGGTCAAACTTTAGGAGTGGACACGTTGAAGGCATCAAATGGATGGCTAGAAATTAATTTTCTATAAACTGTAATTAGTTTTATCATTATTTAAGTAAGACAAATCGGATTAGTGCTCATTTAAAAAGAAATATAGTAAATAATTTGCAATTGTTCATATTCTCTCATACCGCAATGATAATTGTAGAAATTTAATTAAGATTGTACGTAATTAAATGACATGCTATAAGCTAAAAAATGAAAAAAAAAGACAGTCCTCCCCAATAGCGGACACCTCCCAATAACGGACAAAACTTCCGGTCCCGTGACTGTCCGTTATTCGGAGGTAACACTGTACTTGTAATAATGTCTTACATTTATTGAAGCATTTGATATCATTTCTAATTTTTGAAAGAAATTTATTCATATATGAATATATGACTTTTGAAGTAAATGGTTAATTGTTACAATGTCTCCTTAATGTCCATATAATTTTGTTACTTTGATGAGCTAATTAATAAAAAAAGATGTGCTCAAAAAGTTTGAGGATTGTGTAACAACATATTCATTATCTACATAGCATGTGTGTGTGTGCAAAGAATTCATTCCTTTTCTAGGAACTTAAGTAAATATGTCCATCTTAATAGGTAGGAATTACTTAAGAACTTTTTTTTTTTTTTTTTTTTTGAGTAATTGTGAACAATTTTTTACAGATTGAAGTCCCTTTCCTAGAAAGTTTTTGTACTCTGTATTAGTGAAAATGAACATATTGGATTTATAATAAGCCTCTTCTGATTAAACATTGAATTGCTAAACTGCTATAAATAAGGATGTTTTTTGTTGTTGTTGTTTTGTCTTTTTTTTTGGGGGGGGGTGTTCCAAGTACTACATATCACACATTTAAACAACAGAAATGACATGTAGAATGCTATTAAATGCATGCAATCATCTCTGAACTTCACAGTTAAGTCTAATCGCATCAAAGTTTCAGTCTGAGCAGATTCACTATTTGACAGCAATAGACAAATCAAGGATTAAACATCCTGTTTACTATATTAAATAATATCAATAAAGTCATAAGAGGCATAGATTGTTAAAATTGGTAAGTAAAAAGGGTGATTTATGAATGAATTGAGGAACAGATATTGAACTACTGATAGCAAATATTGATAAATTAAAAGAACAGGAGCATTTAGCTTAGTAATAATAACACAAAACTGTGTATTATAAAGCAGTAAAACATAAACATAAAATAATTTTTACACTAAAGTCGGGCAAATGAGAGAACGACTCTGACCTTCAACTACACCCATGATCTATTAATCATTCCAGGGTCGAGAGAGAAGATAAAACATGGCGACTCTCGAACACAAAAAACCGTTATAAGCCACACAAAATCGAAGTTATTGGTAACGTTACTTCTTATGGTAACGTTACTTCTTATTTCGAAAAGGTCTTATGACATGCTTACTTATGGCACATCACAGAAATTGTTTTCGAACGCAGTGCCGTTTTTTTAGATGAGATGTGAGTAAACGAATCCCATCTTCGTTTTCGTGTTGTCGATCTCAGAGATCCAATGTCGTTAAAAAACCAAACGGAAAAGGTAGGAGACTGATTTTGAACGATTGAAACGAACGAATGAATAAAAATAAATTTTTGAAATTATATTGGATGAGAAATTAGAATAGTTCAAGAAAATAAATGTTGTCTTTTTTCCGTAAACTTCAAACTCCCTAAATGTTCACTTTCCCGCCATAAACACTGACATACACAATCGATTCAAATTGTACTATTGCGACATCTGGTGGCCACGGTCGTTCTCTGGTTTGCCCGAATATAATCATAGCAGAGGGATTTCATTTAATAATTTTTTCATGATGATTGTTTTCCATAATTAAGCATGGTATTTTTTGTAAACTTAGTAGTAAACTTTAACAGTCGCCCTGAAAACTTTTTCATCCTAGTATTCTCAATTAATCATTGGTTGTTAAAAAACCAACATAATGCAGAAGATAATTTCTGATGACGTGAGCTCATTTAAAAGAACAGTCAATGCTGACATAGCATTGTGTTTTGAATGGTCTTAACTGAAATGTAGTTCTGTTAATGGACTTGATGCTATTTTAGCAGAGAAAATGCCAGTTTCCAAACATTTGGACTGGACTGGACTAAATCTGATTGTGTGTGTATGTATGTATATATACATACAGGGTCGGCAAAATAAAAGCGGCCAGGAAAATGTTGTCAATATTTGAAATATATCTATACATTTTTTTTCCGAGCCGCTTTTATTTTGCCCACCCTGTATATATATATATATATATATATTAGGGTGTCCCTTATTTTTCAAAGTTTTTATTTTTTAACGCATAGGTTCTAGTTTTTTTCTTTAGCCTCTAAAACACTCGGAAATAAATTTTTAGCTTATTTGGATAACGGCAACCCGTGCCGACATGCATCGAAACACGTTCATACACTTTGCGTGCAAGGAGCAGCGCAGGCTCGCGGCTTTGTTATTCGCTCTTGGATTGTCGAGTAATTAACAAGTATTGTTTTACATTAAAAATATGGTGCTTGAATTACGAAGCAATAAAAAACGTATTTTCTTGGTTGGTGACATTAATCATCAAATAACAGGTGCAAAGTTACCGTCTAATCGCCAAGTTCTTGGAGTTCTATTTTTTAATATTCGCGAAGTTAAATTGACTATCAGTGAAAGCGCAAATCTTGTTGTTCGAGAGTGTATTATATTCTGGGAAAAAGCTAGGATACCTACTAGAGCTATACCTAACTGTGTGAAAAAACTTGTAGACCTTTATCAAGCTTGGAAAGAGCTGCAAAAAAATTAAAAAAAAAAACAAGACTTTTATAAACAACGTGAGAAGGATTTTCAAAATAATTTAGATAATTTATTCGACATAGCACACGCTGATGCTTTGGAACGAATGAAAATAGAGGAAGACGAAATATTTTTACAACGTCAAAGAGAACCAGGACGACCAGGTTGTTTAGCGGGTGTAGACAAAAAGTTAGCGGAGAAAGAAGAACGAGTAAGACAGAGAAAATAACAGAGAAAAAAAGGCTCGAGCGAATGTGTTCTGTGAGTTTGTCGACACCTCATAGGTTGCAAGATTCTTTACATCCTCAAGAACAACAGGATCAATCTACCAGCTCTGATGAAAGTCTGGAGGAACCTTTGCTATCGACATCTCAACCCATCAGTTCTGGAACTATAATAAAAAGAGGAAGGAAAGACTTTATCACTCCTAAGTTAGTTGCAGCATTACATAGATGTCAATTAAGCATAAGGGATTCTGTTTTTATACTTCAGGCTGCAGTAGAAGCACTAGGTCTTAACTGTGATGATTTCCCAATTAACAAATATTCTATTCAACGTATTATCGCACAGAGTAGAAAAGATAGAGCGGAATCGATAAAATCAGATTTTCAAAACAATATACTGAAGTAGTTACCCTTCACTGGGATGGAAAATTATTACCCGGATTGGACGTAAGAAGTCCCAAAGAAGAGCGCTTGCCAATCCTTATTTCATTCGCAGTAAACAACTTCTTGCAGTACCAAGACTGGAGAGGTCTTCTGGCCAAGAACAAGCTAAAGTTTTGGCAAATGCTCTTTTTGATTGGAATATCGCTGACAAGGTACAAATAATGTGCTGTGATACAACAGCATCTAACACGGGGCGTTTAAACGGAGCTTGTGTATGTCTGGAACAAAAACTAGGGAAAGAATTGCTTCTATTTGCTTGCCGACATCATGTGTATGAACTGGTCTTAAAATGTGTTATTGAAACAAAAATTCACCAAATCACTAATAGCCCTGATATTCGACTATTCAAAAAGTTTCGAGACAACTGGAAAAATGTGAATCCTACAGCTGTTGAAACCTAAAACGACTTTGTTAAACAACATTTATTTTTTTCTGATTCAATGATTCAAGGATTGTTGACTCTCTACAATTAAGAATTGAAATTTTTTATTCGTGACGATTACAGGGAACTCATCAAATTAGCTATTATTTTCTTAGGAGGAGACAATGGGAGAAAATTTAAAATTAGACCTCCAGGAGCAATGCACCAGGCAAGATGGGTGGCGAGAACTAATTACTCTTTAAAAAATATGTTTGCTGCAATCCCAGGTCAAAATGAGCACCAAAGATAAACGAGCACTGCAAGATGTTTGTTTGTTTATCGTGACTATGTATGTAAAACCCTGGCTTCAATGCAGTGTTGTAGTGAAGGCGCCAAATCAAGATTTGTGCTTTTTAAAAATGCTAAAAGAATACGAAACAGTGGACAAGTCGATCTCTCAAGAGGCTCTGAACAAGTTTAGCCAACATCTGTGGTACTTGTCTGAAGAAATTGCCGTTTTATCACTGTTTGATGACAAAGTTGAAGAAAAAGTTAAAGAAATGATAGTAGTAAATTTACAACGAGAGAGTTTATATGATTATGGAAAGAGATACGTTCCATCGAAAGAGGAGATATCTAATTATTTATGTGATGAGTGGGAATACTTACATCATTTCTTACATTGTTTTTACGTGATAGATTTCAAACTGAAAATATGTCTTTATTTTATTCTTGCAGATAAATCATTAAATGATTTCGTGTCCGTCAAGAGTACCAATTTGTTTTCTCGGTTGAAAATTGATCATGAATTCCTCCAGACACATGTTTCTACATGGCAAGAAGATGTTGGCTATTTGGAAGCAAAAAAGAAGGTTCTTTCTTTAAGAGCTGTCAATGACACAGCTGAAAGAGCCGTCAAACTTATGCAAGATTTCCATGGCTAACAATAACTGCAGAAGAAGAACTGAAGCAATTCTTGCTACATTATGTGCAGGAGCATAGATATTTGTATCCAGATTGCAAAAAAAGATACCCTCAAAAGGAAATATCCTGACAAGGAAATTAACGTGCGTTAGTACATTTTTACAGTAAAATAAAC
>JAFIDM010000003.1:38275336-38331809 GCA_023159025.1 Thereuonema tuberculata | reverse complement strand
AAATAAACCAAAGAACGCACATAACTAAACAAAACAAAACACAAATTAGGAAATATCCTGCATGATAATTTTCTAATTTTTTTTTTATTATTATTAATGAATACCTTACATTAACTTTAAACTTGATGTTTTATTTTATATTCTTATAAAATAAAAATATTTCAACTGATCTAGTTCAATGACAGAAAGCATTAAAAGCACAGATTCTCATAAACTTTAAAGCCCTGTCGGCACAGGTTAATATTAACTTAGGAAGATAAAATTTTGTATTTGAGTTAGTCTATGTATATAGAAAAGAATTAGGGGGTATGCGTTTCAATATTAAAAAAACATTTTTTTTCTTCCATATAAGGGACACCCTAATATATATCTATATATATATATATATATAGAGAGAGAGAGAGAAAGCGAGAGAGAGAATGGGTAAAAATGACATGAGGATAAATTTGGCCCTATCTTCACAAAAACAGTAATGTGATTTTTTTTTAATCCTGCTATTGACTTTAATAATTAATTTTATATTTTTTTTTCCTAGAACATAAAATGCCAGAAATAATTGTCCAAAAAGTAAGTATTTAATGATTTAAATTTTAGTTATTATTAGAAAAAAATGCTAATTTTTAAAATCTAAATACACTTAAACTTCAATCATTTAGCTAGTCAACTAGCAGCAAGAACTCGTTTCTTAAATCACTTAGTCTGACAAGAAATCTCTACTTGCACGCTCACTGAACAAATGAAAACTTCACTGCGAGAAGACTTGAGCAAGTTGATCGCTGCTGGCTGGTCTCATGATATGCTCACTACGAGTAATCGCTGTGTGTAACTGAGTTGCAGAGCGAGTCGAGCACAAAGGCTATGTAATGCAAAGATCCGACAGCTAGGGATTAAAAAAAGACGACAAATACTTTGCAGAGCACCTGGTGGGATGATTTGTAACAACTCTTTTTCCAATTGAAATTATATTGTGTAAATCTTGATAAATAAACTCAGCTAATTTAAAAGTAATGTGACATTTAATGAAAATAATTTATTGTTACCTTTTTTTCTAATCTCTATTTGTCAGATACTAGTTTTTAGAAATAAATATAGTGTATTGAGATAGGAAAAAGTATAGAACCTCCAAGTCTAAACTAAAATCAAGAAATACACAATAAAAAAAAGAGCTTTGTAGGAGTGAATTTCTTTTGTATCGTCAACTGAAATCAAAAGCTCAATGGAAATGATTCTGTTACTATAAATATGTAATAAAGCTTCAGCCTAGGCCTCCTTTCATCCTTGTTGGGATGTCTTTTTTCCAGACAAGGCCTCTTTCACCTATGTGCTTTTCATTAACAAGCTTGCAGCAATTGGTAACCTTGAACTTGAGTGAATTTACAAAATAAAAATTTTAAAACCTCTATATAACCTTTATATACTGTTCAGTATATTCCTTTAACATAGACATTTGTTCAAAGACCTAGTAATATCCTAAAGTTGCCAGAATTTGGCTCTACTTGACGTAAGCTCAGTTTTCAGCATTTTGGATGGCTTGGTAGATATAAATGGGCAGATAGAATGAGCTGGCATATTTTATTTTATTTTTTTCTAAATCAAATTGCTTTTTTTCCTAATTATTCAAAATTAGTGTGATTATGTAATCATCCTCAATTATTTTTTTCCCAGAGCAATTTTTGTCCTTTCTGAAATTTTAGACAAGTTTCATTCTTAGAGATATATCGAAAATTAAATTTCTTTTACTCAAATATGGAAAGAAATTTAACAGATTCTGAAGTATTCCATTTGAATATTGCCCATTCTTTTTTTAATTACTAGTTATCTGATTTTACTTCTAAAGTTTTATTACATTAGTTCGCTCCACAAAAATGAGTGACTTCTGCATTTAATCTTTAGTCTATTTCTTCATTGTGGCTTTCATAGCTTACATTGTCCACCAATTTGTTGCTGTAATCTATGAAGAAGTTTTACATACTTTCTTTCAATGTTATCACTGTACTGTGCTTTGGGATCAATTCATATTGCCCTGATGATTTGAATCATATCGAATACCTTTAATTCTTTGCTAATTTCAGAAAACCTACTTAAGATCTATCTATTGTTACTTTAACCAAATAAACTTTTGAGATAAACTCCCTCCTGATGGAAATTGAGATGTTATTAATTTGTTTGACCACTAGAAAGGGCAGTTCTTTAAAAAAAAACAAAAAAAAAAAAACACTTTATGCTATCCTCTGAAAACACATTAATTCTAAAGCATCTCACGAAAAGAAAAAATACCAATTCTTTTTCCCCTTTACAAAGGTTACATAAAAGCAAAATTCCCTATGGTCAGCTTTAATAATATAATTGCCCATCTTGTTAATATTTATTCAAAGGCAAATTAAAGGAGTTCAATATTTATTTATTTATTTATTTATTTATTTATTTATTTATTTATTTATTTATTTATTTATTTATTTATTTATTTGTTTGTTTGTTTGTTTGTTTGTTTGTTTGTTTGTTAGTTAGTTAGTTAATAATTTTAATATAAAAACGGTGTTATAATTTACTGAGTGGTGCTTTCCTGTTATTTATTTATTTATTTATTTATTTATTTATTTTTTATAAGAATCAAATGATCATTGATTTTTTTTTTTCAATCATTTTTAGATTAAACAGATAAATCAACCAAGCAAAGATGTTACAGGTAATAAAACCCTATGTAATTTTTCATTATTGCATTCGTAGATATTGAGTTCAAAGATTATTTAACTAGAATCAGTGTTGAATTTAAAATTACTAACAGTTTACCGATAGATGGATTTTCACATGCAGTTCAAGCTTCTTTTTTTAATGAGTTTTATTTTTATTAATTTCCTTTGTAATATTTTCATTTCTGACTTTCATTGCGAATTCAAATGCTCAAATCAAAAGTATATGCAGAAAATAAGACAGTAGTGCACACCACAAAAATCGGAATATACATGCAAAGCTGTATTTTTGTTTATAGGTGATTTTATATTTTAAGAATGCAAAGGAAAAGAAAAGTAATTATGCAACCAATGTGTTTTGTTGGGAGTTAGTGTTAAGTGTTCGAGCTGTTATTGTGTTTGGACAAACAAAGCCAGCCAGCAGGACTGTGAGGCAGCGCATTGCAAAACAAAGTAAAAAATATGTATCGACTATGAGTGTTTGAAATCTCAGTAAATTATTAAAACTCAACAAATTGAGATGCAGTTTTAATGAAGTCATGGGCTATTAAACAACCAAACTCCAGTTAGCAATTTTGTGGTCTTATCCTTATCACTGCATAATTTTGTTCTTTCATTCTGTATTTAACTATAGTAGCATTATTTAGTAAGTTTTAATCAAATAACACATTATGTGGTGTGCTGAATATTTTCCATATATTTTTTTTTAGGATGTGCAAAGGAAACAGTTTTCAAGGAATGATAGTATTATTCCATTTTTATCATATATTCTGAAATTGGCACTGAATAATCTTCCCACATCCTTTATTTTTTCAATTTATGAGGGTTTTATTTTTTTGGTAATCTTTTAACATAAGGAAACTTACAATCTAAAAAGGTATTCTAAACTATACTGTGTAAAGTAAATTAAATATTCTCCTCACAAATATAAGAGGCTAATCAAAAAGTAATTGCATCGTTGTTGCAGACTAGGGGAGATTTTCAGCTGAAGATGATATTGTGGTAGCAACACTTTTGTTACTTATAGAACCGCAACTAATTACTTACAAAAAAAAAAAAGAAGGAAAAGAAAAACCCCTAAAAACTCTTATCTTTGTTTCACTATGTATCCAATTGAAGTTTCTATTTGCCATTTACTTCACCTGTCCAGTGGTGATAATCAGTTTAAATATTATTTCATTTGTATCTGTCTATTGGCTATTCACACACAGTCGTATCTTCTTGTAATATTTTATAATACTATTTTCCCAAAACTGCCTGAAGTTACTGAATTTAGTATTCATTAGTTTGGTGACCTCAGTTCTATGGGTCATTCCACAGAAAATGTACCTTTTAAGAGACAAAAATGTTTAAAAAAAAATATTGACAAACAAATCTGAAATTTATTTTCTAAGCAGTATTATTGCTCCTATGAATTAAAAAATGAATTGTTACATTGTTTCTTCCTTTTTCATGAAATAAGGAATAAAATAAAATTTTGATATTAACGGAGGATACACAACTGTAACAGAGTATAAGATACAGTAATGAAATCTATCATATTTTAAAAGCATAACTCATAATTTAAGTAAAATTTCAATTTATTCTGAAACTGAGTGGTTAAACAGAACATTAACTTATCGCAAAATAGCAGAAAATAAATTTACCGATAATAATAAACAAATATCCAATATCATAAATATTTTAAATTAATTATTGAGATAATGATAATAAACAATATAGTACATATACTAAATCAATTATTGAGACTCATAGTATTTAAATAAATGATATTGTACCCTCTGTTACGAAATTAATATCCTCCATTCAATGTTAATGTAACGGAGGATACATCTACGGAGGATACATTTCTGCAAAATTTCCCTAGTTTGTCATGCTTATTGTGAGGTTAACTCGTGAACATCCTTTAAAATGTAATTGAATCGTATTTAAGAATAATTTCAACAAGTTCTATGTATTTTCTCAATGTTATTTATTTGTCTAAGTTGAGAACGGAGGATACACAAAGATGAGAACCATCTTGACAATCCCGAAGAAACTGTTAGATAGAATATAGTTAAACCATACCATTTTACTCCAAACACAAGACAGAGCTAAAACAAAGTGGCGTCTTTTCCTGCTTCATCCACTCTTTGTGAATACTATTGCCATCTAATGGGAATTTGTTAAAATATCTTCAGAACGGAGGATACAGGGAAAGTCTGTGACAAACTTTCAAAACTGAAAACATATGATCAAGCTAACATTTTCTCATTTTTTTTTTATGTCGAACTGCAGTTCACCTTTTAATGTAAGAAATACAATGTGACTCACTTATTCAATATTTCCTAAAATTCATGCAATAATTAACCACCCTTCTGACGAAGCACTTGTGACACGTAACGGAGGTATACATATCTTCACTGTTGTTTAAAAATTTAATAGAAATAAAATGAAAGAACAAAGAATACCAATGTTCATATCTTCCTTGGTTTGTATTGCTGTTTATAACCACTGAAAGAAGAACTTTGAATATTTCTTAAGTAAATAAGTGCCTTGTACTTAAAAAGGTACGTTTTCTGTGGAATGACCGCTATACATTTGTTAAGCTTTGAGATTGATTCAATAGCCAGCATTTTGAAAAAAATAATAAGACTATTTTTAATCATGGACAGTTTGCAATAATGTCATGCTTCTGCCGCCATCAACAATAAATTGTATCGATGGCAATTCTCACTTAACAGTTTGTCTTTTCTCTGTGTTCTTTTATTTTTTTGAAATACAATTGCTTACATGAATGATCATACTTTATTGTCATTTGGTGCTCTTTTTCAAATAAATGCAAAGATGTATTGTAATTTTTCAGAGGCAGTAAGTGAAAATTTAGGTGAAAATTTTGACTCCGATAGCAGTAGTATTGAAGAAGTTATGGTAAGCTTCATTTATTCATATTAGCACTTAAAGTATTTTTCGAGGTGAAATTAAATGGTAAATTATCCCATTTAACAGACATGTTCATATAACTATAACTTAATACAAAATTCTGAAGTTTTGTTAATAAGTTTACCATACATGTTTTAGCTACACAAAGACAGATGACAAAGGATCAATGAGGATGATTAATGTACTGTTGCTTTAAAACTTTTGAATTACGTCATTTTCTTTCTTTCTTTTTTTTTTAATAGTAAGGAAATGTTTATTCTTTGAAAGTGTTTGAATTTACAATAACATTTGGTTGGAACTGAGAAATCTTTCTAAAAAAAATGTTGGCAATCTCCAGTGCTAGTAATTAATATTTTCAATGACTAAATTAAAAAGAATATCTTGTAAATAAAAGTATAGTGTTAGTTTTTTTTATTGTTATAATAATGGAATTTAACCTAAATTGATGTCTGGTTGTGGACAATTGTTTTATTATTGCTCCATGATGCAATTGCTGTAGTTCATTTGTTCCTCTTTTTTTTTCTTTTGATGTTAAGTCATGTTTAGTTGTCACATTTATGATTATAAGAATCACTTTATTTTGTAGTTTATACATTTAATGACCATTTAATTTACCGTATTTAATCGCGTATTTTACGCCCTTGTGTAAGTTACGCACCCCAAATTTTAAGGGCACATTTTGGATTTTTTTTTCTCGCATAATTTTCTCAGTGTTGCATAATAGACTGGTCATTTGTAATGGTAAAGGTAATTTGCTGTTTCGGAAGGATTTTTTTATTTCTCGCGTAATTTTCACACCCCTATTTCAAAACGATTTTTTTCTTCCAAAAAAGTGCGTAAAATACGCAAGTAAATACGGTATATTAAAATTAAGTTAACCGTACAGCCTTCAGTCTGTATGCGTACAGTTTTAAAATCTATTTCATTTTCAAAACATGTAGTTCACATCACTTTTGTGCTATACAGTACAGTATAAATATGCAGGTTTAGGAATAGTTAAGTTGTGTTGAAAGATTTGAAATCAGTTGCCTGCAATTCAAAGGGGGAACAAAAAAAAAAAACATTTAAATTTCATGATATTCAGGTGCTTTTGAACATCTTTATAGCATTGAGAATCTTGACTACAGTTGTGAGCTTACCCATAAGTTTATTCACAAAATAAAAAAAAAACACATATATTACTTTTTACTTATAGAAGTAATATTTTAAAGATAAGGCACTTGCTTCAATTGAATTAATTTTGAACTGCAATAATTTTGCATGGTAGATGTTATTGTAATAAATAATATTTTGAATAAAAAAATACATTTTATTTAAAACAACTATATCTTTTTTAATTCAAAATTAATTAACTTTATTTATTACAATCCAGATTTGTACTTTTAATGTTAATTAATTTTGTTAGTATTTTAATTTATTGGTAGAGTAAATTAAGGAATGATAGAATTGTTTGTATTTTATTGACATAGCAAAATTTTATTAAGCATTCGCTATTTGATTATGTTGACTTAAAATCTGTTATCTATAATGTAGAATGAAGAAGAAAATGTAAATAAAGTAATTGAAGAAGACCAGTCCGTTTCATCACCAGCTCTGTCTTCATCATCATCAGGTAACAATTTCCAAATTCATGATATTTATTAGGATAAAGGATAATTCAAGAACACTTGGTTAAATTAACTGGTTCATTTAAATAAATTCCACAATTGACAGAACGTTAAAGTCAGCTTTTAAGCATTTAATTTCTAAAAGCAGAGATACCTGAGAAATCGTCTATTCTCAGATTCCATTCCCACATCAACTGTAACAGTGGTCTCTTTGCATGTAGATTTTGGTCTACATCTTTAAAGCTTTTTTTGGAGAGAGTTAAATCATATTATTATTATTATTATTATTATTATTATTATTATTATTATGTAAAAGTTTCAAATCTTGGGTTTCCCCAGCAAAAACAATATGGCGGGTTAAAGACCAAAACACA
The DNA here is from genome assembly GCA_023159025.1 of Thereuonema tuberculata. Lineage (NCBI taxonomy): Eukaryota > Metazoa > Arthropoda > Chilopoda > Scutigeromorpha > Scutigeridae > Thereuonema > Thereuonema tuberculata. Next base: position 38,324,216 of record JAFIDM010000003.1, on the reverse strand, counting down.
CATTACCAAGTGTAGAAAAGTGTGCAGAGAGGGTTAGGGATGTGTGGTTGTGTCCATAAATTTCCTAACTATGCATATTGTGTTGAGTACCACAGCCTTCTGGAGTTGTGCATAAGTGTTTTTGTAAAGTCCTAGTGTGCTGAGGCTGTGGTGCAATGTGTGAGGCACCAGACGAGTGGCGGACAAGACGATGGGTACAACACATACTCGGTCCTGCCTCCACTGCTTCTGGAGCTCATATGCTAGATCGGTGTATTTACTGATCTTGTGTGCGTGAGTTTTCTGCATGTTCTTGCTGATAGGCACTGCAATATCAACGAGATAGATCTGTTTGTTGACCTTATCAACAAGTGTTGTTGTTATTATTATTATTATTTTATTCAGAGACTACTCCCCACATATTTTACAGACTTGTTTTTCCATCGCAGAGTAATTCCAATTTATTGTGACTGATGTCTCTTGCGCACCTCAGCATGCAGCAAATTTATTCTGTAATCCATTGTACGTTTGTTTGAAATGGAACAGGGTAAAATCTTTCTTAAAAATTGTTAAGAAGTGATCAAACTTCACCAGATTCCCCTTTTGCATTGCTTTCTCGTCCATACTACTTTGACCTTCTGTTAAAGTGGTTGCAATCCAAATAATTTCCATAGGTCAATGATCGGTGATAACTTTCATCTTTTCAGTTTTCTCTTAATTTGATAATTCATCCCAACAACTTTCCTCAGTAGCATAGAAAACAAAAATCATTTTATTATCATTTAAATCAGAAGCAGATATCTCATTAATTAAATTGAAATTTCTGTTCTAGATTTCTAGAACAGATGTTCTGTTCTAGAATGAATGGTCTGTCACTATAGTCCTGTAACAGTGGGAACAGCAATTGATTTGCTAGATCAGACAGAATAACAACATCCCTCATCAAATAATAATCTAGCCTGAATAATATTCAGCTCTTAAAAGGGATGTTTTATAAAACATCCTTTCTTGCCTGAATTAGAAGCTATTCAATCGTAAATTGTAAACTTTTAGTTTAAATATGACAGTGTATTTTTATATTTAAAGGTGTCATCCTAGAACAGCTATTTCGTGTTCTTTGCGACCGTCAGTATTGTGTAGTTGCATTAAACAGCAGGGCTCAGTACGGAGGTTAATAGGGGACAATCATGGAAATCAGCATGGAACCTTGAAAAGTAAAATAATCATCAATGAAGTCACAATAAAAGATAGGTTAAAAATTTAATGTGCCAGCATTCTGCCGGCCTTAAATGAATTTTCATAGTGCATTACAGGCATAAAAATAAAATAAAATTTTAATGCATTTTTCATTGCTTTAATGTGCTATGAAGATTCATTTGATGCTGGCAGAATGCTGACATTTGCATTTTTTAGCCTGTCTTTTATTGTGAATTTTTTTGTTACTTATTGTTGCTATGTGGAGTTTTGAAGGCTCCACATTTATGCTAACAAGCTTCTTGATGATTTTATAGGATCTCTTAAAGCTCTTCCAAATTCTTGTTTGTAACAGTGTGGCATTTTCAAAGCACTGACAAAAACATTAAGGGCCTGTGTCATCTCCATTCCTTATTCAGTTTTTCACTTGGCCCTTCCGATTGTTTTTTATTATAAGTTCCATTTTTAACTTTTTCCAATTCAAATTTAATCTCATTAATAAAATCAGAAATTTTAATTAATGCACTTTAACAGGAGCAGTTTTTTACCTTCAATCCAGAATATTTTAATATATGTATTTTCTGAAAGGACATAAAAGACGTTGGTTTAAATACATAAATAAAAACTTTTCTCCAAACAATAATAAGAGAGAAAATTATTTTTTTTTATCTGTGGCGTAGCTGAACTCATGCTGTCGTGAAAGCGATGCTAAAGCAGCCACTTCTGTTGCCTTGTGGCATTGGTTAACAAACAGAGGATATATTGACGATGTATGAGGATGACCTACTTACATAATCTGAAACCTGTCGACAATCATTTTTTTTTAAGATCATATTAGTGGTCGTAAGAAGTATTACTTTTTATATAGAAAAATGCAATGTTTTCTATCAAATTTTTCAAGACATTTTTTTCAATTAAAATTTTACTTAAAAGAATTAATTTATTTATTTTGAATAAATAGCATTTTGTCATATTATTTATACATATATTTAATATTTGCTGTTAAATTAATTAAGCAATATTTAAAAATAACAAGGTAGAGATAGTGATTAGTAAACCAATCACAGTGCTTCGCAACGGCTTCTGAGTCCTTTACTGTGGAATAGACTGTGCCGAGGTGGTCTAGAAAATGCTCACATGAGTCTTTTTGTAATCCCATGCTATCTTACCCACCCCTGTTTATATTGAATAATCGTCATTCTTAACTCAAACCTTGTTAATACACTGAATTCCTATTAATGATTTAAAAAAAGACCTACGACCTTCGCATTATTAGCACGACTCTCTAACCAACTGAGCTAACAGGCCACCTATAGCATTCAGGGCACCTACAACTGAGCTAACAGAAGCCGTTGCGAAGTATTGTGGGATATGTGTCCACAGACAGACAAACTGGGGATATAAGGTGTCTTTCAGAAGCCTAAAAATAAACCATAAATTATATATTCAGACTACAGATCATAAAATCCTTTTTTCCTATCATTATTTTTTGGGAGGACATTTCTTTATATATTTGAACCAGTCTTTTCGTGTCCTTTCAGAAAATGCATATATTAAAAATATTCTGGTTCTGGGTTAAAAAAATGTTGCTGTTTAAAGAGAGATTAAAGGTGATGACTTGTCATTCACATTTAGATGTTTAATCAGTCTTAAAAATCTACTTATATAAAAAATGTTTACATTTAAATAACCCAGAATTACTTTGAATTTAAAAAGTAGAAATTTAAATAGAATTTAAAAGATAAGTTTATCTTTGAAATGTATAAATTATGTAATTCTCTTGTGAGCTGGTACAATGTTATGTTTTTGATTATTTCTTTTAGGATCCACTGGTGATAATGGAGATGTTGTCACCCCAAAGAAAGAAATACCTCAAAAGGTAAAACATGTTTTTATTAATGATATCATAATAAACTAAAGACTTACAGTAACTTCGAATTTTAAGATACTTGAATCTTTTTGGTAGTACAAATGGTATCTTAAAATTTCATAAACTTTTGGTGAAGAAGAATGTGACGCCTCCAAAAATTAAAACAATAAATACACATTAAAAATAAAAATAGGAAAATTAATGGAGACTAACATCAGTAGTTGAGCATGATGTACACATATTTACAGTTTACATACAGGGTTATCGGATTCTAAAAACAGGTCAAAGTTGTAAAACCCCTGAAGGGTCGGATTCTGGCAGATGAGGTCGTCTTTCTCGAAGCTCTCTGTCAGGTCCATGTTTGGAAGAGGGGAGCCAATCGGCTGGTCGAATGCCCTTCCAGTTCAGTCAATCACAGTGCAGCTTAACTCAACCATTGATGATTATACAATTTTAGGCATTTTGTATGTTTCTTTTTATGCTTAAGGAAATTCATTTGAGGCCAGCAGAGGTTGGCACAAGAATTTCCTATTTTTAGTTTTAATTTTTGGAGATGTCACATTCTCCTTCATCATTAATTATTATGATCTCTGTACTGAGACCTGGCTGTTTACTTGTGATTATTCTCAGCCGATGATCCCAATATAGCGTGAAACAGCCGTGATTCTGAGATATCACGTTGTAAACACTTGATCTCAACCATTGTTCATTAACTTTTATTTATATAAGAATCATTTAAACAGATAAAATTTAACATTTACTCAAGAATTAATTGTTATTATTATTATTTTATATGTGGCAAGACAGAGTTCCATTTGTGTGTTTAATGTTGGAATTAAAAGAAAAATTATGATAATAGTTTATTATCTATTTTACAGACTAAAGACTTCATTGTAATTGAGATCTGTCACTTAAGATTTAACTCCAATGCCCCATGTTTAAATGATCCAAACATTCAGATGATGTTTGTGGAATATCGGTTTCTTGGTTATCCACCAGAAGAATTAGAAACTCCTTTTGCTTTACCTAAACCCAAAGCAGATCAAAAAATAATATTCAATTTCCATAAAGGTAAGAACCCTTCAAGTTTAATGAGTATACATTTATTTGATTTAAAATAATTATTCAGTTAGCAGAGGCCTGCCAACACAATAATGAGAATCTCCTTGGTCTTCATCAATTAGTTATTAAATTAATTCTTTAATCATCAACTCTTTGTTAACTTTACTATGGCAAATTTGTTGGTTTCGTTTCCGATTCATTAAATATTTCAGGACAGCTCTGTTTTGAGGTATAATCTTTCAAAAGCAGGAAGAGTGTTTTTGAGATATCTCAGTTGATGGATGATATTAACACTCAGTCGGGTGCAATATGTTTCGGAACACGGTTGGTGCATTGAGCCTGGGAGGCACTGCATGATTTACTAATCTTTTCTACATGTATAAACTTTTTCTTTTTACAAAAAACAATTGTTAATACTTCACGTTTCAAAATACAGTAGTAATATTTGCATGCTATAATTGAATTGAAGGCCTAATTCATATCAATTGAGTGTTCTTATGTATATTTGATTGTCTGAACTACTTGATGAACTGAACCAAATCCCCTTAGTTCCAGTTAGTTCAGATAACTGTGTAATTTATACAGTAGAATATTGATTATCCACTAAATGGAACCAAAGTTGGTTCAGTCATATAATTCAGATCATCAAGAACTATTGGTAATTATATTCAAGGAACATAAAAGATGCATATTTACAATAGCTTTCAATAAATAGATATTTTTTTGTTATTTTCTATTGCTGGAGTATAATGTTGTAATAAGTTCTAAATAGATATAAATTGGAATAGAATATTTCTTCATTGATTAGTTAATAATATCCACCATTTAATGCTGGATTTTTTATTATTTATTTTTTTGAAAGAGAAAGAAACAAGTTTTAATATCGGATTTTTTTTTAGTATTTCATATTGATGCAGAGAAAAATTTGGATAAAAGACAGCTTTTAGCACAAATGATACATCAAAGTTCTCCAACCAAAGGAAGGTAATTTCATATTTAAATATAATGCATTTTTAAAATTTATTATCATTCAAGATAGCGTTAAGTAGATATTGAAAAAGATATACTGTTTTTTTGTTTTATCTCAATGAATGGCACCAAGGTTTCTAAAACAATGTTACTTTATTGTAACATAAAATAATCTACATATGAATATTGTTCATAAATTAGAGTTCATACATTTTATGATAAGTCTTCAAAATAATTTCTTCATTTCTTCCTGAATGTGCTTCCTAATACAAGTCCTAGAATGCTTCATGTACTCTAACTTCTATCTTCGCATATTTCTGAAAATCACTTTGTGTTATTTAGTTCCTTATATTAGCTTTACTTCTCCTTAGAAGACGAAGTAGCTCATGTACTGATCATTTTAAGTTCTGTTAATTATAAAGCTGAAATTCAACTTTTATAATTCATTAGCCCTTCTCGCTTATTGAACCATTGATTTTCAAGCACAGACGTTGATGCTTCTCCTAATATATTTCTTTGCACGTTCTTTGTAATGCACTATTACGAAAAGCACTTTATATATAGCACACTAATAAATAACTTAAATAAAGAATAAACTTTTGCATTTAAATTTTGTGTTTAAATAATTTTGCATAAAGTATCATTTTAGATAAATATATCAACTTGCGGGGAATTACTCTTTTAACCTTTGCTTTAATTACTTCACTTGAGTAATTTAATTGTCATCTAGGCACTTCCTTAACATTATAGCTGCATTCATATCACTACTCATCCTAGCGATATTTATAATCATAAAAGTACTCACAACACTTGATGATATCTTTGCTTAAACATCTTTCACTTGCCAAGGCGTTGCACAATGCCGTCTTTGCACATGTCTATGTTACGGCATCAAAACGGATCAGTGCGTTTTCGCTTTAATATGAATTGAAGGATTTGCTACAGATATTTAAATTCATCACATTTATCAATGAATGACTAATTATATAAATATCATTTATTCTTAAAACTGATTGATAGCTTGAAAATAAGCACACTACTTTCATGGGATGCTTAATAAATAGATTTTAGAAGTGATTATCAAAAATCCTTATCAAAGGAGTTTCAGGAAACTGATTGACAAATTAGATAAAAGTGTATAGATAAAAAGGATGACTTTAGGAAGTAAGCTTTAGGTCTTGTGGATTATTACAGCTGATAAGAGGAGAAACCTTAAGCAGTATTGTCTTGGAATTATTTGAAAAGATTTTATGTTGTATTGTTTCTATGTTGAGCAACATACAAAAGTTTTCTAAAATGAGATCTTTCCAGGATATGTAATGTTCACTGTTTAGGTAAAACTGACATTAGCAGAGCTTCTTCCAAGCTGTTAACAAGAAATTGTTCATCTAGCCATTGCATTAAGTTTAGAAATTGATGGGAAAGAGGTCCAAAAAGTAATTTATATCACAAAGGAGATAATTAATGTTGCCATTAGGAAGCTTGAAGGTATTTGAATAAGCAAGATTAAAGAGGTTCTTCAGATATCAGGTTTGCCCCATAGGAGATGTGTCACAAGTGGAACCCATTGTATATTGAGATCATATGGTTAGTCTGACACCCATCTGCTTTTAATTACCAGGAAAATACGAATTCTCAGTGGACAAAGGGTTCGTTGAATCTTGATCTAACTGACAAAATGTAAGATAGTGGTTTGACATACTATGAGATGACATTTTTGGAATTATGAAGTGTCAACTTTTTAAAAATAATTTTACAATTGTAAATGGAATGCCATTTTTTTTTTTTTTATGAAATTTATGTTCTCTTTTGAAATACTTCATACTTTCAGATAGCTTTATGAACTGTAACAGTTTTTTGTTAATAATTTACATTGAAAGGATATTTACATTACATTTATCTGGTTTAAAGTTGGTTTAATTTTCTTAAAAAAAAATAATCTTTTAGAATCACATTCACTGTAGTAAGCGAACCACCTGAAGATAGGCAAGATATTGATTGTGAAGATATAGCAATTGCATACATAAATTTGAAACAGGTAAGCACCTAACATATTCAATGGGAACTTTCTTAGGAGATGGAGTGAGGAATAAGCTATAAAGTTAAATGAATTTTAAGTATCGTGTCATGACATTTGCAGTGATTGGTACTTATTGCATATCCAAAATAACTTTCTATAATTCTAAAAAAATATTGCTCATTATATTATAAGCAAAGACGGACAGTAGAAAAATGCCATTTTAGATCCTTTTTCTACAAGTTCTACTATTTTCATTTTAATCAGCAGAGGGATGAGTGGAAAGCTTAGAGTCCACTTTATTTGAATAACGGTTCATGTTTTGTTTGCTTTTTTTGAGCAACATGTATAGACTATTCATGCGTTTCTAGAAATTAAACAAGGAGATGACATACCCTGTATCTTTTAAATCCGAGTCCCCTTTGGTGAGATGAAAGTACACATGAAATACTTCAGAAATATATATAGGTTTTGAGGCCAACGCCCCACAGATTTCGAGATATTTAACTGTTATTTATTTAAAACCAAAGTTACTTTTTTAATCTTGTTGTGATGATACTCTTTCACTGTTTTGCATTCAAAATTTTAATTATATTTCAGTTGTACTTTTATTTTATGAAAAAATAAGTTTTTATGTAAAAAAAATTTAAATACAGCCGGACCTCTATTTTGCAAACTTTTCTTTGGAACCAAGAACATTTTGCTAATTTCTTTGTAAAATAACCTCCAAATAGCGAAGTGCATTTTCTATTTAACCAACTTTTTCGTGGTTATTATTTTTTTTTTTTTTTCACCGAAATGTTTTTATTATCAATATTCTCTTAGAGGAAATGAAAGAAATGTGAATACCACTGAGGTAAAAAGAAGAAATTAATGATGATGTGCTGACTGATTATTATCTTTCACTTGAGGAAACACTAACTGAATGGGATATTTAGGACAGTGTGAAAAATAAAAACAATACAGCTATGAATTGCGATGAAGATGATGAAAATGGAAATAATCATGATATAGAAATAAAACCTTCTTATGATGAAACAATCCCACGCGGATTACAATTAAAAGAAAATACTGAAGGATTTTTGGTGCAATGCAAAAATGCGAGATATACTATGAGCAAAAAAAAAAAAAGACAAAATTAACAGACATTATTAGTAAAATTTAACGAAGTTTCCATATAACGAACTTTTGGGGGGGATTTAGCGACTTCGTTAAATAGAGGTCCGACTGTATAATACTTAACTAATTGAATTTTATTGCACAGTTCAACAATTAGGATAGTTTCATTTAAACCCAAACAATTTGGGTTAAAGGGAAAATTTCAGAAAAGCCTCTTGACCAATTGTTGATTATCGAGTCAGTTTGACTTCAATAGTTTCTTCATCTCTTTGAAATGGAAAAAGTTCAGTCCATGCTTTTCCAAATATACGAAGAACTGCTGAGAAAAGAGAATATTATTGGTGATAGAGTAAGCCAAACTTAATCTTTTGATACAAAAATATTAGGAGAATCAATGGAAAATGCTGTCATAGAAGTATTGGACGAATGGATACCATTACAAACCAAAGAACTTTTTACAGCAGCAGAAGATTGTGCTATGTGAAAGTAATTTATTGAAAGATGTCTTTCCAGCTTTCAGAAAGAGTATATATTAACTCTTAAGGTCCATATAATGATCAACACTGTCAGAGCACTGCCAAGCAAAATATTTCTTTAAAAAAAAATAAATTTAGTTACTTATACAGGGTGTTTTAGAAATACTTTTACACACTTTTTATTTTGGAGTTAGGAACCCGCCCCCAAAGTCCATTTAAATATATCGAAATCCTATGGCTTTCAGTTATTAATGAAAGTTTACTGTCAGTGCATTTCAAGGAACAATGTAACAATTCATGTTTCCTGTTGCACTGATTGTCTCCTAGATAGCGGCTGTGTCATTGGTGAACATTTGTGTAGCAGTGAGTTAGTCGGTGTTCAACGTGTTCTGTTGAACCATGGCAGGATACCCATTTTGTGAGCAGGCAAATATGATTATGTAAAGTCACGTGAGTCTGCATGGTTGTATCAGATGACAGGTGGCCCGAGTATGTGATGCATCTCCTACCGCATGCAGGGTCTTTCTCCTGCAGATTACCCACCACGGGAGAACTTTTGCCGTTGGTTTGTTGCACAAACTGCCAATCTGTTGTCTGTTCGGTCTCGTTCACAGATGAGCCAGCATTTGGACGAGATAGACTAACAAATTTTCACAACCAACTTTTGTGGCGTATGAAAATCTTCTAGGTACAATTCAGGCTAGACACCATCATCACTTTAAGATTAATGCATGGCTTGAATTGTAGGCGACTGTCTAGTAGATCCATATGCTCTCCCAGCACGTCTGACAGGCGCTGTCTACAGGGACATGATTCAGAACAATCTTTCAGCCTTGCTACAGGACGTGCCCTTGAAAATAAGACGAAAAGTGATTTATGCATGATAGGGCTCCAGCACATTTTAGCCACATTGTTCGAGAAGCCACTGGCTGATATCTACCATGACAGATGGATAGGTAGGGGGGGACCAGTTCCTTGGTCTCCACATTCCCCTGACCTTAAACGTTTATTTTTTTATCTGTGGGGCCACCTCAAACAATTGGTTAATGCAGCAGACATTCCTAATGAAGAGACACTTTGTCAATCTTTCATAGAAGCCTGCAAAACCGTTCGACACCATGAGAGAGTATTTGAAAGGGTGCCACTCATCCATGATCGGACGAGTGCATCCGTGTGGGGAAGCATGAGGACATTTTGAACAATTCTTAAAAGTTTCAACACTTGCTAATAAACTGGTAATGTCTAACAGATGTGTCAGTAAGTTCTTTCTTTAATAACTGAAAACTGTAGGATTTTCAGACATATGTTTATATGGACTTTTGTTCTTGTTTTAGTGTTAGGAACCAGCCCTTAAAGTATGTAAAACTATTTCTGAAACACCCTGTATATAGAATATGCTTTAAAATCATCACAACATAAGGAGAAAAAAAGTTTAACTAATTAATATTCTCGTTAACTTTAGTTTTGAATTATTTATTTACTTCTAATCATAAATTGGTTTTCTGTCTAATATTCATAACTTAAACGGAAAAAAACTTACATTATCATAAAAGTAAACAAATCCCAAAAGACTCGAACTTGAGAACCTTGGATTTGCAGGCCAGCAAAATATCGTTAGTCCACGGTAACATTTGCTGACTTATGACAGCAGTGAGCTTATAAGGAAGTACTTGAAAATCAATGAAACTAACGTTGAATATCTCGTAATCTGTAGGGTGTTGGGCCCCAAAGCCTATATATATTTTTAAAGTATTTCATGTGTACTTTCATCTCACCAAAGAGCACTCGGATTTGAAAGATACAGCGTGTGTCACCTCCTTGTAAATGTTTACTGGTCTTAAAATGGAGGAATTTTAAAAGTTGCTTTTGAATGTATAAAAAGTGCTTTATTTTTGTTTGTTTTACAAATCTAAAGGAACGTATGTTAGAAGTCCTTTTCATAGTTTCACAGAAAAAAGTAATCTTGTTATTAACAGCTACACAGTGCTTCAGATTTGGTAATGAAGTTCAATTCCACTAAGGAACAGGGACTCAATAGATATAAGAGTGGAAATGAATGACCACATGGGATTGTGAAAATGGAACATGCATCTATTCACTTTTACACCCCCTTTTTTATTCACTTCAATAGCTTAAACAGCTTGGCATGTTTTACTTAATGCAGGGCAGTAGATACTGCCTATCATTGTTTTCATTAGCACAACACATGAAATCATGTGAAATAAGGAAGCTTAAAAGGCTATATTTCGGAGTAGAGTATCAGAATATGCATGATACAACCACCTCCCCAAAGAATGGTTTCATGTGATCAGTGTGTGTTGTGCTAATCACAACAATGATATACATCTACTGCCCTGCATTAAGTAAAATATACCGTTAAACAATTGAATAAATCAAGGGATGTAAAAGGGGAATCTGTGCATTTCTGGACGCTATTCCTAATGCCCAAATCACACCAGCATATTTTTTCATCATTGATTTGCTTCGTTGAAAATGATCGTTGTTTTCACTGAAGTGATCCTGTCCTTTAGTTCCACCTTATCGTTGAAACATGATGAAACAATGCATGTGATTGGCAGAGCGATAGCCAATCAGAGTTGAGCTCGATATTATAGTGAAATATTCCCTACTTACGAAAAGACTGTGTTTAATCTTTTTTTAGAGGTTAAAATCGTGTTTCGGCAACGCAATTTCGGTAGAATTTGAAATGACTTTTAGCAAGCTCTCAATCTGTTCGGAACTAATTGTATATTGTATTGAAGCATCTCTACTATTTAAGCGAAATCGAGGTGAACAGCGGCAAATCTGACAGGCCTCAGCGAGCGGTAACGAGCTCAAGAAGAAATGAAATCTCTTTAAAAAGTTGTCATCTGCAGATTCTAACGCATAGAATTAATTTATTTCAGTAAAAATATTGTTTATTTTCGAAAGATAATCTCCTCACTGTGATACTTAATTTATAAAAGCCTTCCGATTCACTCGAAACGGTGGAAAAATGGTGCCGGTTGACTTCTTCGTTCTTGAGCTTGTCTGTTCTGATTGGAGCTTTCACTAATTGCTATCGTTGAAATCAATGATGAAAATGGTCAAGTGAGGCCAATCACACGATCATAGACCTCAAAGATATGCTGGTGTGATTTGGGCATTATCCAAAAATGTTCCATTTTTCGCATGTATTCATTTATACCCTGTATAGATAGTTTTATGGTTTTAAATGAATGAAATCATCACACTGTGTTGAAAGGCAGATGTAATCAGATAATATTGATAATAGGCATCTTCATAAAAAGGGAATAAAAAATTATTGCATCTAAACGCATTATTACATGCATCTTACGTAGTTTACAGCATGGCAAGTATAAAAACATCATATACAATGAAAATTTTCATAAAAATAAAAAGAGCTTTTAATTCGTTTGCATTTTTATCGGATTTCAAGAGTGCAAAAATGACAAGAACCATAATACTGAAGAAGAAACTGGCATTTTTATTTATACTGCTTTCTAAATAATTCTAATTTTTTTTATCTAATATTAACAAATGGACTTTTTTGTAGATTCTGAAATACAGAAAAGATATCATCAATGAAGACATTAATTGTAAGTACTAGAAATTTCCATTTAGTAATACTTCATATTAAGATTAAAAAAATATAGACCTTGTGCTGTAGTTTTTAACTTATGCCACATTCACATCTCCTCTTCCCATTATAGTTGAGGTATTTTTCTTAAGCAGAATCCTCTTTAGACTCCCTGTATGCGAACGATAACAACCATGTATGTTTGTGAATTTCAAAATATTTTCCTTTTTCTATGGATCTTACAGATGTCACAACATTGTCTCCATTTTTAATATCATATGCTTTACATAAGTCCATTTAATCGTAGATGTTACATTACAAAGTGAATTGCCATTTTCATGAGCAGCTGCACAGATCATGTCAAATATACTTCTTGACTTTAAATCTCATGTTGTGATTACAATTAGCATTTGTCAGGGCAATAAGTTAATTCTATCACGCATAATAATAATGCCTTTCAAATCAACTTTGGAAAGATGAATTTGATACTAAAAAAGTAAATTCATATATGCTGGTCTTCACCAGTCTCAATGAATAAAAGTGCCAACTAATGTTTGTTAGTGACATCTCAAGACAGCCCTGTTTCATGCTAACTCGGCAATTATTAGTGGATAGTCACATAGCAGAGGAGGTTGTCATTCCAATTCACCTCTTGTTATAAGACCTGCTTGTTCATTGTGACTACAATAACATATCATTGACTTTTACCATAGGAATATAAGGTGTGGACGTTCAACCTTTAGGAATTCATTCCTACTTTACAGGAAAACCCTTCATCCGATAAATTCTAAACAATCACATTTATATTCACCATATTAGCCATCCCAGTGCAGACATTTCTCCAAAGTCTACACTACCCTACAGTAAGGGACCGGACACAATCAGGCAAAGTCCATTTAAGTTCCACTGCTACGGAAATGTTGGTAGGAGTGTCTAATATGGCAAAACGCAGGGAACTTAGTGACTTTGAAACAGGTGTTATAGTTGGCTGTCACATATAGTGCAATTTCGGCTAAATTATCATTGTCACGAACTGCACACATTGTCCGTCCCTAGAAACAGACCGAACGTATCCTGAAGCGCAAGGTTCGTAAATACCGCAAAAAAAAACCTCAGAATCATAAAACAGTGAGTTTCAACAGGCGTCAGGGGATACGGTTCATCACAATACATTGCGGAAGGAATTAAAAGCCCTTAAAATCCACGGATGTGTTGCCGCACACATCACCATTCAACAGTCACAACTGGATTGTAGCAATTGAAAACAATTTTATGGAGTGATGAGAAATATTACACTCTTCAAGTCCAATGGACATATTTTAGCAGAGTGCATTGTTCCAACTGTGAAGTTCAGTGGTGGGGGAATCATGCTGTGGGCCAGGGACCATTGAACTCCGAAGGTTACAAGGACATTTTGGACAATCTGGTTGTTCCAATTCACTGGCACATGTTTACTCACTGACAATTTTATTTTCAGGACAACAATGCTCCAGCCTCTGTAAAGTGGCTTCCATGATCTGCTCAGTCACTTTCATTACAGGAGTAGATTATTTTAACTTAAAAGAATTTCTCTGCATTTGTCATGATGCGCAGTTGCTATTCTTCTTAAGGGAGACACAGTATCCTTTTCACTTGAAGGATTTCTTGAAAATACTGCTTGTGGTTCTGAGGAATATATGCCTGACCCACTTCATTTGAAGGGTGTCAGATACTTTTCATCATATAGTGTATAAGCACAGGCTTGAAAATACTTTTAACAGGATGAAGATCTATATAGGCCACTTAAACCATTTGGATGGTGCATTATCCTGATGTGTGTCCACCTGAGTGAAGATCAAGTAAATCCTATCAAGGCTACAATTTATCAGTGACAATGTTTTTGGTATACAAATAAAAAGTATTTATTAAAAATAGTTTGTTTCTGCTTTTGAAAAGTAATGCACAAGCAAATTACAGGTGTTAGCTAGTTTTCTACAAGTCTCTCCATTATGACATCAACTTTTTAGTATTGCTCTTTTCCTGGGGATCATAGCTACCTACTCACAACCGATTTCACTTTAGTTCGAAGTGAAACGTTGGCCTCCTAGGAATTTTTTCAGTGATCCAAAGAGGTGAAATTCACGAGTGTGGATATTGGTGTAACTCCCAGCCAAATTTCTCATTTTGTTTTCACGAACAGAAGCATTGTCGTGAAGCCTGACATTGGCAGTCTTGTTAGGACCATACCAACTTGGTCAATGTTCTAGTGTAAGTTGTGGCATTAACAGTGCTCCGGTTGGAACTCGTTAATAGTACCCATGTCTGTCCCAGTGCATCGTCAACAGAACTTTTTTTGGTGGCGGAGATCAAGAATGTTACCAAACCGTCCTCGCCTGCTTTGTTTTGGGCGTATAGTGGTATGCCCATAATTCATCCAGTCACTATACCTTCCAGAAAGTTGTAAAGCTCCAAGTGTGACATCTGGCCCTTCTGCACATACCTGCACCCTTAGTCCAGAGAATTAAGCAAGAAGTCATTTGGAGGTTTTTGTTTTGCTCACAAAAAAATAACTACATCTCGCTACCCTTCTCAAGTCGATGACAGCACTTAACACATCTTGCCAGGGCAACACCTGATGGAGCAAATCTTTCACAATTATTATGTCATCTGCATGTTAAACAGTTTCAATTACATCGATTTCTTCTGAATTTGGAAAATTATTCTTTATTACTATTAAAAGCATTTTCTTGCACATCTGAGTTCTGGATGATTCCTATTAATGTAATAATCTGTATTTTTTTTTTTCTTTCTTTTTACAGTATACGATACAACAAAACCTGATATGATTATTGGATCCTTAAATCTCACAGTTGAAGCTTTTACTGCACTGCAAGAAATATGGAAAGAATTTGTATAATTTTGTTACCAAAATAAACATTGAAATTCTGAATACCTTTCTATTTATATACTTTGTCATTTTTTTTGTAAAAAATAAATGAAAACTATTTATGAATTTGATTTTCTCATTGCATAAAACTTTGACGCTCGAGAAGATACATTAATACTATCCATATTGGTGACATTAGCAGCCCCGAGGTGAATTTGCTTGTACTATTAGAGGCATATCAAAGACAGGTGAGTGTAGTGGGCAAAATATCCATATTCCAAACATCTGAATGCTTTGTCACCAAGTCAGTATTCACAATCGTGAAGGCATTCTGCAATTCAACATTGGAAATGTACCGCTGCTTGTGGATTTCCATTTGAATAGATTTACCCCAGAGAATTGTCTGGCAGAGAGAGATCTGGGCTTGCTATGCAGTGAGCATGGCAAAGATGAAGGAAAGTTCTCGGATCATCAGCCATTCCATCTGTTTGGAAAAAGCTCAAAGATGCAGTTGCACTCTGGTAGCTACAACTTTCAACTAGAGTTCAGGCAGCAAACATTCGTACGATTTGCTTTAACTAACTAAACATTCCAATCTTTTAAACTTTAATAGATTCATCACTAAACAGAACTCTTCATTTATCTTCTATTGTTGGGAAATGCTGGAGAAGCAGGCGGCATTATTTAATTGCTTGCTGATTGACTTATTTCCAGAAAGATGCATCTCCATAGCTTACATTTATATCCATGGATTTTTCGTCCACTTGGTACTACCCAAAAGAGTAGAACATTGGTATAGGACCAAAAAACTACTCAGTTATACTATGCAGGAGGGGGGGGGGGTGCAATATTGGTGTCAATCCCTAGGAACTTTTTCTCTGCATATTTTACAGGGGTGGGTATTGGTGTAGGGTCACCAGATCTATTCCGAAGGTGTATCTACATTATGCCAGTTGGCTCCGTTGAAAATTCACTGTGTCCAAATAGGAAATGGCATTCAGTCACAAAATGTATACCAACAAGAATTTGCTTGTTGCCACAGCAGCTATAGTAGTAGTTGAAAGCAAAATGCATCTTGAGTCACACAAACGACAGTTTTGGGTAGCTCGCAATCTCAGAGGTAGAGCTCAATATGGAGGGAGTGACTTGATGAAGGATTTAATATTGGACGATGCAAACGAGTTGAATATCGAGTACAGATGTGGAGGTGGTTTCTGAATGTCGAGTAGTGATCAAGACTTTTTAACTTGACATGGCCAAAAATCAGCAAGGACATTTCATTCAACATTGTCTAGCTGTTACGCTGTGGTTCCTAGCAAAAGGAGATTCCTACCCTTCCTTAATGTACATGCTTAAGATTTTTGAAGCAAGTTATTTCAAAAATGATTCCAAATGTTTGTGATTCTTTAGTCAACATTCTGCACTATTCATTTCATTCATTTGTAACAATTTATTTATTTATATAATACGTATACACAAACTTATGGAATGACAAATTGCGTAAAACTGATGTTTGCAATTACATCTAGTATGAAGTATTAGTTCAAAGCGGAATTAAAGGTTCATCAGAATGGTATCAATGGAATCACTTTGTGTTTCCTGGATAAGGGCTCGCCACTGAGTATTGGACAGATTAGTGGGCAGGGCAGTCGGTGTAAATAAGATAGTTGAGAAGTGAGGAAATACCGGGGTGCTGGACAAGAGGGTGGCAGTCAATAAGAATGGTTGACAGATTGTCATATTTTTCTATTTCTGTGTGAAATTAAACAGTTATCTGTTTCACAACTTCCCTAACATATGGTGATGGGAGTTCCTGTATTTGCATACCTCCCCAAACATTGGTCTCTCTCACATCTTTCCCTGCTGTATCTCTTTCATGATGGCAAGAGCTTTGTGTGTTGCCGAAAATTTTGGTTTTTTTACATCTTGAGCCTGAAGCTTTGTCGACTTGAACATTCGATCATTTCCTCCAGCCTTGGGTGTTGATCCAATGGCCCCAGCATTTGATCCTCATTTTCATTAACTCGATGGGTTTCATCTACCTCAGAACTTATTGGGACCTTAAAAAAACAAAATAAACAACTATGTACAAGAAACAAAATGAAATAAAAGAAATATAGAAAAAAATAACAGGAAATTAAGATATCATTATTTTGTTTTGTTCTAGATGCCTCAAAATGAATCTGAGTGGAAAATGGCAGCAAAGGAGTTTAACAGTAAATGCAATTTCCCAAACTGTGTTGGTTCCTTTGGTGCTTGCAAAGCTAAATGCTTCCTGTCAATTTGGGACTGAGTATTTCAATTATAAAGGCTTCTTTAGTATCGTCCTGTTTGCAGTTGTTGATGCAAATGTAGGTTGCCAAAGAAGAATATCGGATCGCATTTGTTTTTGTTGCAGATGATGCATTCTCCCTCTCAAACAATATTATGAAACCGTATCCAAGTCAAGAAAAGGATTTTCAATTAGCACTTAAGCAGAGCACATAGTGTTTCTGCAGGGTGTCTACAAACCGGGAATTGTACAGGAAATTTGGGTTGACGGGAAATTACCTTAAAAATAGACTATGTCCTTAAATTTTCAGCATGATGTTTTTTTTTTTTGGTTGAACAGAATTTTTGTGAAAATGTCCTTAAATGTACGGGAATTGTCCTTAACTTTTTTGTTTTAGATTCAGTAGACACCCTGTTTCGGGATAATATCTTCTGTCTTTCATGTACTTAGGAAGCCAATGTTATTGGAACCAAAAACGCCTAAAAAAGTAACACTGGCAATACTTTATTTACACAATTTTTTAAGAAAAAGCATATCTAGAGCAATGCGGCATTTGATATTGACTGCCTGATCACAGGTCAGATTTGTCCAGGAGTATGGAGACAAGTACCTTCAACATTCCCAGGATACCAAGTAGTAGTAAAATGGATGCACAGGAGTTTAGAAATGAATTTGTCAAGTTTTTCAGTTCCCCACAGGGGATGATACTTTTTCAAAAAGACATAACGAAACTTAAATGTTGAATTGCTTACAAGTGTTTGAGATGTACAGTGTAAACACTATCAAATTTATCAAAGGATGTTCTGTTAAATTTTTGAAATTCAATATTTTCACCACTGATAATAAAACTTACAGTAAAATTATTGATGTAAAATACATACTGTTTATTTAAAACGTTAAGAGAAATCTGTCAAAGTAAATTTATCATCCTGTTGATAGCTCAGTCAGGACTGATCAAATGCACTTTGTTTCAATTTTTTATCTTTTTTCATTCAAAAGTTCGTAAGGAGTGGGGGGGTTCCTGACATAAAGATCGCACAGCATACGTAAAGGATTATAATTTTGTAAAAAATTATTATACCAAAACAAAATAACTAAACTTCAAACAATATAAATTTCAATATCATACCTGTGTATTTGTCAATCCTCTTGCTCGATTTCTATCTTTTAGGAACAGCATACTCTCATAGCAGAACCCTTTTTTTTTTTATACACTTCAACACTTCCTGCACCCGATTTAGTAGTCTTTCTTTTTTAACCTCGCATGAAAAATTGCAAATTCTTTAGTTTTCTTTCAACTTCATCCTTTCCCACACCAAAACTGACTGCTATTTCCATGAGCACGTCATGCTTTTTATTACAATCCTTTTTATCAACAAATCCACATAAGACAGATTTTAATAGAATGACTTTGTCCCCTCCATCTTGTTCGAGTATTGAATCGCAACTAAAGTTGTCTGAGGCCAAAAAGCACGTCCCCACTACCTACTCTCTTCAGAATTGGCACTTCCTTTGAAGCAGACCAACAAGGCAAGCTGCTTGGCACAATTTTGCCAACTGGTACAGGCCAATGAACACATCTACAGCAGTTCTGGCAATGCCAAGTGGCATGCAGCAGCATAGTGTCGCCACGACTTTAGTAGTAGTAGTAGTAGTAGTAGTAGTACACAAAGTAGGTTCTATTAATGAAGGGTCACCCGAGATACTTTCCTATTAATACTACTAAAAGGGGAACAAATAATGAAGGGTAACTAGATATCCCTTCCTAGACATTCTACAGAAAGTTGAGAGAAATGATTTAAGCTCACTAGATAGCTTTTCAAGGATATTACACGAA
Organism: Thereuonema tuberculata; assembly: GCA_023159025.1. Classification (NCBI taxonomy): domain Eukaryota; kingdom Metazoa; phylum Arthropoda; class Chilopoda; order Scutigeromorpha; family Scutigeridae; genus Thereuonema; species Thereuonema tuberculata. Next base: position 38,304,975 of record JAFIDM010000003.1, on the reverse strand, counting down.
AGTTGGGGTTTTGCTGTAGTTCATAAGGAACTTTTTCTCAGCATATAAGGGCAGTGTAAGATTCATCACAAGACTTTTCTGGGATACCACCAGAAAAGATTTATTTAAACATATAAAATAATGTGGGTTTGGTAGCCAAGCAATGAGGAGCTCAACTGTAGCCTGGAGCAGGATTCAATCCCGACCTCAGACAGAGGTCGGGAAATTTGTCAATGCTTTAAATTCTCTTCCATTCTGCTGAATGGATAATGGGTTTCTTTACCAGCAGGAGGGCAGGCATCGGGCTAACCACCCAATCTCAATTTTAAGTCCTGTTGGTCACTCAACACCTGGAGCTTATCTTCCACAATACCAAGGGCCTACGTAGTGGAACACGAACTTTAACACAATTTATTGAACTTGCAGTAGATGAAAAGGACTTTTATCAATTATAAATAAAATATCAAATAGATTTTTTTTTTCTGCCAACACCTGGGCTCTTAGTGTAAATATCAAGTAGATAAGTTTTTTTTTTGCTTTCGCCATTTGATGAAGATAATCTTAATTACACTCACTTCCAAAAGTTAGGCACGGAGAGAAAAATGTTAATTTCTGTAACCCAATCTGAATTAAAGAAGCTCACATTTGCTGCAAAGGTAGAAGGAAGTATGCAAATTATGTAGGTAACAGCCAATCACTGTTTCGCGTCAAGAAATATGCAAAACAGGCAGTCGTGTAAGAAGCCTGCATTCTGAAGGGTTACAGGAGTTGCATGTAAGTGCTGATGAAAGGTATTTAGAATGTTCGTACGATTTGTTTTCAAGCTAGATGTGTTTCTATGGCTTCCAGAAGACGAATGGAAGATTGTGAGCGCTGGTGGGTTGTCAGACGCATTGAAGCAGGACAGTCTATAACAATTGTTGCTAGTTTCTTCGGCGTTCATCATTCCGTCACTTCACAATTATGGAAACAATTCCAAACCAGCCAAACAGTTGTCCGAAGACCTGTAGCCGGTCGTCTAAGGGTTACGACCCTCGCAGAAGATAGATATATTGCTGTAATAGCCAAAGCGGAATCAAAGATTGATCTCCACACGTGTGACATCTATGGTTGTAGCGGCCATTGGTAAGACAATATCTGCCACTACTGTTCATCGAAGGCTACACATGAATGGTCTGTATGCCCGGGCATCACGAGTTTGTGTTCCTTTATCTGTCCAATCCAGAGGGGCACGATTACAGTGGTTCCGCCAGCATGTGAATTGGACTATGTCTGATTGGGGTAACGTTATGTTCACAGATGAATCCAGATTTGCCCTGCAACCCGATGATAAGCGTGTAAGGGTCTGGAGGGAACAAGGCACACGCAATCGGCCCCAGAACATCACACATTCCGCAGTGGAAGCATCATGGTCTGGGCAGGGATTTCATTGGGATATCGCACCAACCTCCACATCTACAGGCGAGGTTCTGTGACGGCTATACGGTATCGAGATGAAGTCCTAACCCCGTAAGTGAAACTGTTCGCTGCAGCAGTTGGTCCTTCTTAGGTTTTAATGAGCGATAATGCGCGTCCCCATAGAGCTGCCATTGCTGACGACTTCCTGAAGAGTGAGGTGATTTCGCGTATGGAATGGCCGGCTTACTCGCCGGACCTTAATCCAATTGAAAATCTTTGGGATGCCCTCGGCCGTGCTGTATGTCGACGTTTCCCACCTCCAGCCACTCTCAAAGCTTTAGAAACTGTCCTACAGTAGGAATGGCAATTACTTGACTCTGCAGTGGTTGATCACCTAGTAACAAGTATGATCACACGCTGTAAACTTTGTATGCAGGTGAGGGGTCCTCACATACCCTATTAATGTCGGTTTTTGTTTGTTTTGAATTTAAACATTTTGTTAATGACGCAATCTTATAATTTATGAAAATTCAATATTTTGTTTATCTCTATATAATTCTTTGTTTTGTTTCATGAATAAACAGAGCTACTTACTTGCAGCATTTCATGTCAATCACAGCAGTACTTGTCCATTTTCTCGCATTTTACCGCTCCGTGCTTAACTTTTGGGAGTGAGTGTATAACATAACTATTATATTTTTATTGATATAATGCAAAATTACTTAAGTCATTTTTAGTTGGTTATTTTAGCCTTTAAACAGTACCATCTTTTTCTCATTCCCTTATGAGCTGAACAATCTGAATACTGCAAAAATTCATCCATACCTTAACAGCTAATCCCTTTTGAGCAAGTCACTTGTAGACAAGCCATGGAAACTTCTCGTGCGGAGATATATTCACACTGACCAGATTCTGTTCAGCTCGTTTTGATAATTTTCCAGAGTGGTTGAGGTCAGCATTTTTGTTTCTCCTCCCTCCCCCCACTCCACCAATTATTGCATCAATTACTTTTTTTTTTTCCAAGAGATATTATTAGTATATACTTAAACCATTAAATAATTATGGTGGTGCTGAAATTACAGGATTTTCATAACTAGAGCAATGATTTTGTTTTTTTTGCTCCAGGCAGCAATTTATTACCACAACTACAGTGAAATTGAAAAAGTAGTTTCCAACTTTTCTAAATTCTTGATCAAAGTTGCCAAGACACCATTTTCATGCAACAATTTGTTGGGAAACCTCGCCTATAGCTATAGGAAGTCCGGCAAATTAGCAACAAAGTTGCTCAACTTGAAACAATGGGGTGTAGAACTATAAGATCTTCAACTTCTGCAGAATAATTAACTTACGCAACGAATGGAGCAGCAACAAATTTGCAAAACAGCAGTACTCTTGTCATAATGAAAAACATTCTTAGTGGTAAACGGGCAACATTCAAAGAAGCTTACCCAGAACTTAGTGGCAATGATATAACATTTTTCAAATATAACCCAATTACTTCATGTGATCTGGAAAGTCCCCCCCCCCCCCGTTATAAAACCATGCTAAGTATCAATCTGACATTTTTGTTTGAAAACTTCAAACATCCTTACTTTATCTCTAATTGCAGATTAGAGTGCAAGTAAGTCATCTCTAATTGCAAATTACATCCACTGTATACAACCCTGTGTTTGAATTTTCCATTGCCGAAAATTAACTCCACAAAATGGCCTAAATCTTTTAATCAAACAAAAAGCACCAGTAATCAAGGTTACAGCATCACGACTACAGATTCACTTGTGAACGTCAATGACAAGCTACTTCCAATGCTTCCCTTGGGATTTTCTTCTGCAGCATAGGATTCTTCACAGATAATGTTTCAAATATGCAGGTCTCATCATCTCTTGTTCATAAACTAGATTCAGAAGTTGCCAGGAAAACTTAATATTGTAAGTTAAGCTATTTATAAATAAAATTTCAGTATGGCTTTTCTTCTCGACTTGATTTTAAATTCTCTTTCTGGTTATTGAAAATTTCCACTTCCTTCTCTCTTCCCCAGTAATCAAATGTCAAGTAGACTCTTCCATTTTCATTCTTTGAAAATGCCAGGCTCAAATCTACAAAGATTTTTTGTTGTTGTTTGTTTTGCTAGTGTTCAGGTTTTAGATACAACCAATGTTGCTGTGAACTGTATATGTTATTTAGCTGAAGAGATGCAACAACCAAATAAAGTTTATTTTTAATTCATGCACTGGATTTAATAGTTTTCGTAACATTCTGTATTTCCTCACTTTTCGTCTCCTTTTTATTACATTTAAAAATTAGAAACTAAACTTTTCAAATTTTCTAAATGAAAGTCTAGTGAAATAACATCACTGTTCTGAAAATTTTATTACAGAATTGTAGAATTTTGTGGATATTAACCATTTCTTCCTGATAAAATAAATGCTCTACGTGATTTATTCATTTATTCCTCTAGTGGCATTTGTTGGAATTACTATATAAATTGGTCATTGTAGAAGTTTGCAATAAATCCAGAAATGTATTATGTTCAGTTCTCACCAATGTCCCAATGCTTCACCTAACTTGTGTAGCTTCTAAGATCTTGTTGTCCTTATTGAACAAGTAGCACAATGAAACTTTATTCCCTCTTTCACATTGTGATGGATGTGGAAAGGTTTGTGATAGAGCAGCACAAGTCCTGACATCTTGTCTTTATTATGGTAATACAAAAATACTATTGCTATTAATTTTCTTTCCTTTATCATATCTCCAACAGTGTTAAATAATTAGCCAGAACAAAAGGTGCTCAATGTAATGCTTACCAAGGATCACTACTGATCATGAAATGTGTTTAAATTGTCCTAACTACGTATTGTAACAGCTGAAATTCTGTCATGAATTTCTACCTTATTCTGCATCGATTCTGGGATTTCTGGAGTACCTTCATAACTAAGTTTAATTATATGTTACAACATTTTATTAACTTAGCAATTAGGCGATTTGCCAGAAATGTGGTTCTTTTCTTTCCTAAAGATCACTTTGGTTTCACCAAACAATTCTGGTAAGTTTTTAGGAAGTTGTTAAATCTTCAGGTAGAATTTAATCGACTTAATTTTTCTAAACTATTATCTCAGAAGCGTATGACTACTTCACTAATCCGTATCATCAAAAGATGATAAAAGCTAACTTGCTAGATTTATCAAAGAACTTCATTTATTCCTGTTAAATTTATTCCATGGCAATTTATTTTTAAGTCTAAATTTTAACAATTATATAACATTAAGACATGGTACAAACTCATTGTAGTCCAAATTTACTTATTGTATACTATAATGTATAACATGTGAAGCAAATGATGCACAAATATGCAATTTGCCAAGGAATTATAAAGCTGCAACAGCTTTTCAGCTGTGGATTTTAAATGTTTTTGATACATACACTAAGTTGTGAATCACAATCTCTTCAGAGATTTCAACATTTTTCTGGCCAAAAGGGGATGAAAACAATTTTTTTCTTTTTTAACTGTAACAAAATATGATTTAAGGCCTTATAATCACACAAATGGAGTTTTTCTTTTTTTTTAATATATAATTTTTTGTCTTGATAATTTTACATATACACGTACACATAACTGTAAACATTTTGAAAAAAAACAATGTTTTCCCCCTATTTGATCCTAGACCACATAAAATGACCAGAAATGTGCTGATGTCCTCTTGGGCAGTGATTAAACACAAATAATTGCAAAGAAAGTATTTATCCTTTCAGGGTTTTAGTTTTTACAAGTGCAATTCCCTACTTTCTGAAATTCCTTAACAAATCTTTTGACATTAAAAAACATGAGGATACGATGACCTTCTGAAGGACCTGAAAGAAAAATTCCAATTTATCTAATTACATAAAAAAAAAATAATGATATTTTTGTTTAATTATTTTTAAACATCACAATAAATTTCTGTAGAATTAATAAACAAAATACTGATGGAAAGTGAACTATAAACTTGAAAAACAATACATCAATGCTAAATTAAAAATTAGGGGGTAAGGGGAGAAAAAAAAATTATATATTTATATATATATATATGACTGTTTGAATCTGAATTTCAACGATTTAACTGAGATCGTAGCAAGTCTGCTTCCAAATCATGAAACTACTAAATGAAATCCTCTTACTACATGGGTGAGATGAATGAATGTAGTGTACAAATAATTAGCTAATTTTCTGTTTAGGCATCAAACATACTGTTCCCTTAATTCTGATAAGAACATTTGTCATTTAATGCCTTAGAAACAAAAAAAAAAAAAAACAAAAAAAAAAAAAGTTACCATTTTAATTGAAAACATTCAAAGGTTAATCCACTTAAATATTAAGCTACTTTTTTTAATTCAATTACAAAATGTACTTTTCTGGACACTTGGATATAATATATATAATAAAAACAAATAGTCATTAAAAATATTTTTTTTCTTTTTTTGTTTTGTTTTGTTTTTTTTATTTTTTTACTTTTTAATAAGCTGACATCAGTGTGTTTTTATTTTGAAACAAATAAAAACACCATAAATATCAAATAACTATGAAGATTTTTTTTTATTTTAATTTTAAATATATATAAAAAAAAAAGAAAGAAAAGGATTTTGAATTATACACACAAAAATTATTAAAGACAATTTGTCTTATTAATTTTAAGCCTAATGATATCTGTTGACAATTGTAAAACTTGCAAATTAAAAATAAAACAAAACAAAGTCATATATTTAGAATTTGAATAACTTTACAAAGACATAAATATGATTCTCCCTTAGATCATCATTTATGGTAGAGTTACACAATAATTCTATTGTATCTGCATAGTATTTTCAAAGATACAAGTCTTTCAACTGCTTATTATTTATGAATCAATATAAGTTTCGTATTAATCTTAAAAATACCATTAAGAGCATTCATCAGATTATTTTCTACATGATGCCATCTAACAGGTCAATCGCCTGAATCTTACAGAACTCTTTCTCTAAATGTAAAGCATTCAAAAAATCCAAACAAAGTGTCTAGATTGAGTAATGCCTATTTCACAATTCATGTACAACTATTATTTTCAGTCAAAATTTTTATTGAAGTTCTTAAGCTTCGGCAAATAAACCATCATCATTTTCCTCATACAACTGGAAATAAAAATTGGAAACTAAATGAATGATGCAATTAATAATTTAAAAATAATAATTCAGTATTTTGTTCTGAATGATGAGAATGTTTCCTGATTTCTCAAAAACATTTCTCGGGAATAAATTAAAGTGTGTGTATATTTATATATATATGTATGTGTGTGTGTGTAGGAAAATACTTGCACAAAAAAAATAAAAAAAGAAAGAAAATGGGAAACAATTACATTTCCAACATCAAAAGATAAACAAGTGATAGGACAATTTAACAAAGCTGAGAATGTGCCCAGTCAAATATCTCCACATATACTATTATCAATACTAAAAACTGCCATAAGGGTTCTAATCACTATAAAGTCCTGTGTTATTACAATGTTTATTTCACTTGCAGGAATGCTCAATATTTTAAAGGGAGATGGAAAGAAATTTGGAAACTAAATCTGAACTGAAACAGGGCAAAAGCCTTAAAACTTTCACAAAAGTAAAAAACAAAAAACAAAGTGTGTGTCAGCTCAAATACAAAGCTTAAGTTATGCATAAATGCTTTTTCAAAAGATTTTTGAAATTGCTAAAATACAATTTTGCAAGTGAAAGAAACAAGTGGTAATGCAGGTTTTTCATAAGTCTTTATTCCCTCCAGGACTGGTAATGGCAAATAAATACTTTGAACTATTGTAGGCATTTTCAGTCAGAAATAAAAGCAGAATAAAAAACTCAATTCATTTGCTTTGGTAAATAAATCAAAAAAAGTTCCAAATTTTTATTAAAAAGAAAGAAAAAAAATTGTTCAGTGATGATGTTTCTTTTACTAAAAATAAACTTTTTCTTAAAGCTATTATTACATGAAAATGTGTATTTTACAAGAAACCTCTAACAACTGGATAAATTGTCGCAAAATACACAAATTGCATTTGAAATAAGCTTTTGTCATATACTTATTTAATTCTGCCAAAATATCCCGTCAGTTACCTTTATTCAAAATTTAAAACAAAAGGAGAAAAGGATATTTAAAAGTCTTATATTTTGTTTTAAATGCAAACAGAATTGGGGGGAAAAAATTTTTTTTTTTTTTAGTTTCTACTGTCACTTTCACACTAATCATTGCATTGTTCTGAGTGCTATGGTTTGTGCCCGATATTTCAGGATTACAATTATGCAAATTGTGATATTCTGCTTAAAGCTAAATATCATTTTCCCCTCCCATGCCTGGCCAAAAAAAGAAGAATATATGAAGCTATTTTTTTTTTTTCTTTAACTTCTACAGAACCTTCCCTGAGCCATTCCATAAATTCCTTCAGGGATATACTTCTAAATATCCTGATGAGAGAAAAACGTAACAGAAGAAATGGATAAAAACCTAACTTTTGGCCCCTGCCCAAGAGGGGGAAAAAAGTGATGCCCCAAGGTAAAGACAACTATGACACAAACCTTGACACTTGGGAAATGGAGTCTATACACAGCTTAAAAAAAATTGTAAACATAAAAGGCTAAGAGAACTTAGTTTCAATATATACTTTCTTTTAATAAATTGATTTTTGTTAATGATTTAATAGTTGCAACAAAGACTGTTGACAGTCATTACTGAGATGTAACTCGCACTCCTACTGCCTATGTTTGCATTCATGCCACAGTTAACATGAGAAAATGGCCATGGCATGGCACGTGACTGACTTAAACAGTGCTTCAGAGCATCTGTTCGACAGCCATCACTTTTAAGATTGTGTTGTGGCACTGGGAATTGACGTAGCACTTGCAGACATGATGGGAGAACCAGGAACACCGCTCACTGAATTGGGAGCCAGACTGGATCCACCTGAAACAAACAGAAATAAACATCGTAAGAAATTATGACAAACCAACTAAAAATAAAATGAAAATAAGAATGGGGGGAGGGGGGTTGGGGAGGAAGGAAAGCTTAGATTCAGTGTAAAACAAGTGTCAATTATTTGAAATTAACAAAAAGAAACTATTGCAAAACCACATATGATGCAAACAATTCAAACAAATGTATTTCTCTATGTCAGGATTTTCAAAAGCTCTATTTAGAAGACAAAATGTGAAAAATACCAGAGAATATCTTGAGCTATTTTAAAGCAAACAAAAATGTACCAAAGGAAAAATATTCACAAAAAACTGGAATATCAACAGGATATCAAATTAGTGCTGCAGCTGCCAAGTTGGGTATTTCAATCATTAAACCTAATCACTTTTTAAAGGAACTGCAGTGATTCATCACCAAAACAAAACAAAAATCAACAAAATCGTTTTGCTTTGCCCTGCAATTCCAACCTTTTTATGCAGAACAGTCCCTTTATTTTGAACATTGTTTTTTTTTTTTTTTTTTTTTTTTTTTTTTTTTTTTGGTGGTGGTGGGGTGGGGGGGTCAAAAGAGATACTAGTTTGCAAATTCTATTGTTTTAGAAATCCATATTACTCCATGGCATTTCTATCCTTTACGTTGGAACACCCCTTTGGGTTATATCTAGTCTAAGTTCTTAATTTTTACATGATATATTCTAATTTAATTTAAATATCAAGTCCCATTACAACTTAACTAATCTTCTCCCCTCCAACAACAAACAAGCAATGGCAATCATATACCATCAATAATTTCCCCACACCAGTAATTTATTTCCCTTGTATCCTATTTCCCACAAACATTTACTCAATCATAAGCTGTTTTTCAAGAAAGAAAAAATATTTAAAATCAAACTAGGGCCATTCACAATCCCTTCCCAGGTTCTGAAACTTCCAAGTACTTTCGTTGGCTTGAACAGATCTTTGCTGTCTGAAATTCAATATAATTCCAAAGATATGTGGTACTGAAGATTAACTTTCTTAAACATAAACTTTCACTTTTCTTTTAAATGAACTTATAAGGGGCATTCAAAAAGAAACGAGCTGGAGGCCTAGGAACAGAAACCAGTACCGGTATGTCAGAAGTATTGGCCCTGGCTGTTAAGGCACTTGTCCCCCTGCAACACAAGACGGTAAATGGCTGTCTCGTAAAATTCCCGGGGCTGCATTGTGAATCAGTTCCGCAAGTACTGCATGACATCGTCGTCCGAGGTGAAGGTTTGCCCCTCAGAGCCTTTTGTAGGGGACCAAAAAAATGGCATAATCGCAGGAGAGAGGTCTGGACTGTATGGAGGGTAATCGAGAACCTCCCACTTGAATTTCTGCAAGAGTGCCGTGATATGGGGCCTTGCATTGTCGTGGAGCAGAATGACCTCCCAGGCAAGCTCACCTGTGAGGTCATTCTGCTCCACAGGCAAGCTCACCTGTGGGACAAACGATTCATTTCGGACGACGATGTCATGCAGTAGTTGCAAAACTGATTCACAATGCAACCCCGGGAATTTTACGAGACAGCCATTCACCGCCTTGTGTTGCAGGGGGACAAGTGCCTTAACAGCCAGGGCCAATACTTCTGACATACCGGTACTGGTTTCTGTTCCTAGGCCTCCAGCTCGTTTCTTTTTGAATGCCCCTTATATTTATTCTATCATGAAGCAATTGAAAACTTGCTATATTACATAGCAGAAGTTCATATTTGGCTCCTAAAAGAAAATTTGACTTAACTCATGACAAAAAAGTCATAAGTTAAAGTTTGATGATGGGAAGGGTTATCATGGCATGACAATGCATTATCTACATTAAGTTAAAGTGGTCCTTGGGGTTGCTAGTATTACCGACTTGACTACCGGGGCCCATCCATTATCTACATTTGTTCTAATATATCGTAATCAAAAGTATTATTTACTTCTTTTCTATACATCTTGAGCTAAAATGTAATGACAGGAATTCATTGTTTTTGTTTTTTTGAAATTTTTAAGCCATTCAAAGTTCTAAATCCAATTCTAAGCTGAGATACAGCTTCTGAATGGAAAGAGTAGAAGTCCATCATGTAACTTCTTTCTACTTCTACTGGGACACTTCCCTTGGTTGGACAATTCTTACGGACCCTCTTTCCCCCAGCCTGAGATCCTATTTATGGGTTCCACTGTAATTCAAAAGGTCATACTGATATTTTCTCCAATTCAGTTTTATATATTCTTGGTTTTATACTTATTTCAGGACTTGGGGGGGGGGGGGGGGTTCAAATGCAAAGGCAAATAGAATTTAAAAAACAAATATTTGCATTACTCTAAATTAACTTAAAATTTCCTGTTATAGCACCACCATCCACCCCTTTTTGTGAACATTTGCAAAAATACTTGAAAATGATGAAATAGGACAAATAAACTCAAGAATGTAGATCCAGAATGTAAAATGTTACATTATGACAATTTATAAATAACGTATTATATGAAATTAAGATTCTCAATGATCTAGAAATAAAGATGTATTGCCAATATTAAGCTTATACAAATGCATAAATGCTTAATGACAGCCTGCCATACTGAAGCAAATATGAATCAAGCAAATTCCATTTTTACACAAGTGAAAAACAAACAACCATATAGTAATGTATCACAACCATGCTTTGAAATGAAAAGATTATTAAGTATACCAATGCAAATTTGCAAGTTCAGTGATTTGTGAGTAACTTTTCAACTACGATCACTGTCAACATGAAAACTTTCAAAATTAAAATGAAATTTATCGTTTGTCTTTTTACAATTGACATGGCAGAATAATTCTCAGAAAGTACCGTACAAAAATATATTCATAAATCTAATGTCCCCTATTAAATTACAACGTAAAACCTAGTATTATACAATTAAGAATTGACATTTCAATGCTGAGTCTTGGTTTCCCCTGTCCAACACACGAAAAACTTGGATCAATTATCAAAACCAATTGCTGTCAAAAAATTAGCATACTACAGAAGCAGTATCACAAGTACTGAAGAAAAATTTCTAACAGAATTAACTATAAAAACTTACTTTAAGAAATTTAAAGTTGATTTAATAAGCAAAAATCAGTTATCCGCAGTAACTGTGAATGGGAATAAAAGTTTAAAATAATATAGGCTATATATAATAAATTAAATGTTACTTGACTACTTAATATGCCGTGATCTGTCCTAGGTGACAGAAATAAAATTGATATGCAAGGGGAAAAGATATCAGTATTGAAGTGTACTTTTTATTACATTTAAAAGAGTAAATAAGGATGCAATATACTTTACAGAAACATGTGTACAATGATTCTAAGCTACATTAAAGGGAAAAAAGCAGTTTTACCTTGGAAGCATTACTCACCTACTGGCCCTGATGTGGGCAAGGGTGTAGGTGAGCTGTGACCTGACATTGTAGTCATTCGACCTTGCTCTTTAACAATTGGATCTATAATAGCAAATAAAAACGAGGCTTAAGACACAAGACAAATAATATTCTTCAAAAATGATTCAACAATACAATAAAAATACTATCAAAAAGACAAAATCTACTGGCAGGTTAAAAAGAAAACTAGATTTTGTTTTTTTATGACTGTTTCGATTAATGTACTTAAATCATGGCAGCACAGAATCATTTATAAAAGAAATGAGATGCATAAATTAAGTCAAAGAACTGCAATTAAGACATTCAAACACGTTTTAAAGGAGAAAAATGGAGTTTAGATTTAACTTTTTTTTTTTTTTAAAGAAAAATTATGATTTGAAATCCTACATTAAGATACTCAAATTCATTTGGGTAAAAGTGACATTACACTTTGCCCCTCGTACTTACAATTTCAGCAGAAAAAGCAATACAAGATATTGATGAGGTGTCAAAACGACATATTTATAGATGCAAATTAAGATAACTTACTATTTACAGATGAGCAAATGAAAATAAGTGTTAAAATTCTGAATTGCAGTAAGAAAGCAATGCTAAAAGTGTGTCATGGGAAGTAAACTATACAGAATTTTGTTTTAGATAGGTGGAAGGCAACATCAGTTGATCTGTGGTTAACATCCCTTTTAGACAACTTCTGCACCACATTAATTATTGTGTGCTTATTACAAAATGCATTTACAAGCAAATATTCAGATCCATTTCAATAGTTTATTCTTATAAGACAAAGCTTTCAGGCAAAACTTATAGCTTGTTGTGTAAACATTATTTCTTGCATTTATAATAGCAATTCATTATATTTTAAAGGAGAGGTAAAGAAAACAAAAATCAACAACATGGCTGCATTAAAGAAATGTATCCACTAAGAAAGTCTCCCTATGTTTCAATCCATTGCTACAAGCAGTAGAAAGAATGCTACATAAATAGTTTTTATGATTAGAGGTTAAAAAAAGCCTACATATTTCTAGATATTGTATAGAAGCTTCTCTATAGCACGATAGAAATTTATGTACTGAAAGAAGAATTTAGTAAAACACAGTGAAATTCCAATTCAAGCTAAATACATTGTTGTATCTTAGTAATATACGTATATAATCCCGTTATTATGCTCATCAAGGGATCATGACCTAAAAGCATAATAAGCGGAGACAGAACTATATCGAGGTTTTACTGTATATAGAAAATGTCCAGGGACCGTATAAAAGGAGTATTAAGAACGGGATAGTGCTATATCGAGGTTTTACATAATTAAAGTTTTTTAGGGAAACTGACTTCTGCACACAACATGTTACCTCAGATTTCTGTACAATTTTTTTTATTAATCTGTCAAATTGGGTTTGTAACCATAAAATTTATTATTTGCCAAAGCAGAAAGTTTCAAGAATTCTAACTTCAGGGTTGAACTTAGATCATTTTAATTCAAAAAATTACTTAATAGCAAAACCTCTAAATTAAGTTATTTATTTTTCGTTTATAAATACTCAATTGCAAAATTAACTTCGTATTAAAGGTAAGATCAAAGGCAATAGATGTCGTCTTCTAACCTGAGGTAGTGAAGGCAACTGAAGACTGAAAATAAGAACCGCTTACTGAATAAAGGTAGATTTATGAAAGAAGAAAATTCTGAACTGGCTACATAAAAGCTCTGATGACCAAAGTATAGCAGGCACATATGATGCATGAACAGCAAATTCAAGTCAGAAAGGGTAGATATCAAGTGTTGGAATGAAGATGAAGCAGTAATATGTGCCAATCATGAGGACTTCTGATTTATAGCAATAAAGTGAGTGATTTATTGCAAATGGAGTTTTATTATACGAAACTTTTATCAGTACAAAAAAATATGAAAGTTGATGATTGCATTAGGTAAATGATTTAGTCTAGCCTTGCAAGTTTTCTCAAATGCTCCACCATATATACTACATTTATATAAATAGTGCGGTATTTAATATCAACATTTACTTGCATACTTTTTCACTTTTTCTTAAATATTCATAAAAGAAACTGTTGGGAAAATTATGCAGTGAATACAGACTTGAAAAGCAATCAAGAGTGGAAAGTTTAAACAATCAATAAAAATTATTTTCTTTCTATACAATATATACAGGAAACTTATGTAATAGTGTGCAATGCACTTTCATTATTCACGTTTTTGCAAATCCACAGCTTTATTTCATCACACAGAGACTATCACTATCTGTTTGGGTCATAGAAGCTTTCACATATCCTCCATTCAACTATGCTCAGAATCCTTTTTCCAACCCTATTGTCTTAATTGTCTATGCAATATTAACTTTATTTTATATTAATTATATCTTTGTCTGAAAACTTTAACATCCTTTTAAAAAGATGCCTGGAAAGAATGAAAAGGCTGAATAAAGACCAAGTGAAGCAAAGGGCTAGGAAATGCCATTATTGTATGAAGCTGGTAGTTCTGAAGCAGCCTTCACATTCAGCAGGCCAGCTAAAGCTGTGATTAAGATGTATAAAATCTTGAAAATAAAGAACTGTTTTAATAATTGTTTTATGTCCTAAATGTTTTATTTACTATGGTGCAAAAAAAAAAGTGCATTTTTGATTAAATTAACCTTAAAAGATAAATTAATCTTATTTAGGAATGCATCTCTTTCTATTACATGTTGTGAGCACCCATTTTTTACATGCTTTTGATATTAGCTGCAATTCTTGGGAACCTCCACATATTAAAAGGTTTACTTCAACATAAATTATGTTTCGAATGCAATTTCCTACAATAAACTTCACTACATCTATGGTCATTTGAAGCATTTTCTTTACATTCACCCTTTTTGTTTTGGAAACAAACACATGCAATTTAGTACTCGCAGTTCTCCCTCTTCTCCTCCCATTTCCCATGCAAGAGAAAAACTAAAATTCCAAAATCTTAGTTCTCTGTGTCCGAGATGGGAGCTGAAGAATTTTGCAATTATAGCATATTTTCAGCCTTTTTATTTCTTCTACTGCATTTCAAAGCAATTTAGCAATTTGAAAATATTTATTCAGCTCCAGGCATAACTTGATCAGTTTTGCTAATCCCCAACCTCACCAGTCAAGGCCGATGATATTCAGGTGCCGAGATTCCCAAAATAGTCCCTATTTAAAAGAAACTGCCAAACGAGAAGTGCTGTAAAATAGTGATTAAGAGTAAAATTACATTCACACAGATCAATAACTAAATAAAGATTTAGCAATGTGAGATATTTTAGAAAGTGGACAGAAGAGAAGCAATGACAATCACATTAAGTGCTAGGAGGTTTTAATGCCTACCAAACTGCAACTAGCAAATGTGTGCAATGAAGCTCACATCATACAAAGCTGAGAACGATAAGACAGTATATAAAGCTCAACAATTACAGAAATTACAAAGAAAAAGAATTTAACAGCTGTAGGGAAAACTAAATAAATTAAATGGATGAGGACTCGGAACTTGGAATTCGAAATTGATGCAATTCAAATAAGCTTAATAGTATAACAAGAACAAAAAAAAAGTATTTTAATTAAGAATCTACACTATCTAGATATCTACACAGATAGACATCTACACTATCTTTAATAGTAGCATTTTTAACAGGCAACAATTGAAAACTTACAAAAATATGGATGCTCCATTGCTTCACGAGCAGTCAAACGTTCTTGGTGATCATAGTGCAACAATTTGTCCAGAAAGTCAAGTGCTTCTGGACTAACTAGATGCTGATTTTCACTATGAACAAACCTTTCCCATCGCTTTCTTGAATGTCTAGAGAAAACAATTATCAACAAGATTAAATTAATTTTCCATTCATCAATTTTAATAATTATTAGCTTTCAGAGAAAATTCTATTGTCAATTTTTATTTAAAATTCTGAAATTGGGAATTCTCATGTAAAAAGATATACTTTTGCATTAATAATTATATTTCATTTTAAACAAAAGAATTGGAGGAAATTACTAAATATTTTTGCTTATCAACAAAGAATTGAGGCTTAAGATACAGAAAACAGGAGAGGATCAAAAAAAGGTCACTTACCTGCCTAAAATATCATTAAACCTAGGATCTAGTTCAATCTGGTATTTGTCCAAATATTCATATAATTCTTCAGTACCTAAAACCTTGGCTATTCGCACAAGCTTTTAATAAAAATATAAAAATATTTAGAAAAAAGCTTGAAAAAGACTTGGGAAATATTTCTATTGTAGCCTTTTAAAAAATTTAATTTTTATTACTAAATATCAAATGTAATATGGTAGACTGTGCAACTTGAAAATTGTAATTCTAAAAATGAGGGTACATTATTTTGGCCGAACAGTTATAATTCAAAACATTTACAAACTGTAAAATATAAATAAAGTGTTTTACTGTAAAAAATTATGTAAGGCTAGCAGCACTGAGTTACGCCGATTGTACGTTTTGAGGCTAGCTGGTGGAGGTACAGGTATTTTAGGACTTGGTTCCTAAAGAGGCAAATGCATCTCTGCAACACCAGGCATAGTGCTATGGGAAGCAGTTTGAAAATGACAGAACCTCAATGTTTGACAACGTAGACACAACTGCCTCTCACCAATTTAGTAATTTGATAATGGTTACAAAACTGCAGGATTGATTAAGAGATCATCAAAGATAGGGTTTTCCAGAACAATAATTCTCGACTCCATACAACTTATATCACACAAGATGTTCTTCATCTTGTACATCTACATCCAGGTAGATTGGCAGATCTTCAAATTTCAAGACTAAGGGATATAACTCGTCTAACAATCGTCAATGCCAGTCATCCAGATGCAACTGGCATGAGACAAATATCGTTTCAGATAAATCCAAAACATATCTCATTGTCTGCCATTACACATTTAATAGGACATACCATATATTCTAACAACTGTCTCAACTTGTGCAGCCCACCATGTTTTGCAGCAACCCTGTGTTCTATTTCAAAAATTAATATTCTGCTCAGAATGTGCTCTGCACTTTGATCAGAAATTGAAACAACTTTATACGAAAGGAAAAAGAAAGAAACAAAGTTCTACCAACTTTTAGAAAAAGGTATTAAGAATCATTAATTTTGTTCATCTATCTGCAACTACCAGCCAGTCTGTCTGGTATTGCAGTCTTGCGACTAGTTTGCCCCCACAATAACAGTTCTTTAACTCTCGTGATTTTGAATTCTCATTAGATCAGCATAGGTTGTACACCTCGCTTCTCTCTGCAACAGGGCAATAACAGTGTTTCTAGGTCTTTCTCAGGATCTCTGGGTCCACCATGCCAACCAACATACGTCCGTGCCCAATCCATTGCAACCTGCGTGTTCTGATCGTTGTCATTAAAGTGTCTCTTGCCAACTATCTGCAACACCTGTTCATTTGAAATTCGATTTACCCAGCTCACGCATTCCATCAGTTGCCTACACCAAATCTCTAAAGCTTCCAATATTTTTGTATCCATTTTATTTATTGTAAGGGTTTCAAATGCACAAGGCACGAATGGCCCAACATTTTTTTAATATTAGTTTCTGTAACTCAAGCAGCACTGCTCGGCTGGACAGCAATTCGCACCTTTTCAACAAATGCATTTTTTTGCTAATGCAATTCTAGACTGAATCTATAGTGTTTTACCCGACATCATCTGTTTCATGTACCTGAAAGACAACTCTTCTCTACTGTTGACCATCGATACGGCTAAATCCCCATAGATATGTTGATATAGCCATGCATTTGATCTTCTGCACGTTAATCTTCATACCGAATTTGTTAACTTGTCTGCTGAGCTTCTTTATCATACGAGCATGGGTTCCTGAACGTCCTGCCAAAATTGCTTTATCGGAATACTTAATTCCTAGTAGTCATCATCCAACAACTATCACTCCACCTATACCACCATGGAAAGTCTTACTCCCGATCATTTCTGTGAATATATTGAACAGATTGCGTGACAGAGGGCAAGCCTGTCTCACCTTTCCCAATTCGAGTGGGTTTGGTTGTACCATCTACTTTATTCATTGAACTTCATAGGATAATTGCTTAATAAAAATATATTCTAAATATATTGTCTCCAATTAAAGACCCTATTTTGCAGAAACAAAAAATAGAAGTAATTTATCAAAACAATTATAAATCATGCAATCTTCGATATATTGGTCATACTAAGCAAAATTTATATAAAAGAATTAAGTCAATACCAATTAGATAGCAAAAACTTCTCCACAATTCAAATTTCCACAAATTTTAGATCTGCTATTACTGAACATTTAAGCAAATTTCCACATCATTAATTCGGATAACATCAAAATTTTAGATATTGATAATTATCAGAAATTATAAGTAAAAAAAAGAGGCCTTTTACATTAAAAAATTATCCATCGACTTAATGAACAGAAAATTTGAAATTCCTGCTGTTACCAATTTATTTCATTGTTAAGATTTTAATTACGTTAAGTCTAATAAGCATACAGAAAATTGATAAAAGTTTTTTGTTAACTTTTAATTTAAGTTAATGGAAGCTTTTTTTGTTAACATTCAGTTACAGTTTTATCTTATATTATTTCTTAAGAATTGTTGTTAATTATTTTTGAAATTTGATGTAATATGTTCATATATTGTTTTAATGTTATTTAGTTCTATTTCACTTGAAAATGTAGCAGAAGTTGCTGCAAAACATGCATCTTCTATTAAATAGTTTTTATTAACCCAATTATCCTATGAAGTTCAATATTTAAAATCAATGGTTTCAATTATTACTTTAATCATTGCCAATTGTCAAAATCAAAGACAACCCTTATAGTTCTTTGAGATACGCCAAACTGTTCAAACAGAGGAAAGAACCTCCCTTTGTCAAAGGCCTTTTCATAATCAACGAAACAAACAACGAGGCATCGTCTACTATTCGCCATTCTTTCGCCCAGGACCTCCGAGTTCCTATGGCTTCTCATGTTGATAAACCATGACGAAACCCACATTGGGATTAGTTTACATATTCATCCACCACATGCTGAACTACTTTCTTAACAATATGCAATAGACATATGAGGTATCAAACTGATACTCCTATAGTCCTTGAATTGAGTCGGAACTGCCTTTTTAGGAATGGGTTTGATCATCGTAATACAATGCTCGTTTGGCCAACGCCCCTCTTTGTATATCTTCGTCATCTCAAACAAACATGCTTGCACGCTACTATTAGCTTTGGTGGTACATTATCACACCCAGCAACTCTCTTCATAGGCAAGTGCTATCATCACAGCATCGAATTCGTGCTTCAGTATTGCATAATCAATATCTTCTATTTTTGTATCCATTTCCATATATCTTGTTTGTAGAGTTTCGATATAGGACCACCTAGTAAACTTTATATAAATATTGTGGCATATGAAAAGTCCACAATATGCCATTTTTACTCTTTGATTACATGACTATGAGACCACTGTACTACACAAACGAGAGCTCCTACATAATTCTGTGCTTTTAATCCTTTAATTTTTCTCATGTAGGCTTAAAGTGGAATGGTAAAATAGAAAAATAATAAAAGTAAATGGTACCCTTTTAATCTCATGCAATAATATTCTGTTAATTATACTGGTGATATATATATATATATATATATATATATATATATATAACTAAGAAACAGTGAAAACCTGCTCAATGCCACTCAAATATTAAAAAAAAAATTCAATATATCAATGCTCTATCTACATACATTAAAAAGCAGTATATAACTTATTAAAATTAATAAACATCAATTATTCCCACAATTATTAAAATTAACTTTACAGTACCCATTATTTATTTAATTTCATTGAGTGAATGGATTGATAATTCTAGAAAAAAATGGAAATCAAAAAATGAAAATTTCAGAAATTTAACCAAAAAATTTTTAAGTGTAAGAAATTGCAGAAGCTTACTATGCATTGCTTAAGCCAGTGCAAACAGCACGATTAACATCACGATTAGTATTAAAGGAATTTATCACTAAATTATTTAACACTTAATAATCATCATTAATTAAGGTCATTACAAATAACCTTAGCACACATACAACATGAGTCTTTTATAAAACTTACATGAAATACAATAGCAAAAAATAAAGAGATCAAGTTTTACAGAAATATTTTATTTTGTTACAATTATAATATATGCTCAGCAATTTTAGAGATCCGATTCACTAAGTCTTAAATTAAGCTTTAAACACTTTTGGAGGAAAGAAAAAAAATCTATGCAAGCCTATGGTTAAGTATTACTAAAAGCCAGCAACAATTGTAATTTTCTACCTCGTATATTCAGCATAAATTTAAAATTCACTGGGTCTAAACTTAGAAGAATGTGCCGTTAACTTTAAGCAGGTTTTCACTAAATCATTGAAACATTACTGATCCTTTAGAAATAATAATGTACCAATACATTCTTTAGATACAAAATCCAAGTAAATAAAATAAACAAGCTTTGAATTAAAAGTCATATCACCTGATCATAATTGTCATGCCCATGGAAAAAAGGTTCTTTCCTAAAAATCATGCTAGCTAGCATGCATCCCAGACTCCACATGTCCAAAGAATAATCATACATCTAAAATAAATAAAAATAAACATCTTATAATCTGAATGAAATTCATTATATTAATTCAATAAATGTCATTTTTTCCTCCATATGATTACTAGGAGTTTAAATAAATTAGAGTGATTATAAAGGTCGCTTTCATTACTGAAAGCCTGTAGAGCTTCAAATTTTTCAAGAACTGGAAAAATCTCAGACTGAATTGTGTTGAATCAAACGGTAAAATTATCACTAAACTGAAACATCCCATTAATCATTCTGTATTATAAACATCGACACCCGTTTATAATTTTACAAAATGAGCATCAAAAGACCAAAAAAAAAAGTACCATACTTCTGTGCACTGCAATAAAACAAAACTTGAAACTTCTATGCAGTTTTACTTCTTACTTGCTAATGTTATCATATTAATTGTACTGACCTATGTTTGTTTTCAATATTTAAAGTTTGAATTTAAAAGGTAAACTCTGGAAGATGGCAGGAAAAAAAATGCAGTATAGTACAAAATTTAATAAGTATTACTACACAATAAGATACACGACAGGATGAAAACTGACGACCTTAACAGTGAACTAAGCAGTAATTTCTGAATAAGAAAGTTCACTGCATCCAAGATACAAATCGGAAGGAGGTATCGGGACCCTTTGAAAGGATTACTTGCTGTTTGCAAGTCATTAGACTGTGCAACAATTAATTCATCCTAAATTGCCTTTGAGCTTAAACATTCCTGGTAGTTTGCATTTTGCCATCCACTGGATGACATTCATCGTACCTTCATATGAGGATTATACTACTGCCTCTGAAGTTGAAACAACAGTTTGACATCAGAAACATAACATTCCAATACAACAAAAATAAAAGTATCCATTTGGCCTCGAATGGATAATTAAATTAAGTTTACTTTGTTTATTTAAGCATTATTAACAAGCAAAAAATGGTTCCGATTTCTGAGGAACTTCCATTGCTAACAATAATACACTCAGCAACTGGGCAGTTTCAAATGGAAATTGAGCATACATATGAAAGAATTCCCATATCGATGAGATTAAGAATAATGTTCCATCTGAAGAATGAAACATGCTTGCAATGTTTGCTTAGAAATTAAGTGAACCTTCTTGTCTACTGCCCAGGCTACTGAAATATAAATTTTTGAAAGCAAAACAAACGCGAATAGTCAATAATTTGAGGCTAATCTAAAATTTATCTCCACACATTAAAGAAATATTTGGGTCAATCAACTATTCTTTGTACTAAACGTGAGCGACAACAATGATTTTCGAACAAACAAAAATCGAAAATCTAACTTCCTATGTAGCACATTTTAAAGATTAGTGAATGAAGTTTTAGTTAACGGGCAGAGCACTTTTTCTAATTTGAAGAACAATATTTTGCTTTATTTAGTGAGATTATGGCGCTAATTTGTCCCCTGTGTTATTGCCCCTGCGGGACAAAACAAACGGCCTACTTTATTGTATAATATTTTGGATTTTCCATCGTTGTCGCATATCCTTACTATCAGTTACTACTATTTAACATATATTTTGCATATTTAATAGCAATTTGTATTAAAATATTAGCTTTGGGAGTTTGCGAAGCCTCTGAAGTGACAGGGAAACCAAATACTCGCGGGGATACATTGTCCTTTAAGTTAGTAAAATTCTAAAATATTCATAATTAAACTAACATCGGTCACTGTAAAGCTTTTGATCAATGACCTAATAATACTTTGGGGTAAAAATAAGGTCCAATAATTATTTCCAAAAACAATATTAAATTTGTGTTCGGGACACACTTAGATACAAAGAATAGTTGATTGACCCATTTACACTTAATTTTTTTGAAGCACCAGAGCTTTTTATTAAATCTCATACTAAAATATTGTGCAGTGGTTGTACTATATATTCTGATTTTAAAGGAACACGATAGAAGGAAAAAAACATACTTGGAAATTTAATATAAATTATGTAACAAAAGCATTAATGAGAGAATATTCAAGGTAGATCTATGAATTGACAAGCCATAAACAAATGTAATCAATAGTCAATGAAGTTAAATAACTGACAGTAGTTCTTCGGCTATTTAAGTAAAAAAAAACTAAAATGTTAATTACCTGATAATCAACTAAAAGTTCAGGGCCCTTAAAATACCTAGAGGCAACTCGGACATTGTATTCTTGTCCTGGATGATAAAATTCAGCCAAACCCCAATCAATAAGACGAAGCTAAAAAAAATCAAAAAGAAAATTTGATAATGAATTACTTTTATTCTTGCCTATAAAAATACATATAAGACTCCACATCTATAACATTAAGCTGTGATAAATGTCTAGCTCAATTACAATATGAAGTATGGCTAAAACTGAATGGAATTTATCTTATTTGTAAACAACAAAGTAGTCTCCAACAAAAGATATGATTGTTTTTATTAAAAATAAATTTTGAACAGACACTAAATACAAGTAACTAGATCTAGCAACTGGCACCTACATAAAAACTAAATTTAGTAATGTTTAGCAATCAGATTAAAAGAGTTTTGGTGAAGTACTTAAATTCTTCCATGATTAACTGATACTTTGAGCAGGGAGTAATATATTCAACACGACTATTTCTAAATTTCGTTTCCCGGGTTAAGAAACATGAACTTGATGCACACAAATTGTAGCAGTGAAATTCATGATTAACAAAACTAAAATTATCTACGACAGATGTTTCAACCATTGTGCCACGCACACACATGTGCAGTAGATGGGGAAAGCCAGAAAAATGAGATCAAAACAACAGAGGTACAGAACTTTGTGCCGACCAAATCTTGTCGACTAGACAAAAAATCTCATTGAATTAACTCTACAAAGTTTATCACTAGAGATGCCATGAATATTCAGCTACTATTTGGCATTCGACTTACTACTATTTGGCATTCGGCTCCTTTTTTTAATATTCAGTATTCGGCCAAATACCAAATAATGAAGGAAAAAAAAAAAAGCACATTTTACTGATAAATGTATCTATTTTAATCATACATTACTATAATACTTAATATTCGGTGCTTCGGCCGAGAGCGTGGTGGAATATTCAGAGGCCGAATGTTACAATTTTCTTAAAATTTTAAGTAACAATTTGTGATTAAAATAGATACATTTATCAGTAATAAGTGCATTTGTTTTTCATGATTTGGTATTCGGCATTCGAATATTAAAACAAGGAGCCGAATACCGAATAGTAGCCGAATATTCGTGTCATCTCTATTTATCACTGCTGAGTAAAACCACTTGAAAAGTATTTCATGTCACTTGATATAGCTTCCTTGGACGAGAAGAGTTCCATTTGTATTAAATGCATAAGAATCAGTAGAATTTGCTGTTTCAGAAGATGAGCTGACAAATCAGAAACGACAGAGGACTGAAACTGCAGCCTTCATCTACAGATATAGGCTTCATTCTGGTTATCTCGTCCAACAGGAGTACCCCAAGTCAATGAAGGCAGTTAAAAAGCACTCCTTCCTTTCTCAACACCATGTGTGTGAGGCTGGCTTTCTACTATGAACACTTTTTATCCGTACTCTTTATTTTTTTTTTTATAATTAAAAATTAACAACCAATGAACATAATGTTTGCTTTCGCACCCTCATTTTTATTTTAAAATATCTTTTATACTTCAATGACACATTTATTAGAACTTTTGAACTATTGAACTTTTTAAACAATTTTAATACTAGTTTTTTTAAATGCTTTTAAATTTTCTTTAAAAAGCTGATGTGCTTTGAGTTGAAAATCACTGATGCACCCATAACCTCAGGATATGGGAGACATTTAAATGTAAAACATCAGACTACAAATTCAAATCAAAAATTAGCTCTCCCAGCATCAGGTCATTGTCGTAGAATTTAAATCGATTCCATTTTCCTGTCTGTACTGCTTAAATACCTACATTCAGTGCTTAGAATTTATTTGAAAATTAGTATACATCAATTCAGTATAAAGTTTTAAAGAAATAGTGTCCATTCTTATTAGAATAATAATAATAATAAAAAAAACTTTCTTTCAAGATTCGGAAAGAAAAAAAAAAAAAGCCTGAACAGGAGGAAAACGTTATTTATATATCTACTTATTTAATAAAAATTATTAGTTTTTAATGTTATTCCTACTGATAATTGCTTTTGAATTTCCCCCCCCCCCCTTTTCCATTCAACACAGTTTGCCTGTTTTGTGTAGGTTACATTCTAGTCTACTGAGAATTCATTTAATGTTATATATGAAATTTGCATTATCCAACATAGAAAATGACAAAATGCAAAGGGAATTTAAATAACTATAAATTTTAATTAAGATTAGGACATACAAGATCTACACTTTGCATCTTGTTTCTTGGTTGTTTACAAAACATTCCATGTAAACCAATAAAGAACTATACTTACCTTTCTATTTTCATGATCTATCATAACATTATGGGGCTTGACATCACGATGCATGATACCCATGCTATGGCAATAATCCAAAGCCTGAAAAATAAAGACAATGAAATATGTTAAAATCCAAGTTGATCTTTAGGACAAGATTTTTCCTTTCACAATATCTACTCAATGGAAGCAAGAAACTATACCCTAAAATTTTACTAGTTATTAGTAAATCAGAATTATTGGAGATCAGAATATAAATTATATATTTTAATAGAAACTTGTTAATGTGAGATCAGTGGATAATGCATGTTATGCTCAAAAAATAACTTAAACTCCATGTAACTTGGAATTTTTAAACTTTAATAGTCTATGGATACCTCTCCTGAAGAAAATTATAAAATTCCAATTTTCTTCAGAAGAGGTATCCACAGACTATTTAAAAAGTTAAAATCAAATATCTTGTTTAAATCAATAATAATAGTCATTAGAGGCAAATCCAATTTACAAACTACTCTGACCAGATTCAAGACTTTCAAGAGTAAACTTGGACTCTGATCTTGCCGACTTTTGCATTTGACAATTGCCAGTTGATTTTACAGGTATTTTTCTAACAAGCTAAAAAATAATTTCTAAGAAGCAAGAGCCTTTTAAAATTTTTGAAAGTTTATTACTTTATACATGGCTTGGGATAATGAAGTTTATATAATTGTTTTGGTTTTTATTTAATAATTTGATCAGAAAATTAACAATGTCTCAATGATTTTCTTCGAAGATTCTATATGTATCTACACAAAGCTTATTAAATTTTCTTTATAAGCTGCATCAATCTTTTTTTTCAAAGGGTCTTTGCATAACCCAATAGTTTAATAATAAACAGTTATGGAAATCTTTAATTAACCTCATAAAAACATAAGTTGTATCAGTTTAGGTAGGGAAAAGCATAGTGACTTCTCTCCACTGAGGATCGGCAATATACCGTGAAACAGCTGTTTGGAGAGGTCACTTTTGCACTGATAAACACTAGGTACACCTTTTAATGTTGTATCAGTTTAGTTCATAATATATAGAACACCAACACAGCCCCCAAGACCTTTCACTATCTGTAGTGATTTAAGTTGGCATGCACCATTGCTCTGTCCAAGTGGTTGTCAGTTGATTAGCCCGGTTCTTATAATCAACGCTGTGCAGGTCTTCAAATAAAAGATGCACCAAACACAATTAGGCAAAACTTAACTTGATAAAGCTGTTGATAGTGTAGCATGTTACTAAAAGTGCGGTGACTGGTTAACATTTAATGTCATTTCTGGCTCACTTTTCATTTGTGCAAGTACATTTCAAAAGCTACTACACAGGAGCTTTCATGAAACAGAAAAAAAAAAGACCACGAATTTTTCAAGGAAAGAATCTTCAAAGAAAATAGCCTTATCTAACATTGATGATAAACCTGGATTACATTCCATCTGACTTCCCAATGAGTTAACAAACTTAAATAGAGAAAGTAGGAAGTTAATTTCTGATTAAAAGAAATGGCAGCTATCATTACCACTTAATGGATGCTTTAGAAACAGTCATCAGGGATCAAAATACTGTATCACGAACAAATTGACATTTTTGGTTCATTTCTTAATTTTGCCCATTTAAAAAAAAAAAAAAAATGGACAAAAGTACCAATTGTGCATGTCGGCTATTCAATGAAAAAAGATATGAAAAATATACTTTCAGATTAAATTTAGAAGCTTCAAAATTTTTTTTTTCCTTTTGAAATTTGAGTATTTCTTCATACTGTTTTTATTAATTGAGAATATTAAAAAAAAAAAAATATATTAAACTAAATAAAATGCTTACCTTTAGTAATTCATACAGATAATAGCGAATATCAAAATCTGTTAAGGTCTGATACAATTGCTAGAGGGAAAGAAAAATTAAATTCAAATTTAAAAATAGTTAACATTTTTAAGCAACGAGTTTTTAAAATTATGAAAATATGAAAACAAGAACATTACGAGACCACAAATTTAAAATAATTATTTCTGTAACATTTCCAGTTATTTAAACATTTGCCATAAAAATACTCTGCAATATTATTTTAACTAATTTCTTATGAAAGTAATTATAAGGAACCTTCAGATAACATCCTTTCTGATTAATTTTAGAATTTCAATTATCTCAGAAAATAAGTTTACAGTAATTAACACTTTACATGGCTTTCATAAAATAGCTAATAAATTAATATTAATTCATACTTTTATGTTATATTCAAAATTTTAGAAGCATAATCTTTAGGGTAATAATTCTCTTACCTTGAAATCAGTATTATTAACATGTTCAAATATTAATGCAGGTGTTCGGGACTGTAAGACAAAAAGAATTATTCTTAAAATTAAACAAAATGTTATTTATTTTAAAACAAATTTCATGTATTTTCCAATAACTATTTTGATTGTCACCAAGACGATTTTCTTAACCCTCCCCCTCCTCCCATTCCACATTGTTATATAGATAAAACAAATATTTCCTTCTTCATCTTTTGTTAAAATATGTTGAAACTTCCACAATTTGTTAAACCAATTTGTATGCAAGGACAGGTAAGGTTATAGGACAGATTTTAAGTTTAAAATGATATCTACTAAGGACAGTCGTTATATTTCAATTACACTCCTAACATAAAAAATAGACTGAAGTAAATAGCCACAATAGGAAAAAATCATTTCAGAAATCACCTGAAATCAATTACTCCCATTCCATTTTAAGATTTATAAATTATGAGCAGAAGCACGTTACAATTAGCTTCATGGAAAATTATCTTCCACAGGACTTACCAATAGTCACAAAGTATTGATTCAATGTCATTTACAACACACTACATTGCTATCCTCATTCTGAGCAACTTTTTTTTCCTAAAAATTTATTTAATTTCAAAACTGATTCAGTGTATTTACAGTGGATGCTTTTCTTAAAACTTTTGACATTTAAAAAAGGCATTCAGGTCCTGTATTTATTTTCTTATGTGATCCTTTGAAACTGACAGGTTTAAAAATGTTCTGCACTTTTTCTGGATCGCTGAAGAACAAGATTTCATTATTTACAATAAAAATTTAACGTGTCCATTATCAAATAAATAAGAAACTAACAAGGCACCAAAGGCAAACTAAAGATTTTGCCTCAGCTATCATCAGTGGGAGTCTGAGACTGCTGTTTCATCCTCTTTATGGACTCCATCAGCCAGCCAAACACCCCAATGAAAGCTCAACATGTGAAACCAGGTTAGGCATTCCTCTCATGCATCCTGCCAGTGGGATCCCAACACAATAAAACCACAATTAAAAAAAAATCAAAATAAAAGAAAAAGTTTCAATTCCTGGCCTGCAAATCCGTCCTGCAATTTTTGGTTGTGGTTTTATTATGTTGGTATCTCACTGGCGAGTGCAAGAGAGGAATATGCCTCACCTAGTTTCACATGCTGAGCTTTCATCAGGGAGTTTGTCTGGCTGACGAGTCCATAAAGAAGACGAAGCAGCAGTCTCAAGACTCAACAACGATAGCTCAGAGCGAAATCTTTTGTTTTCCTTTGGTGCCTTGTTGGTTTCTTGAAGACTTCATTATTATTAATCTACATGGATACAAACCTTCCTAGTATTGTTTGTTTAAGAGATACAAAGACACACTGCTATACATCACATATCAATCCCCCCCCCCCCCCTAAACTAAACATTAGTTTAAGTTCTAGAATATTAGTTTATTCTAAATGTTTTTCAGTTGGCTGGATCTTGAGTTCATTTCTATCATGTCAAAGTTTGGTAATGTAGGAGCAAAGATAATGAAATCAGTAAATTTGTTTGACAAAATTTTGAGAGGATGAGTTTTTGATGAAGTGATTTCTCACATCCTTACAGAACTTTGACCAACTAATCCACTGTTTTCTGCAGCTTTCTCAAGCAGTATTTACATTGCAAACAATAAAACCACTCAAAGGAATCTAATGACTGATGTGATCCTATAACCAGCCAGACTAATTAATTAATTTAAAAACTAATCAGCATAGAAATTTTCAATTAACAACGGTACACTATAAGCTATGCAAAAATTCATAAAAATAAAAGAAATATGGAGATGTCTTAAGTTTTAATAATTGAAACAGTGATTAAAAAATGATTGAGAATGCAAAATCAGTTTTATCATCTTATTTACTCTGAAAACTCTTTCATCTCTTAGATGTAAATATCTAATTATCTTAAAACTTTTCTGCTAAATAATTTATGAATGGTCACTGCCTTTGTCAGCAAGTAGTTTAGATTCATAGAAAACTATGAAAACTTTTTTTTCCAAAACTGCATACAATTTCAGTACTAAGATAAGTTGCAGGAAATACCACATTGCCAATAACAAAACTTCTATAAATCCCACCATTTGCTAATAAATTTTGCTGATTCGGTCTCATAATAGACCATACAGATTAACATACCATTTTGGAAACATTTTTTTTAATAATTTTATGATCGTTTCACATCACTGTTCAACTTGTCACAGCAGTTTGTTTTTATGAAGTATGTTGATATCATTACGTAAATTCTTTTCTAGGTAGATTCAATAATCAACAATTGATATTAAATAATAATTTCTATTTACCACAGGATCTTTAACTACAGCTTGCAAAGAAATGATGTTAGTGCCTCCCCTGAGATTTTCTAGAATTTTAATTTCTCTTTTTATCTTCTTCTTTTTGACAGGCTGAAAACAGAAAACAAAAAAATTTACAAAATTTACACAGCAAATATTGACATCTAGACTCATCCCATCAATCATTTAGTTCTTGAAGAACATGAACTACGTTCACATTTTTTCCATTAATAACTTACAAAATATATATATATATATATATATATATATATATATATATATTTT